>JAEMWC010000350.1:350000-372500 GCA_016490735.1 Pachyseris speciosa
TAAGTGTTACGTTCTTTTGACCAAAACGTAATGGAGCAGGCACCTCCAATTTACACCAAGACCATGAGCCGAAGCAATGAGAGCAATTGCTGTTTATTTACATCTTACTTTTAAGAAACAAACAACAAAACAAATGAAGCTAATTGTGTAATAAGCGTTACATGTCTCAACTTTTACAGAGCACAAGACTAACAATCCTGAAGCGTTACATGTCTCAACTTTTACAGAGCACAAGACTAACAATCCTGAAAACTTGTCCATGTGCGATGAACCAGTCGATCTATTTTAATGCATCATTACCGGATCCCTTAAGTTTTATAGTTTTTAGATTTATTTACCTCGGTTAAACTAGCATTTTGTGTGCTATGTAATTATCGAGCTTAAATAAGGTTCTTGTTTGTTGTTGTTGTTGTAGTTTAAGGAAACATGTACCTTGGGCAATACAAGAACGAAGCGGCAAATCAAGTTCTGTGAACGCGAAACGTTCAAGGCGACAAACCGACGTGGAATGTAAAGATATGAACCCTTACATTCGGGGCGTTATGTGAATTCATGTGGAAACCGGAAAGACTAAAGCTCCCAACATGTTTGGCGCGTTTGGATATGGGAATTGTTGGCCCAACATGTTGGCCCAACATTGCCGGATGCTGTTGGCCAACAATTTAAATTGTGTTCCAAGCGTTGCCTTGTTCTGTGTTCACACTGGCCTCGTTTAAATACTATATACTTCCCTTCGTAACAAAAACAATTTTAATTGTTGTGTTCCAAGCGTTGCCTTGTTCTGTGTTCACACTGGCCTCGTTTAAATACTATATACTTACCTTCGTAACAAAAACAATTTAAATTATTGTGTTCCAAGCGTTGCCTTGTTCTGTGTTCACACTGGCCTCGTTTAAATACTATATACTTCCCTTCGTAACAAAATCAGTTTGATAGGTTAATGATCTCACAAAAATAAGAACAGAACGGACGACACGAAAAGCGAAAAGCCGCACAGTGCTTGCATAATGACGGTACACATTTTTCCTGAAACGGTAGAATTAGTGCCAAGAAGCGATAGCCGTATTACTTAGAGTTATAAAAGGATAGGGAACGTTATTCCGCCTACATCTCAATAATGGTGTGATAATTTATGACGATATATGAGCTCCTCCCCAGTTGTTTCCTTATAACAGTTGAAAAACGAGGGCAAAAACGGTTAGATAAAGGCTTGATGAGACAGCGGATGTTGCGCTGTTCACGTTCTTTCCTCCACCTTGGTTACCACCATTGCCACTGTCACAGAACGACTTGTAAGAATCCTGGATTATGCTACCAACGTCTTTTTCAAACTTGCAGTACAACTTCTGTACAGCATTGGAGCAGTTTATAGCTGCTTGGAAACCTCTGATGAAAAATCAAAGTGGGCAAGCCATAAAATAAAAGGGTAGTGAAAATAGTAGTGCTAAGAGAGTAAATTAACCATTGAAAATTAATAAAGAATTAGAAAGATATTTTTTTCCTGCAAACTTCCAGTTATTGCATATAGCAGAGTTAAGCCCGGTTTTCACTAGCGACCAAAGCACAAGCGAAAGCATAAGTACCTCACGCCAAGTGAAAACGAACGTCGTTCTCAGACTACGCAAGCGAACGCAAGCATAAGCGCAAGCACAAGGAAAGGAAAATTTTTGATCCTTGCGCTTGTGCTTGCGCTTATGCTTATGCTTGCGTTAAGCCCGTTTTCACGGTGAAATAATCACTCTTGTGCTTGTGCTTATACTTGCGCTTACGCTTGTGCTTGTGCTTTAGGGCTTCTTTTTTATGATCCAAAGACCAATGAAATAGCAGGTGAGCATTCACGCGAAAAATGATATCATCACATGTAAAAATAGCATGTTATTTTTACACGTGAAACACCTACACGTGATCACCGTTGCTAGCACCTTTCGTCCGTCGCACCTTTCGCACCTTTCGCAGCGAAAGTGAAGTGGTTTGTTATTTCTTTGGTGTTTATATAATAGATAAAACATTACATTGCCGCTTAGAAATACGAAATTTCTCTTCTCGTGTGGAAATATATTTCGCGCACAACATTCGAAGAAGAATTCTGTATCTCCGTGCGGCCATGTAATATCCTCTCTATGATAGATAGTTTTCCTGTCAGCGGTTCAACGTTTAACGTACCTTCACATGTTAAAAGATTGTTGACTTGTGTAACAATTTTGTTTGTTGCCGCAAGTTCAGTTGACAACATTGCGTTTCAGCACCTTGACATTTTTATCCATTTTTTTAAGCATGGTTTTGTCCATGCGTTTTAACATTAAGACTGGTATTGGCCAATCTACATTTTTCATTGCGAGACGCCATCGTGACACTTGGATTCCTTGCTATCCGGGCTACGTGGTGTGGCAACGCGTGGATCGGATGGCAAGAGAGACGGAACTTTATAACTTGAACTTGAACGGGTTCATTGTGCAATTTATTGGCGCTCGCATTGAAGCTGGCGTCTTTAAATCTGCTACACCATGCCGACGAGTCCCAATAAGGACGAAACAGCTGTCCATGGTTACAGCTCTACTTTATCGAGTCTCGGTCATGTTCGTGTCTTGCAAAGTCAACGCTTTTCACGTAGTATCAGCCTTGCTTGTTACAGGTATATTGCGATTTATTTTTTGGCTGTTTAGATGTCTTGTAGATCCTACGTTTTACAGCATTATCGTTGGCGGTCCTTTGCTTATTACTTTCATTTTTATCCCACCGAGATTTCATTCGATCCAACCATGCCACAATATGGGCATAGTATATGAGAATTTGAAATTGTGAGGAATAGACAAAATTGAAGATGTTAAGGTGAGTGAGAATTATTATTAAGATATGGAATTAGCAACGGACACCAGAAAGACATTAGGGAGTTTAAGCAAACAGTACGGTGGGCTTCTCTACGGCAACCGGAAGTAATTTTGTAAAAATATGGACTACATGGCAGGCATTCGCGTTCAGACGTAGCGGTGAATCCTACCACGTCAGGAGAAGAGGTTTCGCGTAGTCTCTGGTACGTGAGTTTTTAATCGCTTCTTTCTACTTTTCAACAGGCTTCTTTGATGTTTTAACCGTTAAATCGTACTGAAAAACCTTCGTAATTCATTCAGAATGAACATTTATGTACCTTCCTTCTTTCAACCCAACAAATCTGCGTTTATTTTCAGCAGTTGTTTTATGCAGTGAAATGGCGGCGGCAAATGGCAAAAGGATTTCGTTAGTACAGCTTCGTTGTTGTATTTTTATGTTAAAAGCTGTGTTTTACTCCATTTCCAGAATTTTAAATGCTAATTTCAGACACCCTTACCATGTAGTAAGATTTGCAAGGACGTTCGGACGGTTAATCGATGCTTATTTTACTTCAAAATAATTACATTATATTCCAACGTGATTGACGTGACTTGATTCATTTCACTCGCAAGTGAATGTAAATAAATAATGGTTTCCACCCGATTTGTCAGTAATTTTGTAATTATTGGTCTCACAGATCATACCGGGAGTCTTGGCCTCTGTTTAGTATAGTACTGGACCAGAAGGGATTGTGAATATCAAAATTATAATTTTTAGCCTTTTATTTTCTTCTTTCGCGTTGCCGTTCTAGACTGCGAAATCAGTTCTAATCCTATTTGAAAATATCAATACGAGACGTTTTTCAACGCCGCCGCAGAAACCCTCGCCATAACAAAATAAAGTGAAATTCCTTGCTCTTTGAAGGAATTTATTCTCCAAAGTTAAATGGTGAACACTGTAAGAAACTAACTCGAGCGTAAACTTCACAGCTGTACTATCTTTGATTTCGCGCTGCTTAAACTTGAACTGTGAAGGGCTAAGGCAACGTACTCAGCCGAGACCTCCTCGGCCACGACAGCCGTGGTATCGCCAGCCGTAGTGATTTGCTTAAACTCCCTACTATCAAACCAAGGCGCTCCTGTATCAGTTAGCGGACTAACTGGGTTTTGTGTACACCCTTTTCCCCTCCGCCAGTTAAGGAGATACTGGAAGAACCAAGACACGGCCAATTCGTGTAAGGCTTTAATCAAAGCTGGAGAGCAACTAACAGCCGAGTAACAGTAACAATATGGTGGACGCCGCGCTTCGAACGCCGATAAAACGCAAGCTAAGTCCTAGTACCGCTGACCGGTACTGGCGTGACTTCTTTCTGGTTTCTTCACCTTTTTTGTCAAGACAAAAGCTGAATAAACATGAACTGTAAGCAAGAAAACCGGAACCAGAAACATGATAGTGTAAAGTACTTAAAGTGCACATGAATCAAAATTTCAAAGCCAGTTTTTTTTCGCCAATATGAAAACTGGTGTTATAAGAAGCATTTTGAGGGAAGATAATTTACTAAATGTAGCAGGAACTTATTTGAAAACGCGGTCAAAGTTGGGCCTTTCTCACTAAAATTCTAGACAAAAACCTGGGATCTGGTGAATAGTCGTGACGTCATTCGTGTGTACTCAGTCGAGTACGTCACTCTGTTTTTGTGAGTTCCGTGGAATAAAAATGTCGGAGAACTACCAAGATTCACTATTGGAGCCGCACGGCTTATTGTCAGTAAGAATGCAAGCCTTCTTAATTGACTGAATAAGATAAGAGCTGAAGTGTTTCGTTGCAGATGCAATGGAGAGGGCTTCTACCTAGCACGGAAGCTACGTTGTTTGTGAGCCTCGTAACTTGGCGCTGAAGAAGCCAGAGACATGTAACTTGTCTCCGCGCGTCACGTAGAGGGTGGCACCTCTATATGCCCGTCATGGAGGACGCACATGCAACCGCCAGCTCCGTTTCAACCGTTTCTGATTCGACTGCCTCTGTGTACTACGATAACAAATCGTTGAATCTCGATCAATATTTGTTGTACAATGCAGCTAAGAACAGATTTAGTTGGAAAGGCACTCTTGAGGATCTCGAAACATTTATCGTCGCGAGATTAACTAGACCAACTGATGATGCAGTTGATGGCGGCAATAGTGACAAGTTAACCAAGTCATATAACAGCTCCTGTGCAAATCTAAAGTTATCTGATGCAACATTCAATTTCTATCGAAACACGAAGACACTCCAAGTCCAAGGGAGAGCGGCTGAAGATGTAAAACTTATTCTTAAAGAGGTTGTGAATAACATAAAGCCTGCCGAGAAGTTAACTGAAGAAACTGCCGAGCAAAACAACAGCGGCACCATTGTGATCAACGAAGAACCTGATGGTCAGTACACTTCTCCAGAAAATATTACATCGACGGATGATTTAAACGTACACGATTCAATTTTATCTGACTCTGAAACAGTTAAAAATGAGATTGACAAGCTTTGGAAAGCAGTAAACGCTACTCACCGAAAATTTGAATTTGAATTACCCGCGAAACAGTCCCAAACGGCTGCATTGGAACGTGAAATTGACGAATATAAATTAAAATGTGCGGAATACGAAGAGAAAATTCAAAATCTTCAACAAGAAAGGGCAAGTCTGATGGAAGCTATAAGAATTCTTTCCACGGATCAAGCCGTAACAACGTCACAGCATTCTCAACTTCCTCCTGATGGCTGGCAATGTGTCGAGCCTACAACCCATCGTGATTCAACAAAGTCCAAATCAAATCAAGGGAAGAAGAAAAAGAAGGCTTCCCAAATTGAACAACCACCGAATGAGGCCAACGGCGCAAGGGAAAACCGTGAAGAAAAAAGAGATCAAATGAGGAAACAGTCATTGTTGGCAGGGACTTATTGAGTAGGGCAGCAAAGCGTCGCGTAGCTGTGAGAAGTTTCCCTGGTGCTACAACTGCCGATATGAAACATTATCTACAGCCTTGCCTGGAAGCAAAACCGAAAATGATATTACTTCATGTCGGTACAAATTATTTAAGCAGCTCAACGTCCCCGCGGAACGTAGCAGAAAAGATTGTGCATCTGGGGAATATGGTCGCTTCTTCTTCCGCTGACACCCGAGTAACCATTTCAGCAATAACACCAAGATTAGATGACGACTCACTTACAAAGAAGGTAACTGACTGCAGTAAAATTTTAAAGACCTTCTGCAATCAGAACGGATGGGGTTTTGTCCAACACCCGAACATTGACGAGTCATGTCTAAACAATCGAAAGCTCCACCTTAATAGGAAAGGTATTGCAATTTTAGCTAGCAATTTAGTTAATAATATTGTCCATTGATTCGACTCTTACTTGGAAACTGTGACGACAGCTGATTCCACCCCCACAAGTACTGCCCGGGGCAATTCAAATACTATTATTCCAAAGTGCCGTGGATTTAAAATGGCCAGTTTGAATATTACAAGTCTTTTGAAACATATAGACGAACTCCGCATTATTTTAAATGATCGAAGCATCGACGTATTGGCCATAAATGAGACCAGGCTAGACGAAAATATTTCCGATCAAGAGGTAAATGTCCAGGGTTATGATATCATCCGCCGCGATAGGCCTATAAATGGCAGGTTCGGTGGCGGTGTACGTTTTTACATTAGTTCAAACATAAATTATTCCATCCGCAAAGATTTGGACAACCAGTTTCTTGAAATTTTATCGATCGAAATTCGTAAACCCAACTCAAAACCGTTTGTCGTCACTTCATGGCATAGACCTCCAAATTCTCCTCTAGAACTTTTTTCGCACCTTGACACATTGTTAGGCAAATTAGATTCAGAAAATGTTGAACTTTTTCTCATGGGAGATATGAATTATGATTTGTTATCAAAAGACAATGTTTATGCAAAGGCTCTCCTGAACGTTACTGACATTTATGGTTTGAAACAGCTTATTTATGAATGAACTCGAATAACACCTTTAACAAGTACTCTAATTGATTTAATTTTTACCAATCAACCAGACAATGTATATTGTTCTGGAGTCTCTCACATCGCCATTAGTGATCACAGTTTAGTTTATGTTTTACGAAAAATTTCAATTCCCTCTGCTGCTAAGGGAATCAACTTAATAAGTTATCGACAGTTCAAACATTTCAATAGCGCTAACTTTCGAGCTGATATTTTTGCGCAACCTTGGGATGACCTTAAGCATTATCATGACCCTAATGATATGTGGAAGAAGTGGAAAGATTTATTTTTAACTGTCTGCGATAGACATGCTCCACTGAAGACCAAAAGGACGCGTAGCTCTAAATCTCCATAAATAACTACTATTTTAAAAAAGCGGATGAATTACAGGGACCGTCTTAAACGTAAAGCCATTAAGACTAACGATCCATCTACTTGGAACCAATTTAGAACGATGAGAAATCAAGTAAATCGGGATATTAATACTGCCAAACAGGCTTACTATAATAATGTCTTTAATACTTGCTCTGGAGATCAACGAAAAACATGGAAAACTATTAACGAACTGACATCACGCAAGTCCAATAAAACTGTAATAAACGAGATAGACTACAACGAACAAAAATAAAAAAACCAAGCTGATGTGGCAGAAATGTTAAACTCTTTTTTTTACAGAAATTGGGCCTGACCTTAGCAGTCATGTAACGGAGGTTGATAATTCCTTCGAAGACTTTCTTAGTGAAACTGATGAAAATTTCATTTTTGAAAAAAACAACAACTGCACAAGTTTTTTCCTATCAAAACTTTGCCAGTGAAAGGCAACTGTATTAGATAACATTTCGGCGAAATTATTGAGGCAATGCCCTGACTTACTCTCTGAATCTCTTACTGTAATATTCAATCAATCCTTGATCACTGGCATCTTCCCTGATGAATGGAAATCTGCTAGAGTCACTCCATTGTACAAAAACTCTTCGGGAAGCGTAATGAGCCGACAAATTATCGACCAATATCTGTAATCCCAATAGTAGCCAAAGTTTTTGAGCGAATAATTTATGACCAGGTATATCACTATCTAAGTAAGAATAGTCTTCTGACACGTCACTAATCCGGTTTCCGTTCTCTACATTCTACGGTTACGGCACTGCTTGAGGCTACCGATAGTTGGGCTATGAATATTGACCGTGGACTCATCAACGCTGTTGTCTTTTTAGACCTTAAAAAGGCCTTTGATACAGTTGACCACGAGATTTTGTTACGTAAATTGCAATATTATGGGATACGTCAGTCTAGTTACAAATGGTTTGCCTCTTACTTAGATAACCGTACTCAAATTTGTCAAATTAATTGTTGTAAATCAACCCCGAGATCTTTGAAATGTGGCGTTCCCCAAGGAACAATCCTAGGACCACTACTTTTTCTATTATATATCAATGACTTACCAAATTGCTTACACTTTTCACAACCAAGAATGTACGCTGATGATACCAGCTTGACGTTTGCTAGTGCCGACGTCCATGATGTAAACGATTGTCTTAATTATGATCTAAACAAAGTGTACACTTGGTTATCAGTTAACAAGCTTACCTTGAACCTGACAAAAACCGAGTTTATGCTAATTGCATCCAGACAGAAGTTATCGAATCTTTCAGATTGTCCTTCTCTAACTATAAATAACATGACCGTGGAGCAGGTAGCATCAACTAAATCTCTCGGGGTCTGCATCGATCAAACTTTAAATTGGAAAAGTCATATAGAAAATATCTGCAAAAAGATTGCTTCTGCCATGGTGCAATAAAGCGCATACGACATCAAATCCCTTTTAATATTGTAGTCAATGTTTATAATAGCCTCGTTCAGCCTCACTTCGATTATTGTAGTGAGGTGTGGGGAAACTGTAACAAAGGCCTTTCTGATAGACTTCAAAAGCTTCAAAATCGGGCAGCTCGCATTTTGATGAAAGCTTCTTATGACAGTAATTTGAATGAATTGTTCCGGGCACTACGGTGGCGAGAACTCTGGCATCAAAGATTAGAAAAGAAATCTATTATGTTGTACAAAATATTACATGACATGACGCCTGAATATTTAAGATCTAGTTTTGTTTTTCGCGATAGTGTGAATTCCTATCATTTGAGGAATACTGAAAACGCACTAGCTCTTCCAAAACCCCGCACTGATTACCTAAAGAGAAGTCTTTCGTACAGTGGAGCTCAGTTGTGGAACAGTTTACCCCCGGAATTAAGACAAACGACTTCCTTGAGAGATTTTAAAAATAAATTGAGTCGCCACAGTTTTAAGTAAGTTTTAAGTAAGATTTTAAACACGGCCTCCAAGAAAAGCAGCCTTTTGTTTTTTATTGTTTTTATTTTTTATTCTCTTGTGATTGTAATTAAGTAGATAGAGAGTTAGTTGATAATAATTAATTAAGCTGATGGAATACCGTGTATAAATAAAGTTATCTTATCTTATCTTATCTCATCTTATCTTACCTATTCCAGGGTCCCTGTCTGCTCCGTCAGTTACAATCCATAGCTGGTCCTCAGGTCTGGGTAACGTGATGGTGAGTGGAGAAGAAAGAGTGTTCTGAGCACTACGGGATGCGGCCCTTAGATCATCGGTCCAGTTAATGGATTCTTGAGAAGGACGACTGGCTGTTACAGCATCCAGTGGGGCGAGGTAACCTGAGCACCCTGGAATGACACGGGAAAGGACTTTGTAAGCGCCAATGAACGATTTCAGTCGAGTGACGGCGTTCGGCTCAGGGTACGTGGAGAAGGTGTTAAGACGGTGGGGACTGTCGGAAAGGGATCCAGCATTCCAGATCCAGCCGAGAATAGTGGTGGTCTTGAGACTGATGATAGTCTTGTATGCAGACAAACGCAGGTTGCACTGGTGTAGGGCTTATATTACCCTCCGCCAGTTGTGGGGTAACTCTTGGGGTGTGTTGCCGCCGCAGTACAGATCATCAGCGATTTTGGCCACGGAGCCGTCTTGCAATAGTGGACCAAGGACGCGGCACATAACCTCTTCTAGGGCAGTTTCCGAACCGGCCATACCCATTGCGGAACGAACGTAGACTCGTACCCCTTTAAACGGAGTGGCAACGCCGCAATACTTCATGGACTCTTTAGCCAATGATATTTGGTAAAAGGCACTTGTCAGGTCTGTGACGATGATATGTGACCACTGGGAGATGCGACGCAGGGTGAAGTCAACGTCAGGCAGCAAAGATGGTTGGGATTTAGAGTACCTGCCTACGTCAGCGAAAGCAGTGACAAGACGGGAACCACCGCTGGGCTTCTTTTCAAGGGAATAAGTGTTCAGGTATTCTACAGTGATACCAACATCTTCAGGGCGTTGGAAGACACCAAGCTGCTCTAGGTGGTCAAACTTCTCTTGGAGCTCTACGAGCTTATCGCGGGAATACTGGGGGAGGCGGCCTTTCCGCTGAGGAGGCTCGACGGGACCCATGATGACCTTTGCTTGGTAAGGGCCTGGGGATCCATTGTAACCTGGAAACTGAGGTTCAAATACGGATTCGTACTCTCTGAGCAGAGATTGAAAGTTGGCTCTGACAGCCTGAGGTAGAATGCTGTCTGGGGTCTACCTGGACGGATGTGGAGTGACTGGCATGAGAGGGTGGTAATGGACGCTCAGAAGGAGAAGGGCGTGTCTGTGGCTCTTCTTTTGGTTCGAAGACAGGGGTGACGTGATAGAAGTGTTCGTGCCGCTTAAGCGTTGCAGGCTCGGTTGACAGGTTGACAGGTATGCGTATTGCCCGCACAACACTGGAAACGACACTGGGCTGCGGCCACAGCTGGGATGGCTTGAGATTACGTGAACTAGGTGCGTCAGTACGGGGATCAAGCGCATACTCTGAATCAGGAGGAGCATCGTCTGGCAGCTGTACTTCCAAGAATTCTCCGGGCCAAACAGTCTTGGAAGGAGTAGGGGCAAGAAGTACAAACGCTCTGCGAACGGCTGGTAGGGGGTTGGGTGGAGCCTTGGACCCGTATGTGTAGATGGAGCCATTGCCAAGTAGCACCTCTCTCCTGGCGGGTCGCACGGCAACATCGTTTGCTCCATAAAAGGGGTCCCGGCTAGCACATCGACATCAAGATCCTCTACGACAAGACCCTCGAAGGAAAAGTCTGTGTTGTCGCGGGTGAAGGTTGTCCGTATCTCTCTGACCACCTGAAGTTGAGAAGAGCCGTCTGCTTGTTGGACAGACTGGGCACTTGATATAATTGGACATCCAAGGTGTTTCGCGGTGGAGTGACGGATCATATTTCCAGTTGCTCCACTGTCAATGGTGACGCGAACAACACAATGACCATGAAAGACATCCATATAAGGAGACTGAAGGGTCTGGACACGGTAGGCAAACAACGTCAGGGGTAGGCAAAGTGGTTTCAGGACAGGATGGATCAGGATCAAGGTCGGTGTCTTGTTCGTTGTCTAGGATGCCGACGATCTGTCTCGCCTTTACCATGAAGCGCCTGTCATTGTCAGGGAGGAAGGTACACTAACTGAGGAAGTGGTTTGTGTTAGAGCGACCGGCTTGCTTATAAATGGTAAACCATGTCCTGACGGAGTTGTCTGGTGCCAGACATAGGGACACTCCTACTGCCCGGACGGGCGTGACGAAAATCATCAGCAATCGCAGCACGTAGAATTTTAGCGTCATCAGAAGTGCGGATTTCCTCAAGGAGAGAACTAAGAGCCTAAGAATTAAGACATATAAGAGATCTCGGGTTTAATTGAGGCGAGGGTGCGAGATCTCAACTCCGTGCCGTAGCGCTGGTTGACTAAACGAAGGAGACTGGGGTGAATGAGTGTTAGCCAAGTAAGGACGAAAAAGTTTTCTAGGGTAGGAGTTAGTTCCTCATCCTCTGTAACATGCTCGCCATAGTGAGTTAAGCCGTTAGCGTGTAGTAAGGAATCTTCCACAAAAGCCATAAGGCGTTGGTACATATCCTCAGGGCGCTCATCTGCTGCAAGGTGTATGTCAGAAAAATCGATAAATTGTGCGCCGGTGGCCTGGAAACCAAAGTGTTGGCGAATAGTTTGCCAGATGTAATTAAGTGAGGTTGAACTTTTCACTAACGTGCTTCGCGAAATGATAGGGAAATAATTTGCAATCTGACCCAGCATCAGCTCGAGAAAGTTGACTTTTTGTCGAGTGGTGAGGCGTCGAGTAAGAGGATCGCTTTCGAGTCCGCGAAGTGGTTGGGCTTTGGTCTTTTTCAGCCATTGAACGCCATCGTCTAGGAAGACGGCGAAGTTGCTGTCCAATGATAATGTTTAAAGCAGGTTTTGCTTCCAGTTCTCGAAGCTATTGATAGTTTCCACCTTGGAAAGGCACAATTGTTTCGGTGCGCGGTGAGAAGACGCCATTACACACGATGTACAGCTCCGGACAGTGTTTTCACTGCGAAGGATACGCTGTTTTGGCTCCTGCGGTCCAGGATTTAAAAGTGACTTTCTACGGTAAAAAGGAGAGACTTGGGCTGAACCAAACGCTGCCACCACGCCAGTTAAGGAGATATTGCAAGAACCAAGGCACGATCAATTCGTGTAAGGCTTTAATCAAAGCTGGAGAGCAACTAACAGCCTAGTAACAGTAACAATATGGCGGACGCCACGCTGCTAACGCCGATAAAACGCATGCTAAGTCCTAGTACCGCTGACCGGTACTGGCACTCCATTTATTTCATTCCTAGATCACTATCACTCCCTTTTTTTTTTTTAAACAATAATGCAACCAGGATGCCTCACCCTTAAAATGAAAGTATCCGGAATAAGAGACTAACATCTACAGTGTACCTGCACAGTTCAGTGGTGTTTTGTGATCTGTACCCTTCCCTGAGAGGTAATGCGCACTTCTCCATCTCAGGAATGAACTCTGGGCTACAGGGCAACAGCGGTCTAACTTTGATGTCCACGTCGATATCGCGCAGATTCACCTGCTCACAGTAAAACCTGCTACCACGTAGAACTGCTGTCACAGCCTTTTGCATATCATCTTTGAGCCGTTGGTTGTTTGCGTAGTCGTAACAGGCCTCGGATAGCACTTTACCAATGCTGTATTGGCAGTTCTTTCATTTCCACAAAGAAAAGAGAATATTTTACTTCTACAAAACAGAAACTAGTCTCTCAATAACGAGCTCTTTAGCTCGCCTTATGTTATGTATTGTTTGAATCACTAGTCATTATGTTGTGTACAAAACAAACACTTGGGTGTGAATTCTGTACTTGTGCATTCATATGAAAGATCTCAAGCTGAATTTTAGTGTTGTTTATTTCTTGTTTGTTTGGTTGCGTGCTTTTTATCAACGTTTAGTGGGATCTATTTTTGTTGTTATATCGACCACTTGGTTTGCTTAGTAAACAGTTAAGCACTCGCAGAGAGCTGGTTGCAACACGATGCGCATGCGAAAGCACTACAAAAAAGACTATTGAACTCTGAATTCCTCTGAAGATGACTCACATTCCAAAGTCTGAACAAACTCTATCAAACATGCTAAGAACTTTGCTAAACGACTACTACTACTATTACTACTACTACTACTACTACTACTACTACTACTACTACTACTACTACTACTACTACTACTACTACTACTACTACTACTATTATTATTACCAAAGCGAGTTATATTTACTCGCTTTGGTGGTTGGTTGGTTGCATCTTTGATATGCCTTAATGTGACTGCGTGATGCAGTTAGCGAGGTGCTATCGCCGATATGCCTTAATGTGACTGCGCGATGCAGTTATGAGTCATATATGGTCGTTTAAAATTTGACTATGTAACTGCGTGATGCAGTTCTAGTCAATACCCACATTTCACCCTTGCTCACCACAGAGTCTCCAGTAGCTCAGTGGTTAGAGCATCCGACTAGATCACGGAGGGTCGTGGGTTCAAATCCCATCTGGGGCTCGGATTTTTTTTTCCGAGTTCCGATTATTATTATTATTATTTATTATTATTATTATTATTATTATTATTATTATTATTATTTCGTGGAAAATATTCAAAGAATGAAGGCGTATACCAACTGCAAAAGTAAACGTTTCACCCACCTACAGTCAGATTTTTCCTTGCCCATGAAGGCAGTCAGGAACTTTTTCTCGCAATCCATGGCAGACAGAGGACAGACAGACAGAGGCTTCATGAGATCTTGGCAATTTGTTATTTATATCCATACCGATTTAGTCATATAAAAAAACAAACAAACAAACAAACAAAAATACGCTTTTTCGATTTAAAGCCAGAAGCTTGCGGGGCCAAGAGTTTTCCACGACGATTACATATCATCACCACTCTAGAAACTATACTGAGACTGGCAAGAGTGAGGAATTGTGGGATCGTTTGAGTAGCCACAGAAATGTCATGAATAGCGGTGATAGTGCGTTTTGAAGGACAAGTTTTTTTCCGAGATTAAGTACAGCTAATATTAACGCTAGCGGCGTTGATGTTTGCTGCCTTCCGTCTACCGTCAAAGGATACCACAATCTTTCACTCATACCAGTTTCACCGTAGTTTCTGGAGGAAGTAATTTTGAAAATCACAGCTCACGGGAAGCCGTCCAGTTGGCCATTAACAAAGCATAGAGGAGTGAAGGTTAATGGAATGAAAGGGGATTTGAATCCTGGATTTCTGCATCACAACTCCAGCGTTTGTCTCCGTTATATCTGAATAAAAAGTCATAGCTACAACATGTTTATTCCTAACAGTTAGGAACAAAGACTCATAAAATTGAACAAGGCCAACTTAAGTTTGTTAACAAGTGTTGTTCTACTATCCATTTTTCGTTTCGGATTGGTTGAAGGCTAGTTGTCAGTGTTTCTTATTAGTAAACGACTCACGTTGCTGAATGTTTGTAGGTTATAGTGCTGAATTGCAGTTCTTCACTAACATTCATTGTTAAGGTCGAGGAAATAATACCCAAAGGTTAACATTTATGCGGCTCAAGCGGGGAACAAACGATTAACAAATCAGCAGTCATTTCGAACCACGATGGCAAACTCCTTACATGATATAAGTAATTAACACTGTCTACTTCGAATATAACTTCGCTCGACAAGAAGAAATGCTATTACAAAATACGTATATAAAGTTAGAAAGATTGCTAAGATGAGGATTAAAGGAAAAAGAAAAAAACAGTTAATTAAGGGTAAACACAAAGAAAAAGAAGTTACTACACCAACCGTTGGTCAAGCACGCTTAAACTTACAAATAAATTGCAAGAACACAGGAATCCAGGCAAAAAAAAGAACAAATCAAATGGGGAGGCAAACAGACAGATAGGCAAGCATCCAAATACACACATGTTGACCAACAGACAAACAGCACAAACGCAAATAAGGAAACAAACACAAAGAGACAAACAGGAAGGCAGGCAGGGAGGCAGACAGACAGAGACAGACATATAGACAGACCGACAGACAGACAAGCAGGACAGAGAAACAGACCGACCAACAAACAGACAAGCAGGCAAACCAACAGACCGACAGACAGGCAGAAAGGAGAGCAGACAGGGAGACAGATAAAGAAGCAGAAGAAACACAGAAATATTCCCTCCCACGCAGTCGTTTTCTATGGAAATACGAATCCCCTACAACCAGCTGTGTGGGAGGGTAACAGAAATAAGAATTCATACCATTCACGTGCAGCGCTGGGTCTGTGTTGTTAGGGCAAAATGGATTATAAGGATCTCTTTTCAAATATTCGCAGATTTTGCAATTTGCTTTTGCTTTCTCTGTAAGGCATTCCTTCGCCACTGCATATTCCCTGAAAAAGCAAGGAACCATTGACTGCTTGACTCCAAGGAGTTAACAATGCATAACAAAACGACAAAAACACAACACAAACAGCTCCATATTGAATAGCAAGGGGGATAAGACGTAAGGGCTGACCTAAACACACCATTCCTTTCACACAGCAAACACACGGTTGAAACAGGTATACCTGTCACGACTACGAACATTTTCAAAACCGAATTCCAAACAATCGTTACCAAAGGGCTTTCCGTTAGTTAGTTACCCAGAAAAAAAAAAAGGGCTGGATTCCATAACCCACTTTATAACTAAAAGCTCCGTGCCCTAAAACAGTTGGTTTAAATTGAAGGTGAATCGTCATATTTATCAATGTCAAGTTAAGATAAGGAATCATATTTTAAATTAACTATCAAAGAGCTATATCAGAAGGAACTCTAATCAAGCAATTCGATTTTATACGGAACGGATAACGATAACGCCAACGGCAAAGGCAATGGCAATGATAAAAGCAATGGCAATTGCAATGGGAATAGTAATGGTAACATAATGGTAATGGAAATGGACGTGGCAGTGGCAGTGGCAATGCAATGGCAGTGGTAATGGTAATGCCAATAGCAATGGCAATGGCAATGGTAATGGTAATGGCAATGGCAATGGCAATGGCAATGGCAATGGCAGTGGCAGTGGCAATGGCAATGGCAATGGCAATGGCAATGGCAATGGCAATGGCAATGGCAATGGCAATGGCAATGGCAATGGCAATGGCAATGGCAATGGCAATGGCAATGGCAATGGCAATGGCAATGGCAATGGCAATGGCAATAGCAATGGCAATGGCAATTCAGGGGACCAGGGCTGGCGCAGTGGTGAGGGCGCTCGCCTTCCACCAATGTGGCCCGGGCTCTAATTCCGGACTCGGCGTCATAAGTGGGCTGAGTTTGTTGGTTCTCTACTCTGTTCTGAGAGGTTTTTCTCCGGGTACTCCGGTTTTCTCCTCTCCCCAAAAACCAACATTTGATTTGATTTGATTTATTTAGAGTTGATTTGATTTAGTCTCCCCAATTATTAGAGCATCTGTGCTCGACTAGATAGATTTGAGACTTAAATAAAGTGATTATTATTATATTATTACTATTATGGTAATGGTAATGGTAATGGCAATGATAATGGCAGTGGTAATGGGAATGGTAGTGGTGATGGTGAAGGTAATGGCAATGACAAACGCAATGGCAATGGCAATGATAATAACAATGATAATGGTAATTGCCATGTTAATGGCAATGGTAATGGGAAAGACAATGGCAATAATAATGGCAATGGTAATGGGAATGGTAATGGTAATGGTAATGGTAATGGCAGTGGCAGTGGCAGTGGCAGTGGCAGTGGCAGTGGCAGTGGCAGTGGCAGTGGCAGTGGCAGTGGCAGTGGCAGTGGCAGTGGCAGTGGCAGTGGCAGTGGCAGTGGCAGTGGCAGTGGCAGTGGCAGTGGCAGTGGCAATGGTAATGGTAATAGTAATAGTAATAGTAATAGTAATAGAAATGGTAATGATGATGGCAACGGCAAAGGCAATGGTAACGACAATGGCCCAATGGAAATGGTAATATTAACGGTAACGGCAACGGCAATAGTAGAAGTAATAGTAATGGTAACTGCAATGGTTTTTGTAATGATAATGGTAATGGTAATGGCATTGGCAGTGGCAATGGCAATGGCAATGGCAATGGCGATGGCAATGCCAATGCCAATCGCAATGGTAATGGCAATGGTAATGGTAATGGCAGTGGCAATGGCAATGGCAATGGTAATGGTAATGGTAATGGTAATGATAATGGTAATGTTTATGATTATGGCAATGATAATGGCAATTTCAATCGCAATCGTAATGGCAAAGGTAATGGCAATGGTAATGGTAATGGTAATGGTAATGGTAATGTCAGCGAGTCTTCGACGACCTACGCCAGACAAGAGCGACGCCTCAATGGGTTCTACCTCACCTCGCCTCGACGCATTCTGCACATCAAATGGCAGGATGAAGTCCCAAACACTGAGGTCCTTCAGCGCACTGGTCTCTTGAGCATACCCTCTATGTTCATTCAGAGACGCCTCCGCTGGCTTGGACATGTCCACCGCATGGAGCCTCAGCGCTTGCCACGAGAGATTCTCTATGGAGAACTGCGTGACGGCGCCCTTCGAGCCGGTCGACCTTTGCTGCGCTTCAAAGACAACATCAAGCGCGACCTCAAAGCAGCCAACATCAACACAACCAGCTGGGAGGACACTGCTGCTGATCGTGACACCTGGCGGCGCAGTGTCAAAGCAGGAGCCTCAAGAGCTGAGGAAGACGGGAGAGTCCAGTCCATATTGAAGAGAGCGGCGAGAAAGCAGCGCGCGGCCTCCGCGTACCCACGTCTCCGTAAACTGCATGAAGGACTGCCACTCCAGGATCGGGCTTCACAGCCACGCGAGATCCTGCCCCGCCCGCCCTGTGTGCTAACCATCGCCTCTTAGAGACTAGGATGCCGACGAATGCCGATCGTGATGGTAATGGTAATGGTAATGGTAATGGTAATGGTAATGGTATTGGTAGTGGCAGTGGCAGTGGCAGTGGCAGTGGCAGTGGCAGTGGCAGTGGCCTTGGCAGTGGTAATGGTAATGGTAATGGTAGTGGCAATGGCAATGGCAATGGCAATGATAATAGTAATAGTAATAGTAGCGGTAACGGTATTGGCAATGGGAATGGCAATGGCAATGGCAATGGTAATTGCAATGGAAATGGCCCAATGGCAATGGTAAATGTAATAGTACTCAGAGGATTGTTTTAGAATTTTCGACTCTGCTTCCCAAAAAAACTCTTCTTCCACAGGCTTCTAACTAAAAATGAATGAAGGCATGTCATCCTTTGGGAACAGCCGTCTTTAAATTCCCAGGTCAAACACCTTAATTTATCCCTTTCATATTAATTAGTCACCTTTCTTAGCATAAATAGTTTTACCTTTTTTTTTTCTTAGTTTCATTTTGTTCCTCACTGTACAACAGACTATGGATCATTTCTCATCCAAAACATGTATTGTCTTCATTAAAAAACAAACTTGAAAATCATTTTGTGGCTCACCAAATCAATAGTAATAGTAATAGTAATGGTAACGATAACGGCAATGGCAGTGGTAATGGCAATTACAATAGTAATAGTAACGGTACAAGGAGAAAGTTAACCTCCCATCGTACCTCTTACCTGCACAATAACGGGTCAGACTGGTTGGCGTTCAATCTGTCTCGGAAATATCTCCAGCAAAATTCGTTGTCCATTATAGCTTCCTGTTCGCACTTTATCGCATTGAGAAGTAATCCGTTGCGCCGATATGGTTTATACTTTAAATTCCCACAGTGGTAGAACAGGGGCAGTAATAGTGACGTCGCTGGGGGGACATATGATGACGACAAACTTGTCAAGCATTTCACGATGTGGTCCCTTACACAACTCTTCTCACCCTCGTACTCGTAACTGCGTCAAAAACAAAGGAAATCTGTGATTCAGTGACGTGGAGTTACATCGTCGATTTTGCGTCCCTTGCCAAGTCTTACTTCTTACGGCCTGGAGGAAGGGTGACCCTCTAGCCTGCATGGCGGGCGCTAGAAAGGGAAGGGAGCGGGGGAATTTGAATATTAATTTGCATATTAATTAGGGAGCAGAATGGAAATAACAATGGCTTTGCTGCAGGCGCTTTATTTTCCCTCCCTCCCGGTAGCCTTGCAGCTCCTATAAGCTCTAAATGTCAGTGGCGGGGATAGTGTCGCAGCCCTATTGTTTGAGGGCTAGGGTCCATTGTTTGTGTTGTTTGTTCTTTTGTCTCACCTGAAGGGTGGTCCTCAATCAGGTGAGACCTGCAAAGGTTGCGAGGTGACCCCTTTCTCCCGTCGCGCTCCTCGCGTTTTCTCCCCTCGCTTCGCGCGTGCCTACTTTTCCCCTTACCTTCCCCTTTGTAGCGCTTGCCACGCAGGCTACGTGACTTTCCTAGAAGGGGCACCCTGTTAGAAGGGCCACCCCTATCTTCCCTATTGTATTTTCTGGTTTCGTTTACATGAGAGGTAGGGTCACCTTAGGGTTAGGCCACTCTAGGGGTAGGGGTAACCCTATCTGCTTGCTAGGGTAACCGTCCTAGGAGGGACAACTTTTTGTTTGTTCAAGCCATGTAAACGCGCTAGATAGGGTCACCCTCCAAGAAGGGTCCACTTTTGCAAGTTCAGATTATTGCCAAATTCCTGTAAAACTCTGTAATGTTGTCGCGCGCGGAATATTTTCGCTTTCTTTGGCGAAACTGCTTTAACAGATTTCAGGACAGTCAAGAGACAGCAATATCGCAAAAAAAGCAGACATGAATGAGGATGAACCAGTTACCGACGAGAGAAACAGAGAGAGCTCATAGGGAGAGAGCTACTCTCGTGAGAAATAGAAAAAAAATGCAAGGAAAAAGCAAATCGTCCAAGAGCCCTGAATCTTCGCCCAAAAAAGAAAATAAAAACAAAAAAACAAAAAAAAAAAACGAAAAATTAGGCATGGACAGTAAAATGACGTGCAAGACAACCGCCTCGATTTCTAGGCCGATCTATTCACATGTATGATTTGGCAAGTTGGCCCTAAGGGACACCATTTTTTTTATGTAAAGGGAGGCTATCTTTAGAGTCTCTAAGAAGGTAGCTAAATCACATTTTTGGACGAACATGACAAATTTTTCCTTTAGTAATCTATTACAATCCTATTTTGCCAGAATTTCAAAACATCACCAGGAAGAAATTTCATTAATTACGATCTGCTACTCGTATCACAAAAATTTTTCCATCTAAATCTGTTTTCCCAGGTTACCGCCAAACCAAAAATCTCAAAGACGTCCTTTCGACCAAGCTCTACTACATATCAGAAGGTTGAAGAGAGCGGATATTTTCAATGTGATGAAAAAAGGTGTGACTTGTGTCAAAATTTCTTACTTCAAGCTTCTAAATTCCAAAGCTCGACCGACAAAAAATTGTCATGTTCGTCCAAAAATGTAATTTACCTAGCAACGTACCGTAAATTTAATTTGAAATACGTGGGTTCTACATCGACTGAGTTTAAAATTATATTACGCAGCTACAAATCAAGCTAAGTATGGTTAACAATAGAAGAACATGTAGATTGGCGGCTCATTAGAATAGCTCCCATGACTTTTTCTGAAATACATTTTATTATCATTGAACAAATTACATCTCTTTTAAAAACTACTTAACATTTAGACCAGTTACTACTCACCAGAGAAGCCTAATGGATGACACAGCTATTCACGCTTAATCCGCATGCATGGCGTTAACAAAAGGCGTGAGTTCCGCTCCAAAACTCGCATTACATTCAAGTCAGGTCAAGCGTACCCCCCTAGATTACATTAATGAGTTGATTATTCGAACATTGAACCCGTTAGTCGTTTCGAATAATGCAATAATTTTTTATATTCGAATCAAACTTCGATTGTTGATTGGACTAAGCGAACAAAAGATGCTCCTTATATGGGAAATCGAAGCGTCCGACATGAAGTCCAACGGTGAGTGGAAGTGATAGGTGAAAAACGGTATTGTAAATGTTATTATCGAGCAGTTTTTTTGCTTTCTGCATCCCATAGAGCTTGTAGACGTCTTATTCGTGATAAAAGGATTTCAGGCGAAGCTCTAGCAAGTTTTGTCGTAAATATTTTTTGGTTTCTTACAGCGCTGTACGCTATCAGCCTTGTTTAATTTCGCTCCGTACAAATTTATTATTTTTAGGATTCCTCGGAAAGAACAATATTGTTGGATTTTAAAGGGCTAAAAAAGGTGTGCTCTATTAAAAGAGATGACAGAATTGAAGTCTCGTTGGTCTAACGCGTTTTTCAAACACATCTACGGAAATAGTCCTATCAGCAATTGAAGTTTGATTCGAATATTTCAAAAATGATTGCATTATTAATACGACTAACGGGTTCAATGTTCAAATAATCAACTCATTAATGTACTCTAGGGGGTACGCTTGACCTGGCTTGACTGTAACTACAACTAATTAGATCATTTTACTTGTTCTTGCTTGGTAAATGAATTGTTACTTGTCCAGCTCCTATTTATCTATTATTTTCTTGTAACTAGATTCAGTGGCTATTTGATTGCTTTGCGTTCAAGGGCTTCGGTGGTGGATTCTGTTATTTTGTTTTAAGTGTGCCATTCATGGGTCCTCAGCAGGGAATTTATTACAGTAATTTGTTTAATGGTCATTTTCCTTGTAATTCACCCCTCTATTTGCACTCTTTAATTACCTTACTTATAAAAAACCGGTACCTTAGATTAGCACAACCATTGTAAATATATTTTTTTAAGTTTTAAAGTTTATTTGAAGAAGGCCGAACAGCCGAAACGTTATTAACTCCAGAGGGACCATTTGGATATTAAGTTAACTAGCTCCGCACGATTTGGGCAGTTATTGAACGGTTTTTAATTGCATAACAATAAATGCTTTTATAAGCTATTAAAATTGACATAAACTCAAAGGCAGTATGTGAGTGGATTTACACTAAAACAAACTATCTATTGACACATGGAAGACTAGAACTCGTAGTCTAATTATTAAATATCATGCTTATCTATTTACTGACTGACTGACTGACTGACTGACTGACGTGACTGTCTGACTAGATGGCTTTATTTATTTATTTATTTATTTATTTTGTTTTGTTTTGTTTTACGTTTGACCGCGGTCAGTAATCCTAACCCAGAACTCACTGGGTGATGATTTTTGCTTTTCGATCAGCTCGCTGATCGAGACATGTTCACAAGTAAATTTCGCGCAGGAGTTACACCCGTGTCTTCCGATTGGTTTTAATTATAAACATTGGGCTCGAATTTCCGTTCGTCATG
>JAEMWC010000350.1:377500-477500 GCA_016490735.1 Pachyseris speciosa
TATTCCGTAGCGATCTAGCATTCAAACTGCATATTTTCAATGACCTGTTGTCACAAGGTGACATTCCACTCCGCTCCACAGCAACAAGATTGTTTAGGTTGCGGGTAAACGGTCCATTGGGGCCCGGGTTCAGTTTGAAAACGATCTCATAAATCATCACACAGCGGAATGTCGCACTGCAATTAGAATAGTACAAACAAGGGCGATGACAACGCTTGATTCTGGTCATCACCTTGAGCTTTGTCGCATTCCAGTGTGGAAATAATAATGACATGTTATCTGTAATCCCAACGGCCAGGCAAAACGACGCACTATTCCAATCAAAATCAAAAATGTTCCTCGATAAATCGCCCCATTCTTGCTTTCCAGGAGATATTTTAAAACCAAAACTAGACGAGCAACCACTTAGAGAAACGCTCAGCCCACTTTCACGGTTCCAGAGCCAGTATGATAGCAGCAGAAGATGTAAAAGGCGAGAGCAAGGCTCACCGTGTCCGCCCATTATTCATGCGGCGGTTTCAGATTGGTGTGTTAATTATGAAATGCTCAACTACCGCAACATGGTCGGAAAGTCGCCAGCTGACAAGCATTTAGATCTTTAAAAAATCCCATACAAATGTCTCTATTTCGGAAAGTTTGTCCCTCCAAACCATACAAAGTCTCTAATTTTCACAATTTTCAAAAGCTTTTGTTTCAGCTCCAATTCTACTGAACAGCGTCAAAGTTGGTTAGGTGACCATTTTTGAGATGTTCTTTCATGCAGTTTAAACAATTTTTTTTCTAATCAATAAATTTTAAAACTCATTCCCAGGCCATTACTCGCTTAGAACATGTCCAATAGGCTAGTTTCGAATTGTGGGAGAACAAAAGAACAGAGTCGAGGTTCATGGGAATAATTTGCATTTTTCTTTGTTTTTGACAAAAGAAAATGCAAATTATTCCCCTGAACCTCGACCCTGTTCTTTTGTTCTTCCACAATTCGAAACTAGCCTATTCCGAGCGTCGCATGCGTCTCGCGTTAATAGGGAACTTAAGCACCAGACGTTTTAGGGGCGTCAACGAGCCAGCCTGGGTAAGAGGGCGCCGTCGTTCCCGCCAAAATACAAAGTTAAAGGGGCAGTGTCACGCTATTTGGCAACTTTATGGAAAGCTAGAAGGTGTCTTCAAATCAATTGAATTCCAAAAAGAATGGTCTAGTTTTGTTATTCAAGACTATTTGAAGGTAGTTAACTGTTTCCTGTCGCCTGTTGCTACGGATGGCAAGGATGGAAATAGATTGAAACTTGAAATAGTTGGCCAATTTTTCCAAGTTTTGATGCTACGTCTTCAAAAAATCCTCAAGACATTTATTATGGTTAGCCCTCTGATAAAATTCATCTGATATCTTCGTCGTAGCTTTACAGAAGCATTTTGTTTGAGTAAAGCTTCAAAGTAATGATTTTAGCACAGAATTGACCAAAAACATCAAAATCCTCGTGACACTGCCCCTTGAAGCAAAGAGACGTTTTTGCGACGGCAACTCTTCCGAAACCTGCCTTGAAAGCTGGAGAAAACCTTTGTGAATAATGTCTTTTCGGGAAACAGGAGAGATGCTGGTACTAGCGTATGATGGTAATCAGTAATCTTAGACGAAGAATTCTTGGTCTTGTGGGAGAACTACCGCTCCAAGAACCCAGCTTTTCCACACAGTTCTTATGCAAGATTTCATCTTCAAAACATTGACGAGGCCGAATGTTTGGCAGAGTTTAGAGTCCAAAAACAAGATATCCCTGAGCTGCAAAACTTTCTTTGACTTCCAATGAACATCCATTGAAGATTTTCTTACCCATGCTGTTATTCAGATATCGTAAGCCGATTTGGAAGACCAGTTCCAGAGTTATGCACGATTACGAACGAAGCTATGGATAAAATCTTTAACAATCACAGCCACAGAATCTCACAATGAAATCATGATGTTTGAGTCCTCCATTGTTGCAGGAGTATGCTGATGCCATCCATGCAAAGGCAGCCCTCTAGAAAACAGCTTTGGATTTACAGATGGGACAGTGAGACCCAGAGCTCGTCCTAATCAACAACAAAGAATTGTATATAATGGTCACAGGCGGTCCAAGTGGTAAAATTCCAGTCTGTTGCTCTGCCAAATGGGCTCATTGAGAACATGTATGGCCCAGTTGTTAAGTTACTCACGTATACTCTTGTTCTTCATATAAAAATTTTACCCAGATATTCACATTAAAGTATATTTTTTCCCTTGGGGGTTGGGGAGGGATGCTGAGATGGGGCAACAAGGTTTGTAATACCCATTTTCTTTTTTTATTATACTTTTTTAGTAAAGTGCGAGAACAGTGATGAATAATATTGATAAGTATATACCACACAAGTGAATAGTGCTTTTCGCGCGTTCTGATTGGTTAACTCGGAGGTGATTAGCAAGTACTATTCACCTCCGAGCAACCGGCGCGCGAGATTTTACAATTTCCGACCGCTTGTCGGTATATTGTCACCCATAAAGCAATGTTTTGTCCGCTAATTATTCAGCTTGTGTGGTATATACTAAAACAATTATTCACCTCAGTGTCGGTGAAAGTGGTGGACATTTACTGAGCCGCGAAGCGGCTCGGTAAATATCCACCACTATACGCCTTATTCATAAATGGCGGACGCGCGGTTGAGACCTGAGCCGAGTTCACGAAAACGAGGCTTAAGAGGCATCGGTCGATCTAACAAGGCTGTAAGTTTTGTTCGTGAAGGTTTGTGCACATTGTGGATTGTTTTGTCGCAAAATTGAGAAAGATCGGTTGATCTTACGTAGTTAGTTTTTGATTGTGTTGTAAAAAATGGCAGCAAGTTTACCACTTACTTTGTGTGAAGACGACATTCCCGGCGCGTCTTTAGAGGGTAGAAACCCATCAGAGCTCAATAACGATGCCCTGAGGTTTTGGCTAAAATGCCGAGGAGATAAATGCAAAGGGCTGAAAACAAAGGCCCAGGTGATAAAACAATAAGTTTAAATTAACGATCGATCCCGACTTACAAGTAGTACTTCTAAACTTATTCCGGTTGAGCAAGCTAAGTATATGTCAACGAAAATTTAATAAGCTTATTGGTTATTCTCTCCAGCGTTAATGAATATATCAACTCTGGTTTAAACGACGCGATAGTAGATCCAGATCTGGAATTAATCTGTACAAAGAGAAAACTTGCCAGAGAACCGTCAAAGAGCAGCAAAGAGACTGTACCCAGCACTTCTATCACCAACATTACCACTCTTTCTCAGCATCAATGGAAGGTGAAGGTCAATTACCCAACGAGTGGATGGGGTATCTCACTGCAGAAAATGCCTTTTTTCTCCCGTGCCGAGATGGATAAATACGTTTCGCGCACTGGAAAGAGTTTGGGCTGTGCCGGTAAGAAATCCTTTCCAACAGGGCTCAAAAAAGCTGCAACATTCCTTAAGGATAAATATCTGAAAGAAATTGAAAGCCACGATGATCAGAGATATTTTTTCATGCGTTGCAAGTGTTATCACTCCTTCCGTAAGAACGATCCCCCTCATAATATATTTTTAGCATTATGTATTGTATCGGGTGAAGTGGAAGATTCCAAATGCACGTGTGTTGCGGGTTCCCTGCGCTACTGTAATCATTCATTGGCCTTAATGCTAAAGGCTTGTAAATTTAGTCTGTATGGGTCCCAAAACACCAAAGACCTAGAAAATGAATCTGATCAGATCCCCGGGCAAGCATGTACTTCAAAACTTCAAACATGGCATCAAAAAGGACGCGGGGAAACCATCTACCCTCAGCCTATTATGGATGTTGTCATTTCAAAAACCAAACTCGAGGATACAAAACGTGGAAACGACGGAATTCGATCTCTCCTTTACGAGGCAAGAAATAATGTAGTGTACACCGGTACAGAGGAGCACACATTCAAGGAGGCTATCAGACGTATAAACCCTCAAATGGGTCTTGCTCAAATTGCTAATCTTGGAAGTGATATACATCTGAAAGAAACGAAATTTGGACATAGCCCAGTGGGCTCTTATGCAAGTTAACAGCTAACCCACACTGAGTCCAACTTTAATGTATGTGTTGATATTTCCTCTGTGCCTCAAGAGACAAAAAATACCCAGCTATTGAGTTATCCCAGCTTTCCCTTAAAAGATCATGGAACGCCTACAGTTGAAAACAATCAGCTAACAGATCTAGAGAGATACTTCACAAATTAATGTGATCAAGTAAGCTGAAGCCACTCAAAAGGCACTAAGGCCACGTGGTAGCGGGCATTACCCCTTAAATCTACCAAAGCAAAGATTGAGCCTAAGCATTAGCAGCCATGGACAGCTGTTTCGGCCTTGTTAGGCCTCATCAGCATGGCACAGCTAATGCTCAGGCTTAAGTACCCACATATCAATAAAACAAGCAATGAAAACGTAAAGCTTGTGGGATGTGCGCTGGAGTGACAAGGATACTTCACAAATTAATGTGATCAAGTAAGCTGAAGCCACTCAAAAGGCACTAAGGCCACATGGTAGCGGGCATTACCCCTTAAATCTACCAAAGCAAAGATTGAGCCCAAGCATTAGCAGCCATGGACAGCTGTTTCGGCCTTGTTAGGCCTCATCAGCATGGCACAGCTAATGCTCAGGCTTTGAGTGGCTTCAGCTTACTTGATCACATTAATTTGTGAAGTATCCTTGTCACTCCAGCCACATCCCACAAGCTTTACGTTTTCATTGCTTGTTTTATTGATATGTGGGTACTTGAGCCTGAGCATTAGCTGTGCCATGCTGATGAGGCCTAACAAGGCCGAAACAGCTGTCCATGGCTGCTAATGCTTGGGCTCAATCTTTGCTTTGGTAGATTTAAGGGGTAATGCCCGCTACCATGTGGCCTTAGTGCCTTTTGAGTGGCTTCAGCTTACTTGATCACATTAATTTGTGAAGTATCCTTGTCACTCCAGCCACATCCCACAAGCTTTACGATTTCATTGCTTGTTTTATTGATATGTGGGTACTTGAGCCTGAGTATTAGCTATGCCATGCTGATGAGGCCTAACAAGGCCGAAACAGCTGTCCATGGCTGCTAATGCTTGGGCTCAATCTTTGCTTTGGTAGATTTAAGGGGTAATGCCCGCTACCATGTGGCCTTAGTGCCTTTTGAGTGGCTTCAGCTTACTTGATCACATTAATTTGTGAAGTATCCTTGTCACTCCAGCCACATCCCACAAGCTTTACGTTTTCAGATCTAGAGAGAGACTTGTATGAATCACTGTGCATTGATGAAGAAACTGTCAATGCTATTGAGAAGGAGACTACAGATCAGGCACATTCTGAAAGGTGGAAGCTTGAGCGGAAGTACCGTTTTACAGCATCTCAGTTTTATTTAATTTCCCGCAGACAACGCAGTCATGATAAGTTTGCTCAAGATATCATGTGTCCAAAGACATTTCACTCCAGACACACGGCTCATGGCATTAAATACGAGCCAGTGGCAATTGACAAGTATCACAAATACATGCACAGTCAGAGAACACCTGTACATGTTTTCAAAACTGGATTTGTTGTATGCACTAATTGTCCAATTCTGGGATGCTCTCCAGATGCAAAGGTAATAGACCCCAATTCTGAAGATCCCTTTGGACTACTTGAAGTCAAGTGCCCTGAAACAAAGTTTCAAGTGAGCCCCCTAGATGCTTGCTCTGACCCTAAGTTTTTTTGTGAGAGGGTTGGGAACATGTGCAAACTGAAAACAACTCATGCTTACTATGCCCAGGTTCAGGGCCAAATGGGCTGTACTGGTGCACAATGATGTGACTTTGTTGTGTACACCAAAAAAGAAATGTCGATTGCAAGAATTGCCTTTGACAGAGGTTACTGGGTGGAGCTTCAGGGGAAGCTTTGCCACTATTATTTCAAACACTTTATTAAGTATGCGGCAGCTGAATTTGCACCACCATGTACAGAAGCAGTGGTGGTTTGTCATTCTTCAACAGCATCATAATCAACCATTGAGAGCATATCTCACAATGATTTGATAAACTCTGCCAAGGCATAAGGGGTGGGTTACCTTACATTTTTATGTAGGGGGTGAGTCATCTAATTTCTGACCTGTATTTCGGGGCTGGTCAGTATGGTTTATTCCATGGTATGGTCACATGCTCTGGTCCACCCCAACATCTTTTTTAACAGTCCCTTAGAGGTAATGTAGTTATTTCAGTGATTGTGTATTTCATCAAAAGGAAATAAAAAGCACCCTATAATATAAGTAATTACAAAGTAACTTTGTTTTGGAAAAACACTATACAGTATAAAAATGCAAGTTTCAAGATTCCACTGCAAATCAGCAATAGTCTGAAACCTTCTATTTTGTGTCAGTTTGAAATGATAGGATCTTGGATGTTGCAAAGAAATCCACAAACAGACCACATCTGATTTGCAAACCCAAAGAGATTCATTGGGATAATACTATCCCATATGTGAAAGTTTTTTTATTTTAATTGCCCGTTCAACATGGATCCGCAGCCGTGCAATCTCCTGAGTTCTCACAACATCTTCAGGGGGCATTTGTGTGGATGTTCCCAGGAATGGTGGAATATTCAAAGACACTCCTAAAGGTAAGATGTCACTTATAGTGAAACCTTTATCGGCCATTACTGAGTTTCCCTCATTGAATGACAGGTCAAGTATGCCTGATCTTTCTACAATTTATGTCTGATATACTTCCTGTATACAGTTGGCTTATAAACGTGATAGCACCAGATGGAGAGATTCCCACAAGCCCCTTTAGTGTAGTATGATTCTTGTAAGCACTGAACAACTCACTATTTAGCAACAAGCTACTGGGCATAGCACACTTTACTTCAGTGCAGTCAATTATAACTCTTGTACTGGGATATGCCTTCCTGAAATCTTCAGGCATTGTTATGTTGACAGCTTCTCTTGAAGGCCAAATGTTAACCACTCCCACTGGACGAAAAATTGGATTTACACACATTTGCTCAGTGGCAAATATGATCCAAACACGTGCAAACGCGGTGCAAATCAATGGCAAAGATGGTAAATACCGTATTTGCTACAAATTTACATGGGGGTGTAAATTCGTGAATAAATCCGGTATTTACCATCTTTCCATTAGATTTACTCCTCGTTTGAACGCATTTGCATCATATTTGCTACTCAGCAAATGTGTGTAAATCCAATTTTTCGTGCAGTGTCCAAATCGAAGATACATGAAATTGATCCAACTTATAATGACCCTACTAACAGTTGCCTGAGAAACATTAAACAGATGGGAAAGGTGCAAACCCCTGTCTTAAGCGACATAAAGTGAGAAAAAATTCCTCTTGTGGCTTGAGTGATCTTGGTCTACCCCTCTTTACACCTAATTGTGGTGGAGAGTGATAGTGTTCTGAAGGTATCTCTTTAACACCTGACAACCAGTATCTGATATTTTCTCCATTATCCCCAGGATCTAAATATTCAAAGGTTGCCAAGAATACTTTATAGTTAGGAAAGCCTGTATAAAACGACATTGCCTCATCAGAGGTAAACCGGCTGAGTGAGAAGACATTTGATTGCAGTGCTTGACATTTATCTTCCAAATCTGAATCTTTCTTTTCGAGATCTGTGCATTTTTGTTTAAGCAGCCTTAATTGTTTGATGGACTCATTGAGCTCTTTTTCAGTAGAAGGTGATTCATTAACGGAGCAAAGAGTGGTATTGGCGGCTCCTAAGATAGTGGTTTCGTTAGTACCTCTTTTAGGAATATCACCTGCAGCTTCATGTGTTTTGCTGATGAACATTTCAGGCTCCGAAGACAAGCACGCAAATTCAGTTGATGTAATTGACACTGAGAGAGACTCTTTTCCTGCGGCAGATCCCCCCTCTTTTTGCTGTCGTTGATAGGACCTTTCGGTGGGAGGCGGGCGCTTTCGTGGTGAGGTTTGTTTCCAAGCAAATATCGAGGGAACTGCACTTGCCTTTGGAGACATACGTCCACCAAGACCATTTAGTAAGTCATTAACCTTAAAATGTAACGCACACACTTTTGCTGCCTCGGTGATGCGAAAAAATCTCCCAACATCTCTTCGTATAGCATGTATCAATCGCTTCTTCATTCCTTCTTCATCTGGAAACTTGAAAAATCCAATTCGTTCTCCTTTTGGACCAATACGCCCTCTTTGTGTACACAATGGTACGCAACACTGAGTGTTCGATTTCGACACCATCTTTGTTATATGATGCCTCTTAAGCCTCGTTTTCGTGAACTCGGCTCAGGTCTCAACCGCGCGTCCGCCATTTATGAATAAGGCGTATTCACCTCCACTTCGGTGAATAATTGTTTACTATTATTATTAACATGCAGTCATTGTTATTATTAACACTACGCCATTATCTCGTCCACAAAAACCAAACATTTCTGTCATTGTTGTTCTTGCTTGCAAAGGTTAAAAAGCATGATGCTAGTATGCTGATGGACCTCCACCATGAGCTTGAACAAAACGCATTTTCTTCAACAGGAGAGCCCATGTGTGTGTTTGGCGACCCTGCGATGGAAGCATACAATGCCAAGATGAGTTCTGTCAGATTTACTGTTGGGTGGCTGTTTGGCAATATCATTAATGAGTTCAAAGTTTTGGATTTAAGAAAAATTTGAAAATTGGCATGAGCAGTGTTGGGAAAATGTATCTAGTCTGCGCACTCCTTCACAATGCAATAACATGTTTATATGGAAACAGCACCTCAGAACTTTTTGGGCTGAATCCTCCTTCCTTGGACGACTACTTCAGAAAAATCAAATACATTGAATGGATTTATTATTTGTAACCAATAAAATTAAAAATACATACAGTATTTCTTGATGTAATGGACACTTGCTTTTATAATAAGGGAAAATCATGCTGAACACTTATCGCCAATGAATATCGCCAGTGACAACAACACACAACTGGCAAGTAATTAATGAACAGTTTGTCTGTAAGTTCGTATAGAATGATGAGCTGCATTATTGAATCAATACTCAGTAGCGGCAGGCAGTGAAATCTTTTGGTTTTCAGGATGTTTTATTAAACATAAAAACTTTGTCCTTAGAACAAGGTAAAATTGAACGTTTATAAATTGTGTAATTGCTAATAAGACTTAAGACTTAAGTTTAATTAAAAAAAGTAAGGACTTTAACCTTGAGATTGCCTGAAGTTCATGGTTTATAACGAATCAAAACATTAAGTGTATATTCTTTCTTCAAGGATCAAACGTTCTTACAAGTAAAAGCGAATTCTGCAAAGGGCAACCCAAGTGTTTTTTGTTTCTTTAAGCACACCTTATTTCATAACCAGATTTTGCATCATGGTCATCAACGCCCGTGAGATCTGCATTTGCTGTTCTGCTTGCTTCCGTCGCAGTTCAATCTGTAGTTCTTGTTGTCTGGATCTCGCTTCCTGTTCTTTTCTTTGCAGCTCCAGCTCCTGCTGGCGAATAGAATACTCATTTTCATCTTTTTATTTCAGAATTCAAAAGCATCGCCTCCGCTTCTCCGGCTCTTTTTGGCGCTACCTCCAGCTGATTCACTTGATTTTTTTTCCACGCCATGCGTTCCATGGCCTTCTTTCTGATTTCTTCAGCTGCCTTTTTATCATGTGGCTTTTTCTTTGCTTTAGCGGAAAAGCTATCTTCTTTCTCACATAGCTCTTCTATGAGCGCATCCTTTTCGGACAAATCACAATCGATGGCTTTGAGAGCAGGTCTCTGAGAAAGTGAAGCAAAGTTGGAAATGAAAATTTTAACCCCCTTACCCCCCCCCCCCCCCCTTCATTTTTGTGTGGAGGTAGGTTGCCTGGGGAATGAACGAAAATGGCCATATAAGGGTCACCTGATGTATCGTTGTCATGGTAATCACAATTGATCATACCAACCTCCAACCCATGGTTTGAGCAAAAATTTTACTCTGAAATGGCCGAGAAATATGAGTCTATTTCTAGAGTGAATGTGAGCCATTATTCGTTTATTGGTACATTTGTGTGGCTTCAATTTCTACGTTTCTTCGTGCTTTGTTGTTTCCTTAATAACTCGTCAGTTATAATAAAAATGGTTTAAGAGCATATACCTCCACAATGCATGAATACTTGGGAAAGGAAGAATTCGGCGAAGTTACACCGTAAATCTAGTGCTCTTTTTAATAAGAAGAAGCAGTGACCGGGATCTGCAACTAAAACAAAGTATTCTTCTGCAAGGGGAGAGCCTTGAACCTTTTAATTTTTGGTTTTGGCAGAGGGCAGAGGTACATTTTCCAGGCCGGAAGTAAATTTTCAATGCCAGATTAAAACTGAGCACTGAAGCTGATTTGCATATCGTAGTAGTTCGTTTAACAATAGCACGGGGGGGGGGGGGGGGGTGATTGCACAGGAAGTGTTATAACGAATTTCCAGGAGAAGTTACCAGGCATGTGGCAACTCACGGACTAGGTAAAAATCGCGAGAAGATCAAGTGCGGTTCGCGGATCTCTAGTAAAATCTTAGTGAGGAGACCGGAAAGAAAATCAGTCGTGAGGATGTAGTTAGGCAGATGAAACAAGCTCGCGGCCGGGATGGCAAACGATTATATTTGCCCTTGACGATTTCTTAACGCCACAACGGATCTCTTTATACCTCTCTCTCCCATGGGCGCCAGTCAGAAGGAGTGTCCCAGATGCAGTTAAGCTAGCTACAGAGCAATGGAGAGAAAGTGCTACAATAGCCGCAGTACCAGACGAGTTAGTTGACAGCTGCTGCTGTACATACAAGAGACCGTTTAACATGTGTTTCCTGCACAGAGATGAGCTTCAGCCCAAGCTTACTCTAAAGAGATTATGCCTGAAGTACCCCCTTGGCATTCGGAAAATGGGTGCCATATACACTGTATGTTAATGCCCTGTTCAGGTTTACGCAGTATCTTTTATTTGTCTCTGAAAGCAGGGCTATGCTAAAGTTAATATCAAAGGGGTAGTCTTTGCTTCCAGTATGAAATCTTTTTGGGGTGATACCTGCATTTTAGTGAAAGAGAGACAAACTTAGGGCGCCCACGAGGGCTTTAAAAAGCTTCAGTTTTGAAATCGCATATGATTCACTTAAAACTAGCCCATGACAGTTGAACAGAAATGTGTTTTCCTTCGCTTTAGTCGGCTGTTTTGTTTGCGCACCGCTTGTTGAGAGCTCCTTTCAGTGACTCTCAATAACCTATCAACATCACACAGTGTAGAAATTATAAGGGTTGCGCCTAGCTTAGAAACACAGTAACAGTATGTGGACATTTAAACTAACTTCATGATCGTGTCACTTCAGGGACTGTAATTTGCAAAGTTCGACCCCTTTTGTATGTCTCCGCTAAACTATCACAAGTCCAGTTAACAGTGGTAATACAGTAGTTAAAACAATGTGGGGGTGGGGGTTAAGGGAAATTCGTTTGGGGATGTGCTGGTGAGGCTTTCAAACCCTGACCCTGTGTAAGTAAGTAAGCAAGTAAGACGTTATTACACCCATTTTGAAATCACTGGGAATGTATGCAATCTGATTGGCTCTCGACAGTGCACTACTGGCGAATCGCACTTATTTTGTTCTAAATTGCGTTCTTTTTCTAACCTATCGGAATGAAACCTCGGTTTCATGAGCTGAATAAACAAATATTAATATTGACAAAAAACTGTATGATTTCAAACTGGGTGTAAACATAATGGTAATTGAACTTTGTGTCATGCAATCCTGATGATTTCAAATCGATTTTGAAATCACTTGTACGGATTTCAAGCGAAATTGTACTCCACTCAGTTCAATTTCCATCATAAATCCTCCATTTTTATAATCTGTTTAAGAAAAGAGACCTTTATTCGTAACCTTTATTCTATTATTTTTCATTTCACATACAGAACGTACTTTTCTATAACTGACATAATAGAGTTCGATGTCTTTTAAAATGTTGTTGGTACAGGCACATGTAGTAAAGCTCGCACCGCCAACGTTCAAACTGTTTTCAAGGCTACTTATCCGGAAAGACACCCTGTTGAGGACGCTAAATAGCGAAATTGCATACCCTGTTTAATAAAGATTCAAGACACTAAAATCCATACCTGTCTGGCGGCACACACCCGTTTAGGCCAAACAAGGGAGTACCCGTCCCCGGGTCAAACGTGCAAACTTTGAATTTGAATTGTTGGTTACCCAGATGCTGACACTGAGATTCGACGTTACCTACACAAAGGATCTTATAATAAGTTAGAACAAGGCCAACAACGATTCAAGTCGCAAAAATTCCGAGAGGAGGCTTGACCCAGTGACCTTCCTCTATTCCTCTTTCCCATGCCTCGGCTATGGACCTGAGTCAGATTTACTATATAACTGCCTGACCCAATCTTGTAAAACCATCGGTTATAATATCACCACCAAACGTTGAATATTCTTCATAAGTGTAACATCTATATTTTCAGCGAAGCTTGTGTCGGACCGGTCAGTAGTCTCTCCTTCCATTTCCGGTCTACACGTCTTCTTTCGAAACGTCCCGACAACAACTTCATGGCGACTGAAGCAAATGAATTGCTCGATTACAGCCGAATGCTTTATTCTTTGTATTCACAAGTGTGCTTTTGTTTAGTGCATAAAATCGTGATTCATTTTATTTCCCCAATAAACCCCAATGGATGGATTTTACAAAAATACCACGAACGTGTTTATCAAGTGCATGCGGATCGAATCCACCATCATCCGTGGTTTAAATTAGCTGAAACATCCTTACTGAGTAGTTTTACAGTGGGAGGCACTGGAAATTGGCCTTACTTTTCGAACCTGCACTAGATTTGGTCGAGATAGACGAGCGAAAAGAGAAATGGACGCGATAATAGTATGATGGATAAAATACCAAAATTTACAAGGTAGGCTTTCTGTCAAAGTTCGTTTTCATCCATCGCAATGATCCAAAGCATCAAACATCAAGTTTAGCCGACAGACAAGATGATAGAAAACATGTTTAGAGCTCCAACGCCCATCCTAATCATTTCTAGAGCAAACCAATGCATTCTGAAAATGGCCAAATTTGGAATTTATTCAAATTTTTAACTTATGTGTTTATCGCCCATGGCCAAAATATACATTTCCCCAAATAGATTTTCTAATATTTACGAACACTAGTATCTGTTTAAGCTCTGCTGCTAATTTACAGTCTGGGAAGAGGATACTTTTGGAGAAATTACGGAATTGATCGAGCATGTTTCCGTTGTTTGTCAAAATGGCCAAAAGGCAACACAATAAAGCCATTACTTTCTACTTGTTTGTAGAAGTCAAAATACCATAACAGCATTTGTTTGAAAGTAGAGCAATATCCCTACCTCCTGGTGGAATGTTGTTTGAATTGGCTCCCATTCACTCTAGAAATAGATTCATATTTGTCAGCCATTTCAGAGTAAACTTTTTGCTTAAAACACGGGTTGGAGGCTGGTATGATCAAGTGTGGTTACCATGACAACGATATATCAGGTGACCCTTATATGGCCAGTTTCGTACATCCCCCCCAGACAACCTACCTTCACACTAAAAATGAAGGGAGGTTAAAAATTTTCATTTCTAAGTTTGCTTCACTTTCTCAGAGACCTGCTCTTAAAGTGCACCTAACCCCAAAAATTTTTTTCCTTAAAATAAATCTTTGCACCTGTGTTAAGCGTATAGCGCCTTTTTAAGCAAATCTTGACTAGTTATTTTGACTTTTCTAGGGTGTTAAAGTTGCAAAATCTGGCCATCGTCTGCCCCACGACCGAGTCAGAAGGGGCTTGGGTCTATTCTCGATTTGACGTCACAAACTGATTTACATCGCATTAAGTCTTTGTAAATATGCATGCAAAGCAGTTTGTGAAGTCAAATCGAGAATAGACCCAAGCCCCTTCTGACTCGGTCGTGGGGCAGACGATGGCCAGATTTTACAACTTTAACACCCTAGAAAAGTCAAAATAACTAGTGAGATTTGCTTAAAAAGGCGCAATGCGTTTCAAACAGGTGCAAAGATATATTTTAGCGAAAAAAATTGGGGGGGGTTAGGTGCACTTTAAGCTCTTCTCTTTGCACTTTAAACTTGATCTGAAGCAAATTCCATTGATCCCTGACGCCCCTCTTTTACTTTATCACAAATTTTAGATTATCGAGCTTGTTCAATCTTCCGTGCATTGATTCCCAGAATTTACCACGGTCTGGACTACTTTTCTTGAACTGGAACAATTCACAAGCAATCATTTTTCCCAAAAGAAGAATGTCATGCTCATCTTTCCATTCCATGGTAGGCTGTTTACTAGAAGCCATCTTCACGGTAGAGTCTAAAATGTTCAAACAATGACAATAAATATGTGACAACCGTTCATACAAGTTCATCAACTATAGAATATTAGCTTAAGCATCAATACGAACAAAATTTCAAGAGCAAAATCATTAAAAAGCAAGAAAATCATAAAGGCTAAACTCACGTTTTACAGGCGACGTCACAATGAGCAAAACAAAGTTGGCGCAGAGTCGCGACGGCTGACCAAGTCGGCGGGAAACGTTGATCGGAAGTAAATTTGACTTCCGGTTGCCGTCGCCCCCTAGAAAACCTCTGGTGCTTAAGTTCCCTATTCGAGGGCGGCAGAGCGGGATTTCCTGAATTTCGGGTGAGAAAACTTGTACTGGGACAAGAACTATTCATTCTCTGTAAGTAGCTTCTAAACTACGACGACTAAACCTTCCATTTAACTGCTTAAGTCAATATTAAAGGTTCAACAAGTCGACGAAGCAATGAAAGACTTCTTCGTTTTTGTTAGACACAACACTGACTTATATAACTTGTTTGTGAATGATATATGAAATAAATCATATTTGAACTGCGGCAATGAAATCAAATGAAGAATGATCCTCGCAGTGGTGAATGCAATTGATGCAATTGCGAAAAGAAGCTTAAGGCTTCTTTTCGCAATTGCATCAATTGCATTCAAAACTGCGAGGATCATTCTTCATTTGATTTCATTTCCGCAGTTCAAATATGATTTATTTCATATATCATTTCACAGTCATTTCTTTCACGGGAACATATGAACCCACAATTGACCTGCTCCCAACGTCAGTGGCTTCATAGCTCAGTTGGTTAGAGCATCGCACCGGTATCGCGAAGTCACAGGTTCAAACCCCGTTGACGTCCTGAATTATTTTCAGGCTTCTTTTCGTTATTGCATAAATTGCATTCACAACTGCGAGGATCATTCTTCATTTGATAAATAACTTCGCAGTGGTGAATGCAATTGATGCAATTGCGAAAAGAAGCTTAAGGCTTCTTTTCGCAATTGCATCAATTGCATTCAAAACTGCGAGGATCATTCTTCATTTGATTTCATTTCCGCAGTTCAAATATGATTTATTTCATATATCATTTCACAGTCATTTCTTTCACGGGAACATATGAACCCACAATTGACCTGCTCCCAACGTCAGTGGCTTCATAGCTCAGTTGGTTAGAGCATCGCACCGGTATCGCGAAGTCACAGGTTCAAACCCCGTTGACGTCCTGAATTATTTTCAGGCTTCTTTTCGTTATTGCATAAATTGCATTCACAACTGCGAGGATCATTCTTCATTTGATAAATAACTTGTTTGCTGTCACTTTTTTTTTGTACAATAACAGTACAAACCTTAGAAGAAGACACGAGTTTCAATGTTACCTGCAACTGGAAGGATAAAACTCGCAGCTTAAGCCGACATATTCCCAAAATTATAAGCAAGGTGTTTAATATAGGATTCCATGACATGTGCGTGTGATGTGGCGCTTTTTGACAGCTGCAGTCCCTTTGTGGTGTTTTGCGCACCGGAAGCGAGGTAACGTGACTGATAAAATGTGCGTGACATCGTGTTCTGCATGCTGTGATCGCCATGTTCAGCTGCGATGTTAATTTTAACAGAGGGAATTACTGCAGCATTTTTGCTACAGATTTATAGCAATTTGATTACGATCTTCTATGCAACGACAATAAAGCGCATTGACGTGGAAAAAAGAACATAAAAAAGAACATAAAAACATCGGAAAACAGACAGAAAGCACACAACACACTATGACAGATTCGTTTCTGTTAATCATGATTCTCGTTGATGCTCATGTCATGATGATGCTTTTAGTCGCTTGACATAGATTTCACGTTAATATCTCGTTCGCGTTTCAAGCAATCACAAATCCCTAAGCTCATCTCTAGAAGCTGTGTTGCGGAATATTTTGTGAACTTTTTGGTGATTTTTGGGTATATTTGGGAGGAGACATTTTTTTTTCAAAGGATTATATAAATTGAGGGAAATAGGAAATATTGAAGATTTAATGAAGGTTTAAAATTGAAATTTGAAATTAGAAATAGAAAACAAAATAAAATAAAACAAGAGTAACTTTTCTAAATGACAATTCATCACGTCTATTTAAGCCAGGGGATCTTAAGTCCCCGCGAAATCTATAAGAAATGACACTCTGGCTTTTCTGATTGAATCACGTGAGGAGTGGATAAGTTCAATGGACGACAGAAATGAGGGCGGTAACAACCAGCCGTTCTGGTGCCATATATGAACTTGACTACTTGTCTAAAACAAGTCGTGGAACATTGGAGGCAACAACTGATTATGATAATAAAACATATATTTGGCTGCAGGGCTTGAAATAACTAACTGGGAGGTTCCGGTCACATTGTCCTCTCAAACATGTTTATGCTCAGACAAGACCCGTTTTTGACCGGTCAGCAAGAAGGAAATTGTCCAGACCTCATTACTGATGTTAAATATCGAGAACCAGAGCTTTTTAGAATTGAGCTACTGTATAGTAACAGACTCGTTGTTTGACCAACTTCCTACTACAGTACTGTGCAAAAGAAATGAGAGCGAATTTCGACGAATTTCAAACCATTTCGTCACTTTCAGGCGAACATGAGTGAAACTTTTTTTTTGCCATATCGAATTTCAGCGAATTTCGAAGCCGCATTGTCTTAAAAAATTCGACATTTTGAACTTCCGTACGAAATATCGATTGCAGTTTTGAGCAGCAACGCAAAATTTTGTACATAGTCATTAGAATTTTCAAAGAGTGCTGCGAATTCTCGAGGTGCGCTGCGAATTTTCGAAGCGATGGTAAATACTCGAAACACTTTTCCCAAACATTACAATTCTCTTGAGACACTCAGGCATCGAGGTTTTCAAAGGAGATGAACTCTCTTTTTTTTAGACGACGCATCATAAACAATTTTGTATCGAATTTTAGCCTTGATTAAATATCATTTTGCCGTTTTAATCGTCTCTGCACGCCTTGTAGAACCGGAGATATCACGATTTTGAGTTTGCCGTGATGCCGCAAATTCCCGCTCACAAGTGTGTGCTAAAAATAAGAACACCACAAACTTTGCTTCCAAGAAGTGCAGCTCTTTTTAGATGGCGCACCATAAACAGTTTTATATAGAATTTCAACCTTGAAGACAGAGTATTTTTGCCATTTTCGTCTCTACATGCCTTGTAGAACCGGAGATATCACTATTATATGTTTACCGTGATGAACCAAATTCACACTCTCTGGCGCGTTTTTTCAGTAAAATAACATGGTATTTAACGAAATGGTACTTTGCGAAATGTTACTTTGCGTAATGGTACTTTACGAAATGGTACTTTGCGAAATGGTACTTTACGAAATGGTACTTTGCGAAATGGTACTTCACGAAATGCTACTTTTCGAAATGGTACTTTACGAAATGGTACTTTGCGAAATGGTACTTTACGAAATGGTACTTTGCGAAATGGTACTTAACGAAATGATACTTTGCGAAATGGTACTTCACGAAATGCTACTTTGCGAAATGGTACTTTACGAAATGTCACTTTGAATGCGCGATAAAATAGGGAAAAATACGTTCGTTTGTGGTTTTAGTGTTTTCAGCATAGAATTTATCAACGGGAATGTCTATAATGCCATTGAAAATTGAAAAATAGAGCAGAAAAAATCTCAGTGCCCTTATAATCCTGCAGAAGATATGTTTTTCTTTAATTCCATTGTTTGTCCACGGAAGCGAAAGATGCATGTTTACTTAGTGAAAGACGCGTGACTTGAGCTTTCTCTCTGGGGATTTCATCTCCATCGATACAGATCGAATTAATTCACTCCGCAGATCAGACGTTTGTACTTTTTGTGGCACACAAGCTGCTCGCTAATTTGTGTTTTCTCCTTTTGTTGATCTAAGACCTGAACACAGCGCGGAAAATAAGTTATATTTTAGCTGTTGGTCGAAATAAGGCGGTTAAGATCTTTACAAAAAGAGTTTTAGAGCCATTATCCCAATGAACTGAAGCAGTTTTCTGTGATTCTGCGTCATGGTATTGTGTCTTAACCATAGCAACGGGAACGATTACTTGTTGTTTTATACGAAATGTTGTAATCACCGTCGCTTCTTCGGCAGTTCAACAACAAAGAAAAACTGTCAAAACCAGATTCATTTATCGATGTCCTGATAATTGTAAAGATAACATATCTGTACTGAAGGAAATTTATGTTTTTTTTTTTTCTACTCAGCTCCCTTAGTTTTTACTATTGATTTTTTTTTACTTATTTAAGGTTAGCTTTCTTTTGCTGTAATATATCTTCTTTCTCTTGCAAAATAAAATGGTTGTTGTTGTTGTGTTCCTGTAGCTTCTGTTTACTGCTATAGATCACGGATGAAGTCAATTCAAAATGTGGTAAGGACACTCAAAAGTGATTAAAAAAAGTCGCAGCCAAGTTCGACGCTGACGTTCCTACACAGGCAGACAATCCAAACTGCGTGACGTCACGCACGCTATTTGATCTCATACATTCTCTCTATTTTGAAGCGGCTGTTCTCGGGAGAAATGTTCCGTAAAATACCGAATTTTGCACCTCTTAATCCCAAATGTAGATATAATGTAAGCCTGATGAATGAAGATCACTTACCTTATGCTCTAAGTGTGTTATTTTGCGTTTTTATGACGCTTTGAGTCGCTTGTCGCTGAAGCCTCCGACAATAGTATAAGATTAACAACAAGGCATGCAATTAAGTCAATTAAAAGAGCCGCCGCAGCTGAACGCCTTTTGAATTTTGTCCATTTTCTCCCACTTCAACGCGTCTCTCGCCATCAAACCTCGGGCAAATGAAGGCCAGGTAATTTTCAAAGATCGATGCCAAAAAAAACTAGTAAGCAGCTTGCTCATAACGATCTAAAGGAACGCCGCGATATCAAATGGCGTGCTTGACGTCACGCAGTTCGGATTGTGTGCCTGTGGTTCCTTCCGGATTGAACAGGATCGTGCAATTTACTCAGTTGCTTACAATCAGAAGACAAGATACCCTCGGCTCCATGCGACTGTTCGAGATTCTTTTGTTTTGTTTTGTTTTGTTTTGTTTTGTTTTTGTTTTTTTATTCAATTATGCATTTTGTACGTCAAGAAAACAGCATTTCATCTCGATTTCTTCTGTTTTGGAATTGTCTACAACTTCACCACCGCGTTTTTCCTAGGACCTCCTTCGCCACGCAGTCTGTAATAAACTCCTCGAGATCTTCAAAAGTTTCTACCATATTGGAAATGAAGAAAGCGTCCTTCCGTCCACTGATAGGTCATAGGAAACTACAAATGAAAATAGGCGTATTGGAGTTCACAAGGGACACTGAGACACTTCAGTAGTGTGAACGAAAAAAGCAACTTGGGTAGCTGGTCGAGAGGTTATCCTTCTATAGCTGTTATTGCGTATTGCGACATGAGATTGCGTTCTGCGTGTAGACTTTCTCACGATCTTTAATCTTTAATGAGTTTACTCCTAAAACAGCAATAACTATACTAGGAGTTTAAAGTAAAATATGCGTACAAATAAAATGAAATATAAATAATTATGAATAAATAAACAAGTAAGTAAATAGATACAACAGTGTAAAAATGGTAAAATAGGAAAATATAACATATGGTAAGTACAATTATATATACATGTAAATAATATTATTCAAACGATTTGATGGCTGGAAGAGCAACACACTTTGCAGTGGTGAGAGCGCTCGCCCTCCACCAATGTGGCCCGGGTTCGATTCCCTGACTCGATGTCATATGTGGGCTGAGTTTGTTGGTTCTCTACTCTGCTCCGAGAGGTTTTTCTCCGGGTACTCCGGTTTTCCCCTCTCCCCAAAAACCAACATTTGATTTGATTTGATTTATTTAGAGTTGATTTGATTAGTCTCCCCAATTAGTAGAGCATCTGTGCTCGGCTAGATAGATTTGAGACTTAAATAAAGTGATTATTATATTATTATTATTATCATTATTGGGTAGATTGTTTCATGTTACTATCGTCCTTGGATAAAAAAGAATACTTATAAACATTATTTAAAACACTAATTTGCTGAAAAGGACGACTGTTCGGTAACCTAGTAGCTCTTTTAATTTCGTGCACCTCGGGAGGGAAGCTAATACCAACATGTCCCATTAAGGTCTTATAGAACATGCTAGCTTGGAAGAAGAGTCGACGAGCTTCAAGAGAAAACTGGAACAGTTTGGCTACGGCTGTTGATTGACTTTGCCCAGCCATGCAACGCTGATATCAGTTGTGTTTCGCAAGAGAACCGCTGTCTGAAACCATTCTGCTCGTTAATCAAGATATTGTTTCCGGACAAGTGTTTAGCCATGTGGCTGAGAACAATATGTTCTATGACTTTGCAGCAGATGGAAGTCAGAGAAATCGGACGATAGTTAGACGGATCTGATTTATTTTCTCTCTTGAAAACTGCAGTAACAAGGGCTTTCGACCAGTCTGACGGTACAACACCAAGATCAAATGACTGATAAAGGCGAGCCACGCAGACGCCGATTGTGAGATCTCTTTGAGCACTCTTGAAGGTAAATTATCTGGCCCGCAAGCTTTGTGGGGATTCAATTGGGCTAACTGTTTAGCGACTCCATTGGGCGAAAACAGCAGATCTGCAATCGGGCAGAAATTGAGGTAGAGGCATCCGCTCCTCATGAGAGTAAAAACTGAAAATAATAAGAGTTGAGAGTTTCTGCTTTATCTTTGTCTGTGATACTCATCCCATCTTCGGTTTTAAGTGGAGAAATTCCAAAGTTTTCAGATTTGCTATACTTAACATACGACCAGAACTTTTTTGGGTTGCCAGTCAAGCTGTCGCCAATAACTTCGTTAAGGTAATGGTTATGAGATTCTTTAATCAGCTTTGCCACTTGATTTCGTTGGCTCTTAAATGCATTCCAGTGTTGTTGATTTTTAGAGCGAACAGCTTTCCTGTGGAGGCGATCCTTCTGCGCATCTCCCTTTTAATCGTGGAAGTAATCCATGGCAGCTTGTATTTAAGATTTCTGAGGAACATACTGAGAAATACCATCAATTACGGCATTTTTGAACGCATCCCAATTATGCTCCACAGAGTTTTCCTCTGGGTCCGATGCAAAGAATTCAGACGATGACTTCGATATAAATTCATTCAAGCCGCCAAAGTTCGCTTTTTTGTACTCGTAAACTCTATAAGAAGGCTTTGGAGATCGTGTTGCTTTCAAGTTGACCTCAAAATTAACAATGTGATGGTCACTCAGACCAGCAGAAGTAAACACAGCAGAGACAGAGTTGGGATATGTAGACAACAACAAAGCTAAGATATTCTCTGATGCTGGTCTTGTTGGTACTTTAACATGCTGAGTTAACGAGTAATCGTCCATCAAGTGCAGAAGTTTATTATGTTGTGAAGCAGTACTAGGGTTACTAGTGGTTGGGATCTCACAATTTCAATCAATATCTCCAAGGCTGAAGTCTCCTCCGATAATAATATTTGGATGGTGAGGGATTTTGGTTAACACATAACTAATGGAGTCGCCAAGGCAATCAAGTATCTCGTTGGAAGAATTTGGTGGTCTGTAAAACGACGATAAATACAGAGTTTTGTTATTTCCGATTTTGAGAGAGGACCAGAGGATTTCACAGCTGTCATTGTTTAAGTCAACTTCTGCGACACATACTAGGTCGGATTTAATCGCCTGGAAGACTCCACCTCCATGAGCATTTTTATCCTTTCTGAAAACTGTATATGAAGGTGGAAAGATAGAATAAGTAGGTACATCAGGATGGAGTTTAGATTCTGTTCCCAAAACGAAATCCGGATCATGTAACTCGAGCAATGCTTGAAATTCAGTGGAATATGCGGAGCCCTTGAGTCCCTTGCAATTTATTATCATTCCTCTCAATGTATTTCTTTTCGATGTTTTTCCATGCTTCGGTGTAGAAATTCCACGGTTCGATGCGTCTGTCGCTGTTCAATATAAAGGCGGACGATTTATGGAAATGGCCGAAGGTTAAGTACTGTCCACTGATAATATTTTAAACGAGTTTGACGAATTCAGAGAGTTAGTAAACAAATCCAATATTTGAGAGATCACAATTCGGGCAAATCCACGTGCATGAAGAAATTGCGAGGGTTTCGTCGTCATCAATATTCATCTCCAAGCAACGAACATGCAGCCAAGAGTCACACGAGTCGCATTGGATACCAGGTTGGTTGCATTTCACAGGTTTTTTTTACAAAGACCACAGGGAAATGTCCAAGCTGGATCAGGGTTTACGTTGATATCTCCACAATGTAGCATTAAGTTTAGCAGAAGACATGACTTGGGTTTTTGAACAAAGATGGCGGCACGTCGTTGACAACGTTGAGATGTCAAGAAGGCTTCAAAACTAGGCGAGCTGATGGACTGCAGCTCAATAGGAAATTCGTTGATAAGTTGGAAGTGTCTTCCCTGTACCTTGGGGCCAAGTTACAATGGATAAATAGGCCAAGAAATAGGAGGGTTATCGGAGCACGAAAACTTACGTCCGTCATCGCCATCGCCATCCGACCATATCATGTTGACCATATGATGTTTTTGAGGTCAAATTAAAACCAGGTACCCTCAAGTACCATTTCTCGTAAACAAAATGCCCGTATAGAGCACCACAGCAAGAAAGATATCAAGCTATTTTCTAAAATGGAAGCAAACCGTAATCTGTATTTAGCCATTTTTTTCTACGGCACAGGAGAAAAAATTAAGTCGTTGCGGCGATTGTTTTAAGTTACGATCCATTTCAATCCTTGCCATCCTAAGCCAAAGAGGCTTTTTTATTGTTATGCTTAATTGGTAAAATAACTGTAAACAAAACTAAGCCATTATGTTCGGGTTTTCTTAGCTTCCAATATCTTTTTTCAGCTTCTCAACGTAATATTAAAAACTCTTGACATAGTTCCTTTAAGTTGAGTGCATAACACTGAAGGTTTTGTGATGTGGCAAAGACGATCCTTGCAGCCATATTTTTGTTTAAATTACACAGCACGAGATGATGATGTGATGCAGTATTTCGACTCCATTCAAGTCACAGTTATGTAATGACCATGACACTTATTTATTAGTAATACAGCTTCCAAATCTATTTCTGATCTATATTCCACATAGCCACATAGATCACTTTTTGCAACATCTGATTCCCGGTATCCAAACGATTTGATTAATCATTGGCAAGAAAATCTTACAATCACTTGCGTTTACGATTGCAAGTGATTACAAGTGACCTCTGTGATACCGGTTCAGTGGCCTCTACCAACTGAGCTAAGCTGGTCATTTGTTGGTTCATAATACACCCGTGAGTGATGAATATGTCAGATATGAAAACTATATATTTGAACTGCGGATTAAAGAACAAACATGTAAATGTTCATCGCAGTTATGAACACTACTTAAGCAGCGGTAGTGAAAATAAAGCCTGAAAAAAAATTCAGGCTTGTACGGGAGTCAAACTCGTGATGCAATGTAATTATTAAGATATTCAAGGTCAGTAAATATATTGAGTTCTGGATCTGTCAGTATGGAAGAAGGAAAAGATCTTCTGCCGTGAACTTTAAAACTCTAATCCCTACCTACGATTCGTTGTCGCCAGCTATGGACGATAACGCAAATACGAATGAAGTTTTACCCTGATTTCACTAGAAATGTATAGGTCACTACATAGTAATCTCCATTGGAAATAATGATCAGCATAATGAACGATCAGTAAACAGGCAGAGGTATATGTTTCTTGCTTTTAGCTTATTCGCTACAATACTTTCTGCAGAGAATATATTAAAATTAAACGTAAGGGCAATCCGAGATCATGGTGTTTTCACTAATTCAATTTACGTCTTCTTTTGCACTGAAGATTCGTTGATTTGCAGCACAGGGGGCCAGACAATATGTTTGTGAAATCCTTCGTTATTTCAGTTATGTTAAAGCGATTTTGTCGAGTTTTGACTCCGCCGTAAAAAAGGTGAAAAAAATAAAGATATTGGAAGGTAAGACATTTCTTATGAGGCACAGTCGATGGCGAAGACAAAACCCGACAAAATCGCTTAAATATCACTCAGTGCCATGTGGCAAAAGGACGGCAGTACACCACCCGTAAGGCAATTTAACTCGTTTTTTTTTCCGTCAGTATTGCAACAAGCTTCAGGGTCAATTGCACAACAGAGCTTAATAATACCAAATTTTAAAGATTGGCTAAACTACAGAATACAGGGCCAATTTTGTAGGGTTTTATTTCACCGGCTCAGTGGCTCGCCAGTCAAATGGCTCGCCAGTCAACTTGAATGGCTCGGCGGCTCGCCAGTGACGGCCGAACCGGCGAGCCACCGAGCCACTATTCAGTATATCTACCTCGTTATTAAAGCACTAAAGCGACTGCCGAGCCGTCGAGCCACCGAGCCACTCTCTAGTATATCTACCTCGTTCTTAAAGCACTAAAGTGACTGCCGAGCCGTCGAGCCACCGAGCCACTCTCCAGTATATCTACCTCGTTCTTAAAGCACTAAAGCGACTGCCGAGCCGTCGAGCCACCGACCCACTCTCTAATATATCGACTTCGTTCTTAAAGCACTAAAGTGACTGCCGAGCCCTCGAGCCACGGAGCTACTCTCTAGTATATCTACCTCCCGCGTTGTTAAAGCACTCAACCCTTGTAGAACCAATCATATTTGAAGCCTATGTTTATACTATTTTTTAACTATGTTAAACTATTTTGTTGCTATGTATTGCTTGAAACCATCTATTTTATTGCTATGTTGCCAAATTTATAAAATAGTCCATGGTATATAAAGCATATCTCTCAACTATGCGAAAGCTATGTCAGAACGACATAGTTTCTAAATAACTATTTTAATACTATTTAGCTAACTGACATGGTCCTAAAGTGCCTATTTTTTCACTATTCAGAAAAATTTTTTTGTCCCAAAAGTCAACATACATTTTAAATAGATGCTATTTATTCATTATGTACCGATCTCAAATAGCTTTAAAATATCCCATGAGATATTTGGAGGCAAACATTACATAGCTTGTAAATAGATAATAATAACAATAATAAAAGTAATAATAATAATAATAATCTTTTTATTTAAGTCTCAAATATATTTAGGCGAGCACAGATGCTCTACTAATTGGGGAGACTAAATCAAATCAACTCTAAATAAACTCAACTCAAATGTTGGTTTTGGGGAGAGGGAAAAACCGGAGTACCCGGAGTAAAACCTCTCAGAGCAGAGTAGAGAACAAACAAACTCAGCCCACTTACGACGCCGAGTCCCGAAATCGATCCCGGGTCACATTGGTGGAAGGCGAGCACTCTCACCACTACGCCAACCCTGCTCCCCAAATAGCTTTTAAATAGCACATTTAAAACATATTTTCAAGGTGTTATTCATCAGTGTGAGCGAACAAAATAGCATTAAAATAGGTCTTAATTTTCTGTTGTTTAAATGCTACAGGAAATGTGCTATTTAAAAGCCATTTGGTTCCCTTAGTACCTTTGGTGAGAAATGAAATAGAATTTCAATAGTCTATGTAATCTCTATGTCATGGATTTTCACATCTGGGCAGGATTAAAGTTCAAACAACTGAGTATAGTGTAGGACGGGTAACTTATTAAAAAATGTTGAGATTGGTTTCATGGAAAGTATTCTCAAATTATTTATCTTCAGCACCTTGTAACCTTAAATTCTAACTAAAGTGGGCTTGCATTATTTCCTAAGTCAATGGCCATGCTAATCGTCTCAGATGAACCCAGGTAGAAATATTATTGAGATCTTGTAAGATCTTTTTAACAGATCTTGTAAGAATCTTGTAAGATGGCAATTAAGATTAAGATCTTATTAAGATCTTCTTAAGATTTTAGATCTTAGTAAGATCTTATCAAAGTTCTTTTTCAGATCTTAACCAGATCTTAATCAGATCTTAACCTGCTGACTATTTTAAGATGTTACAAGATCTTATTAATTTTATTTAAGAATCTTGTAAGAATCTTGATAACATTTGAATACACCATGTCAGTAAGATCTTACAAAGATCCTAATAAGATCTTACCTGAGGTTGTTATGAAAACTCTTAATGAGATCTTAGTGAACTACTTATCAAGATCTTATTTAGAATTCTTACAAGAATCTTAACAAAGTCTTAATAATGAAGATCTTATTAAGATCTTACTCTGTGTCTTAAAAATAACCTGGATAAGATAAGATCTTGGTGTAAATTAATGCAAGAACTTACATGTAAATACATATGATTCTTTGACTAACATCTTTTTATTTTACATTTTATGGTTTACTTGACATTTGAAATAGTAATAACAAGAAACTTTCAGACAAATATGTCACTGTACTTCTTACATTTTAATCTGTTTGTTCCTTGGTTATCAATCTTCAAAAGATATTATACTGTACCTTAAAATTTAAATATACACAAATCTTGAATGGTTTAACAATTTGTTATATGATCTGGATAAAGTCCACTGACTGTGATTCTACTTTCCAGAATAAAATTTCTCAATAAAAGAACAAAGAATTTCTTATTTGGACAGCTCAGCTGGTGAAAGTTACACTAACATTTTAATGTTACCTAATCTTGTTCATACAGTGTGTCCTGCCAAAGAACTTGAATGGGATAAAATTAGCCTAGAGTTGCCTTGTACAGTAGAAACAATTTTCGATTGGTTTCCCGCCTCTTACAGCCCTGTAAAATGACCAAAATCGTTGGATTGCTTGTGTTTTTAACAAATACTGGCCGCCATCTTGGATTTGACTGAGAGGCTCCTGTGAACTAGACTCATCAATCCCATGATGCTTCTTGGCACCATATTAAAAAGCTCGTTGGTTTAGTGCACAAGTACGGATTTTCAACGGCTGAAAAATGCTCAGTTTTACTCAGAACGAGCCCAGGATCTTGCACTTTCAAGACAGAAAGTAAGTCCTAATATTTAACAAACTGTAATGACTCTTTGAATGAACCCTTTCTTCAGATAGAGAGCTTGTATTTGCAACAGCGTGTTAAGTGCCCGATGTGATCGATTTTGCAATAACCGGCCAGTTACTGAAAAATATAAGCTATTAAAAGTGCTTAAGCTTAAGCTTAAAACATAACCCCAATATTCATCTTATTCATCTTCTTGTGAACTTTTAATGTAGCATCTAGCTTAAGTCTAATGACTATGGGAAAAAAGAGTTAACTGCAAAGGAAGAGCTGATTATAACAATCCAATGTTGATTGTATTTTGTTGCAGGTAGCTGAGCTGCTGATCATGATAGAGACAGAAAGGCTAAAGCTTGAATGGTGAAGACAACAAAAGGACAGTATGTTAAGGAAGCTTAATTCATAAACATGACTACATGTAAATGATGATGAAAAGCTGAAATGACAACATGCAGCATGGCAAAATGATTGTTTTGCTAGTGGAATAGATTATTATGAACACAAAACTGACTTTAATTTTGTTTTAGTTGATATCATGTTGGACAGTCTTGAAGGATCAAATTGCTTGTTTGTTTGTTTGTTTGTTTTTTTCAATCAGCTAGATTAAAAGAAACTTTGGTAAAGTACAATTCACAAAAAATGGCCTTTGATACTGTAGTTATCTGAAATGTTTAGACTCAAAAAAGGAAAACAGCAAAATGAGCATGTGAATGTCAGAATCTGTATTATGGCTAAATTAGCTTGGTTTCTACTGTACTTCTGCAGTAAACTTAAGTAAGTGCAGTGCTCTAGCTGAATTAATTTTATAGGGGGAAAGTGTCATAAATATGCAAATTCTAAGGCAGCTTTCATGATTTCATCCTTAGAATTGTAACTCAAAGGGATGATTTGCGTAATGTTTTATTACTTGGCAATGCTCAAAGACTCTACTCCCAGTTGTGAGATTAGGACATAATAATACAGGATATTTTCAAGCTTTTATGTTTTCTTGCTTACATCCAACTGAAAGAAATTTCTGTTGTTTTTATTACACTAGAGATCATTATTGTAGCAGTGGAAACCAAGCTTTTATTGGTATAATACACTCTGTTTGCTTGTTTCTTAGAGAAATAATAGTGACAAAATAGTAGTCTCGAGATTGTTTCCAGTGGCTTTGAATTTGTCACCTTTAATAAATTAAAATGTACAGTAATAGTATTCATTAATATTATTGATGCAAGTGGAATAAAGATCCATCCTAGTCTTGCAAACATTTGCTGGCAAAGTTTTGTTTATCAGACTTTTTAATGTGGATAAGATACAGTAGTGTTGTTCATCTCATGAGCATGCATAGCATGCATCACAAGAACTTGAATATAATCCTTGTATGATATACAAAAAAAATAACATAATTATACAGTGTTCAATATGGTGTTGGAGTCAATGACTTGTTTTGCGTAAACTTGTGAAGATCTTCATAACTTTATTTCATAATAGCAAGATTTTGCAATAAAATAATGTTGATTATGGTTTAACAATGACCCAGTCTTCCAGTTGAATTGCAGTGTGTACATGTGAGTCAATTTTGTTTAGGTAGACTTTGTTTTCTAAACAAGCTGTGATCAAACTCTGGGGAAAACATGGGTCTTCTAGGTAATTCAAATGAATTGTTGTAGGTCATATGACAGAAAATAATGATGGCAATCCAAACAAAAAATATTTAAGTATTCAGGCTTTTCCCAATTTTAGCTACTTAGAAAACAAAATCAAATCTCAGCCCTTTGATTTATCCTGGTTAAGAATCTGGCAAGATCTTGCTGAACCCTGGTTAGGATTTTGTAATCTTGGTAAGAATCTCGTAAGATCTTGGTACAAATCTTATGAGATCCTGTCAAATCTTTGTATGAATCTTATAAGATCTTGTAAAATCTTGGTAAGAATCTTGTAAGATCTTTGTAACAATCTTGAAAGATGTTATAAAATCTTGTTAGAGTCTTATAGGATCTTGTATGTTCTTAGTAAGATTCTTACAGGATCTTACAAGATCTTGTAAGAATCTTATAAGAATCTTACAAGATCTTGTAAGTTTCTTGTAAGAATCTTAACTAAGAACTAAGATAAGATCTTGTTAAGAAACTTAATAAGAATCTTAATAAGATCTTAATAAGATTTGCACCTGGGAAAGGTCTTGCTGCACGCCTCTTAGTCGAATATCATCATCAACAGTAGGTTTAATGAATTCCCTACTTCGTCGCCATTTAGTACTTTTTGGTATTTCAGCTTTGGAGTCATGCTACCAACGTTTCTCCACTTTGAGGTTGACATTTTTCACGAACTGTTAGCATTCAGGATGATCGAAATTCGTGGCCGCCACGTTTATTCTTGCCTGGTTACAAAGTTGCCAGGTTACCTACTTGTAAGTGCTTAATCGAATGAAAAGTATGTCCATTTGTCAGCTTGTAACGCGGTGAAACTTCAAAGAAGGTGTGATATTTCAAGATCCAATGGAAACCTTTGCCTTTCTAAATCAAAATCGCGATTTTCGATGTGTGATATTTCACAGCGTCCTTCTCTTGCGATTGAACTACTTGGTGAGCTTTCGTGGCGTTTCTTTTACGGAAATTTCACTAGACTTTGCTGTTGAGTGTGCTGTTCAGTTTCTTCCATGAGTCAGTTCGGTGTTCAAGTTCATCTGAAGTTCTGCATCGATCAAGGTACGTTTAAAGGAGCACTGTCACCGGGATTTTTGCTGTTTTTGGTTCAATTCTTCCAAAATTACTGCCTTTTACCTGTTATCGTGCAAAAAATGCCCCTACAGAATCAGCAAGATGGATTCCAATGAAATTTTAGCAGGAAGAGCTAACCATAATATTTTTTGCTGAGTTTTCAATGCATAGCTTGAAATTTTGAAAAAACTGGCAAGTTTTTTCAAATTTCAATCCATTTCCATCCTCGTCATCTTACATGGAATACAGAAGTTTATGGTGTCAATGCAGTACTACAGTACTACTGGATTGCTCGCTAGTCCTCGCAGGGTGTGCTGATTTCTAAGATTAATTAAGATTTATACAAACTTAGGTCTACGTGGGAACTTTTTTCGATAACCACGTACAGGTATCCAAAACATTTCGCATCATTCTCAAACAGTAACTGATGTGATGGTTGTTGTTACCTGGCCCTTTTCACCTTGCAGCATTTTTTTTTCTGACAAACTCGACACCCCCATCTTCGTGAAAAGAAATCTGCTAATAATTTTTATTAATAAACCTTTACGACCTATCCGATAATTTTTGGTACTTTCATGCAAGGTTCTAATAAATATTGACTAATTTTTTTTTTCAGGGACAAAAGATGGAGAAGGAAAAGGATAACCCTTTGTTAAAAAAAAAACAGGTTTCAGGCTTCCATTGTAATTTATTTTGTAGAACTTTTTATCTCCATAGTTTTTTTTCTGAACAATATTTGTAAAATATTTCTTTGAATGAATTGCATAAAATAAAGTACACGTATTTTTAATTTTCTTGATATGGTTCTCGGCCTACGGTTCTTGACTGTGGTTCATTACTCAGCTGGACTTTTTTTGGCTTGAATCTCCAATTCTCTCTCCCTATGTCAATGCTATGTAAATGATATTTAAAATCTATGTAAACTCTACCATTGCCCTTGTTTTAAAGCCTATTTATAAATATATAATACTTATACATGTTATATCTATTTTAAAGCTATATAATTCCTATTTTAGCTGGAGGTAGTGTCAAGTTTCTTACTTTTCTCTATGTCAATGCTATGTAAATTATATCTTGAACCTATTCAAACTCCATTGATGCCCATTTTATATGTTAAATCTATTTTACAGCTATTTAAATACTATTTTAGTTCTATTTCATTTCACAATCCATGACTACTTAAAACCTATTTTCATGCTATTCGAAGTCTATTTCCTTTCCTTGTAAAACTACTTGGTTAGTAATGCTAAAAAAATAGTTTTTAAATAGACTATTTAATGGATCCATTTGAATAGTAAAAAAAATAGGATCTAAATTCATTTTAAAAAGAAAAATCATAGCACTAACATAGTCCTTAAATATACGACCTTGCATGATTTCTAAAATAGTTATAAAATATGCCCTAAATACCATTTAAATAGTTTTCTTACATAGCATTTACACAGCCAATAGTGTTGGATTCTACAAGGGAAGTCACTGCCGAGCCGTCGAGCCACTGACAAGCACTTATCCTCAAAATTTGGCCCTGTATTCTGTAATTGCTCCTAAAGATTTTACATTTCTATGACATATAGCTCATGATTCATTCCAATGAAATGCCCATTGTGACAACTGAGATTGCCACCACAGTTGACGGTACGAACTGATTGTATGTGCCAGGTCAGATTAAAAACCGTTTGCGCATTCATTTGTGTTTGGATGGGTTGATGACAGTAGACTACAATCCCCAGCACGATCAATTGAATTTGCATTTGTACACAGAGATATGTTCTGAAGCTCGTTATATATTTTCGTGGACATTTGGTCATTTCTTTCCTGTGATGACCAAGGCACTCGGTGTACTAACAGGGGAACCTCATCTACGCCGTCTCGAATTCGAGAAATGCTAATTATCTCACCTCCAACAAACGCCACAAAAATAACTTTATCCATACTGAGCCAGCTCACCACGGAAAGCACAAGCTGCTAAGACCAACTTCGGTGATCTCTTGAAATGCTTGATGCTGAAAGGAACAAGGCGGCGATACTGTTCACTGACAGCAACTCTATGATTACGGTGCGCTTTCCAGAGTTCAAGAAAGCAAGTACACTTTATGCAAATATCAACCACTCATTAAAGAATGGACATGTTTTAAAGCATCTGCTAAAACATGGCCTCGAGGCGCGTATGGAATCAGTCATGCTGAAAGAGATAACCCACGGGAAATTGACTGAGAGGGCCTTCCCCTGGGTTTACGCGTTGCCCCAGGGTCGGGAATTTGACATGGCCGCCATCTTGGGAATCAGAGAGAAATTGGACTCTGTTAGAAAAAGTTACCCCAGGGACGGGAAATTGACCTTCAGTTGGAGCCTGGGGATGGGGAATTTGACTCTGCCTTCCATGAAAATGTCAAATTCCCCTGGGTCTGTGATTTTTTGCTATTTTGACATTAAATGAACGAGTTTTGTTTTATTTGTATGTGCTTAAGATTATTGAACACGTTTTTGAAAATTTTGTCCGTAACGGGACGCCATACCAGGAGGTAGGGCTATTACTCTACTTTTAAACAAATGCTGTTATAGTATTTTGACTTCTACAAACAACTAGAAAATAGTGGCTTTACTATGTTGCCTGTCGGCCATTTTGACAAACATCAAAAACAAGCTCCATCAATTCCGCAATTTCTCCAAATGTACTCTCTTCCCAGACACCACATTCGCAGCAGAGCTGAAACGGATATTGTAGTTTCTAAATATGAGAAAATCTATTTGGAGAAAATTATAGTTTAGCCATGGGCGATAAACACATTTGGTGCAAATGTGAATAAATTCCAAATTTGGCCGTTTTCAGACTGCATTGGTTTGCTCTAAAAATGATTAGGATGAACGTTTAAGCTCTAAACATATTTTCTATCATCTTGTCTGTAGGCTAAACGTGATGTATGATGCTTTAGATCATTACGATTGATGAAAACGAAGTTTGACAGAGAGCCTACCTTGTAAATGTTGGTAATTTATGCAGCATACTATTATCGCGTTCATTTATCTTTTCGCTCGTCTCTCTCGACCAAATCTAGTGCAGGCTCGAAAAGTAAGACCAGTTTCCCAGTTTCTACCATTGAACATCGATTCAGTAGGGATGTTTCAGTTGTTTTAAGCCACGGATGATGGTGGATTCGATCCGCTTGTACTTGATAAACACGTTCGTGGTCGTTGTAGTTTCTGCCTTTGATGCTGTAAAATCCATCCATTGGGGTTTATTGATGAAATTACATGAATCACGATTTTATGCACTAAACAAATACACTTGTAAAGACGAAGAAAAAGGCATTCGGCTATAATCGAGCAATACATCTTCTTCAGTCGCCATGAAGTTGTTGTCGTTGGAAGACGTGTACACCGGAAGTGGAAGGGGAGACTGCTGGCCGGATGTCCGACACAAACTTCGTGTTACACTAATGAGGAATAGCCATATTTTAACATAACAATTTTTAACTTTTGGTGGTGATATTATAACCAAAGGTTTTATGAGATTGGATCGGCAGTTACATAATAAATCTGACTCGGAATTATTACGACTTGAATCGTTGCTGGATTTAAAAGGCCTTGTTCTAACTTATTTTAAGATCCTTTGCATAGATAATGTCAAGTCTCAGTGTTAGTATCTGGGCAACCAACACTTCAAATTCAAAGTGCTGCACGTTTGACCCGCGGAGGGATTACTTCCTTGTTTGGCCTAGACAGGTATGTGCCGTCAGACAGGATATGGTTTTCAGGGTCTTGAATCCTAATTAAACAGGGTATTGAATTTCGCTATTTAGCGTCCTCAACAGGGTGTCTTTCTGGACCAGCAGCCTTGAACACAGTGTGAACGTTTGTCGTGCGAACTCTGCATGATCTACATGTGCCTGTACCAAGAACATTTTCAAAAACAACGAACTCTATGATGTCAGTTATAGAAAAATACTTTCTGTATGTGAAATAAAAATAATAGAATAAAGGTTACGAATAATTAAAGGTCTCATTTTTAAACAGATTATAAAAATGAACGGATTTATAATGGAAATTGAACTGAATGGAGTGCAAATTCGTAGACTACGCGTGATTTGAAATTTCAGACCAAAATTGCATGACACAAAGTTCAATTACCATTTTCTTACACCCATTTTGAAATCATACATTTTTTGTCAATATTATTATTTGTTTATTCACATCAGGAAACCGAGGTTATCATTTCGATAGGTTAGAAAAAGGATGCGATTTAGAACAATAAATAATGCGATTCGCGAATAAATTCCACTGTCGAGAGCCAATCAGATTGCATACATTCCCAGTGATTTTCAAAAGCGGTGTGCAAACAAAACAGTTTTCATACTGGAAGTAAAGACTGCGCCCTTGATATCAACTTTAGCACACCCCTACTTTCAGAGGCAAATAAAAGAAAGTACTAGCGTAAAGCTGAACAGGGCATTAACGTACAGTGTATATGGCTCCCATTTTCTTCCCGACACGCCCCGAATGCCGCGGGCCGGTACTTCAGGGATAAGCTTGGGCTGATGGTCATCTCTGTGCAGGGAACAGATGTTTTAATGGCCTCTTGTATGTATAGCAGCAGCTCTCAACTAACTCGTCTGGTACTGCTGCTAGCGTAGCATTTTCACTCCGTTCCTCCGCAGCTGGCTCAAGTGCATCTGGGACATTCTTCTGACTGGCGCCAATGGGAGACAGGTATATAGAGAGCTGTTGGGACGTTAAGAAATCGTCATGGGCAAATAATCGTTTGCCATCCTGGCCACGAACTCGTTTCATCTGCCTGAATACATCCTCACCGCTAATTTTCTTTCCGGTCCCCTCACTACGATTTTACTTTAGTTCTGCGAATCGCACTTGATCTTCTCGCGGTTTATACCCAGTCCGTGGGTTTCCACATGCCTGGTAATTTCTCTGTCGCATTATAACGTTATATCGCTTCCTGTGCAATCCTCGTTCCCCGATCAAATTTGTAAACGAACAGCTTTCCAATGATTCATTTGCCGTCAGTTTATTTTCTTGGGACTACTACGATATGTACTACGATATGTGCTTCAGTGCTCATCGCATTTTTAATTTGGTATTGAAAATATACTTCCTGTCAGGAAAATATACCTCTACCCTCTGCCAAAAGCAAAAATTGAAAGGTTCAAGCTCCTTGCCTTGCAGTGTAACTTCCCCGAATTCTTCCTTTCCCAATTAGTCATGCATTGTGGAGGTGTATGCTCTTAAACCATTTATATTATATCTGGCAAGTTATTAAGAAAACAGTAAAGCACGAAGAAACAAAGAAATTGTAGCCACAAAATTGTACCAATAAACAAATAATGAAACATCCGGTCAGCAGTCTGCGCCTTGTCATTTCCGGTCCTTTGTCATACAACTTCTTCCCTTCTAAACGAACTCAAAGTATATACCGGCCGCTTTTAGCCAAATACTCTATTCCTTTAATATCTACAGGCCTACGTTTACTAAGTATGGCGAAGCGTTTGTGTAACTCCTTGGATCGATTTTCTTCCGGCAGAAACCACAACATAATGACAGTGTTTCAACCTTGTCAACTGTACTCGAAGCTAGATGCTTGTAAATGCACGAGCGTCTTAGTGTGGCTGAAAACATCCCTAAGTCTATTTTAGATGGAAGAGGCTATAAGTTTTGACCTGACTATCAGAATTTGTGCTCGAATTGGTGAAGAAAATGGAGCGAGCAAACACGAAGCCGTCTCACTAAAAGTTGCCAAAACGTACAAGGTAGGCTCTCTGTCAACTTCGTTTCAATCAATCGTAATGATCTAAAACATCATACATCACGTTTATTTCACAGACTAGATCATAGAAAACATGTTTAGAGCTTAAACGCTTACTCTATTCCATTTTAGAGCAAACCATTTTAAAGCGAAAAGAGAAATGGACGCGATAATAGTATGCTGCATAAACTGCCAAAATTTACAAGGTAGGCTTTCTGTCAATCTTCGTTTTCATCAATCGTAATAACCAAAAGCATCATACATCAAGTTTAGCCTACAGACAAGATGATAGAAAATATGTTTAGAGCTTAAACGCTTACTCTAATCCATTTTAGAGCAAACCAATCCAGTCTGAAAATGGCCAAATTTTAGGTGTTTTGAAATTTTCATCAAATGTGTTTATCGCCCATGGCCAAAATATAATTTTCGCCAAATAGATTTTCTGATTTTAAGAAACTAATATCTGTTTAAGCTCTGCTGCGAATTTGGTGTCTGGGAAGAGAGTACATTTGGAGAAATTGCGGAATTTATTGAGCTTGTTTTTGATGTTTGTCAAATGGCCGACAGGCAACATAGTGAAGCCACCATTTCCTAGTTCTTTGTAGAAGTCAAAATACTATAACAGCATTTGTTTGAAAGTAGAGGAATAGCCCTACCTCCTGGTGGAATTTCGTTTGAATTGGCTCACATTCACTCTAGAAATAGACTCATTTTTGTCGGCCATTTCAGAGTAACATTTTTGCTCAAAACATGGGTTGGAGGCGGGTATGATCAGTTGTGGTTACCATGACAACGATACATCAGGTGACCCTTATATGGACATTTTCGTTCATACCCCCAAGCAACCTACCTCCACACAAAAAGTGAAGGGGTGTTAAAAATTTTCATTTCCAACTTTGCTTCACTTTCTCAGAGACCTGCTTTTAAGCTCTTCATAGGGTGCTAAAGAATCCTTGTAATAAAACAGGACTCCACCGACTTTTCCATCGCGATCTTTCCGAATTGTAAAATACCCTTCGATTCCAATTTCATCATCGGTAATATCATTTGCCAGCTTAGTCTCCGATACGGCCAAAATATCGAGGCTAGTATTAAGTAACAACATGCGAACTTCATGCAGTTTTCCTCTCAGACCGTTCACGTTTATTTGTCCTATTTTCAAACCAGGGCACTCTCAAAGACTGTTGTTGACGGTAGCGAATACGTCGGTTGGTCGGCTCATGATAAAGTTAGAATTGTCTGCAGTTATACTGGAATCATTTGCGTTCCTCCGCAGCTCGGAACATTCCTTACAAAGCCACTGGAGATTAGCTTTTTCGATATACATTCGAGGGTTGTCCAATACTGTCGACATGATACGAGTCGTAAAATACGTTTTTCAAGTCGTAAGAGTGGACAAGTTGTATCGACTCGATAGAATAATAAAAATAATAATAATAATTATAATAATAATAATAATAATAATAAAACATTTATAATGCGCAAATTCCATAAAATGTTCAAATGCGCATGACAAGATTAAAAACGGAATAAAAAGGCTAAAAAGCTAAAATTACAATTAAGAGTAAACTTACAATGATTTAAAAAGCTAAAATTACAATTAAAAGTATACTCACAATAATATAAACAACTATGATAACAATGCATGACGGAAAAGGTGAGTTTTTAACTTGGCTTTGAAAATACTAACTGTGATGGCGCTTCTTATGTCAAATGGTAACGCATTCCACAGTTTCGGTGCAGCACAGGTAAAAGAACGATCACCTAGTGTGGCTTTAGATTTAAAACGCGGATAACCAAGTAAAAGTTTATCACTAGAATTCCTTAGATTATATTTAGATGAGAGCCTAAGAGAAATGAGAGAGGCGTTACATGACAAAATTTCTGTTCTCTAAAAATCAGTCTGGCGCAAGCGTTCTGTACTCGTTGCAGTTTATTCAACAAGCAGTCTGATAGTCCATATAAAAGACCATTGCAATAGTCAAGGCGGCTTGTTATTAATGCATGGACAGCTATCTCAGTTGACTGCCGTGAAAGATACTTTCTGATCCGACGAATATTATAAATATAGTAGAATGAAGAAAAGTAAGACCAATTTCCCAGTTTCTACCATTGAACATCGATTCAGTAGGGATGTTTCAATTGTTTTAAACCACGGATGATGGTGGATTCGATCCGCATGAGAGACGATAAATAAGTATAGAAGCTAAAAAATTAAGAATCTTAAAAGTATTTTAAACTCGATTCTGTATCTAATCGGTAACCAGTGTAATTCATAAATAGGTGGCGTTACATGACAAAATTTCTGTTCTCTAAAAATCAGTCTGGCGCAAGTGTTCTGTACTCGTTGCAGTTTATTCAACAAGCACTCTGATAGTCTATATAAAAGACCATTGCAATAGTCAAGGCGACTTGTTATGAATGCATGGACAACTATCTCAGTTTACTGCCGTGAAAGATACTTTCTGATCCGACGAATATTATAAATATAGTAGAATGAAGAGGCACAGATTTTTCAGTGGCACCCAACGAACCAAATCAACCAAAAGCTACAGAAAGGCATTTTTATGTACCTTATGGTGTTTAAAGTCTGTTTAAAGTGATGTTTTCGTAAGCTAGAAGAAGTTCATCTGTTCGGATTCCCTAGCTTAAATTTTTATTGCCCGAAAATGTTAGGGAACAAAATCTTCCTTTGAGAAAATGCAAGCGGAAATGAACTTTCCACGAACGTTCTAGAGAACTATTTTCTTTCCGAAATGCTAGTTGACGAGTGCACTCTTAAATCGACGCCGAAAGCACAAGGCGAATTACCCTCCACCGAACAGATATCTACCGAAACTTTTCGTTGGGTACCCCTGATTTTTGTGATGTGTGATACCATGGCCAGCCTAGAATCAAACCAACAACCAAGATTTCTCGCGAGTGGCACAGGATAAATATCTGAGTCACCCACACGTATACCGAAATTATCTAGCTTTTCCAGCTGTTGTGATGTACCAATGATGAGGAATTCAGTCTTGTCATCATTAAATTTAAGATCATTATTCAACATCCAAAAACGAATGTCTGCAGTGTTCCATATTCCTATATATAATATGCAGTGTTCCATATTCCTCACCACAGCAAGTTGTTCAGCTCTGTCGTTTGGACTAAATGAGATGTAAACTTGTGAGTCATCAGCGTAACAGTGAATCATGGGCAGATGATATTTAATTATCTCAAAAAGCTCACTCGTGTACAACGTGAACAATAGCGGACCGAGACAGGAACCTTGAGGCACGCCGCATTCTAATTTCTAAAAGGTTTAGATAGTGACTCGTTGATCATTATCCGCTGAGTTCTTCCAGACAAGTAGGATGCAAACCAGGAGAGGGCTTTTCCCTTTATACCAAATGAGTATTCAAGTCGACGTAACATTATGTCGTGGTTAACTGTATCAAAGGCAGCACTCAAGTTGAGCAGAATTAGCAAAGTAACACGTTGATTGTTCATGTTCAAGAGAATGTCATTCATAACTTTAAGCAGTGCGGTTTCTGTGCTGTGGTTCTGTCGATAAGCTGATCTGAACACTGGGAACAGATTGTTACAATTTAAATAATGTTGTAGTTGCTTAGCAAGTTCTTAAAGACAGGGGGTAATCCATCCTTTTTCAGCAGCGGCCGCACTAGAGCACACTTCCAGGTGCGCGGAAAATAACCAGAATTAAGCGAAAGATTAATTATTTTGGGGATCGGGGGCAGTAGCACATCGACGCACTCATTAAGAAGCTTGGATGGAATAGGATCAAGAGGACAAGACTTCTTAGACGAAGCTGTGATTAGATCAAACACCTCTGATTCGGACAAAAGATTAAATGCAGAAAAACAGAAAGCAGTCACAGTACTAGTGGCGTTGATAGTAGCAGGAAGGCAGATCTGGTTTGTAATAACAGACCTGATATCAGACCTGATATCAGCAATTTTTTGGGCGAAGAATTTTCCAAAATCATTAGCCAACTGATAATCATTGGTAGATAGTGGAAGGCCAGAGCCTTTCGATAAATTAGGCAAGGACTTGCTTGCTCTAAATAACCTCCTCTGGTCTGTGCTGTTCTCAGTTATGAAGTTTGTATAATGGTCACTACGAGCCTTGTTACTCAGAAACGTCACACGGTTTATCATAGTACGGTAAGCTCTCCATGTCCTTGTCGAGTGGAGAAATACATCTCATTAGGGGAACTTAGAATTTTCGAGCGAGTTAGAAATGGCAAGGGTCACTGCGTTAGTGTTGTCGAGTCGTACGACTCGTTCGAGTGGAGAAAGCGATTGTCGAGTCGACAGACGGAGTTGTCGAGTGGAGAAATGCATATCATTAGGGGACTTTTGGAGCGAGTTAGACATGGCAAGGGTCACTGCGTTAGTGTTGTCGAGTCGTACGACTCGTTCGAGTGAAGAAAGCGATTGTCGAGTCGAGAAACTTTTTGTAGCATGCATATGTCACATGCACATTCACAGTGATGGGAAACCTTTGTGAATTATAATATATAAATAAAAATAAAAACAGAGTTGTCAAGTGGAGAAATGCTTCTCATTAGGGGGAGTTAGAATTTTGGAGCGAGTTAGACATGGCAAGGGTTACTGCGATAGTGTTGTTGACAGACAGAGTTGTTGATAGCATCTCATTAGTGGGACTTATTTTCAGCGTTTAGAAAAGAGTGGGATGATATTGGTAAGAATGCCAATTTTGCCACCGACGTTCAAGTGAGAGATTTTATTGTGATTCTAATGCTTTAAAAACCTATCGAGTCTTGCATGGCTTAAAGAACGAGGCATACTCATGTGGAACGCGCTTGTTTCTGGCGGTTGCGCCTCTTGGTTGGGCATAAAGAACGAGGTATACACGAGTAAGACGAGCTTGTTTCGACTCGTGCCTTAAAGAACGAGGTATATACATGAGTAACGCGCGCTTGTTTCTGTTCGTGGCTTCAGCAACGAGGCATACACATCTGTAGCGCGCTTGTTTCTGCCGGTTGCACCTTTCCGCTTCTGGTTCAAAGAACGAAGTGTAAACTAGTAACATGCGCTTGTTTCGGCTCGTGGCTTGAAGAGCGAGGAATACACATGTGTAGCGCGCTTGTTTATGTCTGTTGCGATTTTCCCCTTGTGGTTTAAAGAACGAGGTGTAAACTAGTAGCGCACGCTTCGTCGTTTCTTTCTGCTCGTGGCTTAGAGAACGAGGCATACATATGTGTAGCGCGCTTGTTTACATGAGTAACGTGCGCTTGTTTCTGCTCGTGGCTTAAAGAACGAGGCATACACATGTGTAGCGCGCTTGTTTATGCCGGTAGCGCTTTTCCGCTTGTGGTTTAAAGAGCGAGGTGTAAACCAGTAACGCACGCTTCGTCGCTTCTTTCTGCTCATGGCCTAGAGAACGAGGAATACATATGTGTAGCGCGCTTTTTTCGATTTTTCGCCATGTTAATCTTTCTGCTAATGAGATGCATTTTTCCACTCGACAAGTTATTTTGTCGAGTCGACGATAATTTTGTCCACTCGTACGACTCGTACAACTCGACAACTGTTCGACAGCTGTTCGAAACTAATGAGATGCATTTTCCACTCGATAACTCTGTCTGTCGGTCCAGTCGACACTAGTTGTCGACTCCTACGAGTTGTAAAACGTATTTTTCCACTCGTATCATGTCGACAGTATTGGACATGACAGATACATTCGAAAGCTTTCTACCTGTATGGCCAAACATTGTCTTCTTGCGTGAAACCAGTTATTGCACAGATTGCAGCCAACGGTTGTTTCTCACTGCCTTTTTACAAATACCGCATGGATCCATGATATTACGCGGACCAGGGTTGGGGCAGATATCACCGCTTAGCATTAATATAGCCAGCAAGAATGATGTGTTCCATTCTCGATGCAAAATTCTCTTCCCACACCGAAACCAACGTGGCGGCGACCACTTCTAGAGCCAACACAATCCTTCCCAATCTGATCCATCCTTTCTTGTGTTGCCGCACGAAAGGCCAAAACGATCTCTTAATCGAACATAATCTTCTGAGCGATGGTTATTGAGACTAGGATACTCGAAGACAACAACGAGATGCAGATAAAATAGGACCAGTTTGAAACACGTCTGACCGACAGCCATGGCCGACACGGAAATCCGCACTGAATCAGATAAGGAGCCGAATATGAGGGTTGGGATCCGTAGGTCGCGAGTTCAAACCCCGGCGCCGCTGTTAGAAAATTTATTTCTTTATTTATGTCATTGTTTCTTCCTCTGGCCGAGAGGGGCACGGGCCTCTCGGCGGACACCACGACAAAAGAAAAAAAAAATACAAAAAATGGGTATTACTAGAAGCGGCTCTTCGCAAAGCGAAGGCCGCTTAATTATAAGAAGTTGTTGGTTCAATCACTTAAACATTTCTTTTACAAATTCGATTCGTGACTCTGGACCCTTTATTTTTACATAAAACATTTCTGTTGAAAAGGCTTTTAAAGAGACGATGCGTGACCGGTCCAGTGACGTTACTATAATTATACAAAATTCTCTGTTGAACGTAACAGATGTCTGGATGGCATAATCGGACATGGAGCGGACTATGAGCGTTGTGATCTGAACGTCGCGAATGCACCCCCGGCACCGCTGTTAGAAAATTTATTTCTTTCCTTATGTCGTTGTTTCTTCCTCTGGCCGAGAGGGGCACGGTCATCTCGGCAGACACCACGACAAAAAAAAATACAAAAAGAAAAAAAATGGGTCTTACTAGAAGCAGCTCGTCGCTAAGCGAACGGGATTACCAACATTCTTTCTCTGTTTGTGATCACAGGAAATATGCAGAGGCAAAACAAAACTCTACAAACATTGCAAGAAAGGCATGCAGTGGTATCTGCGAGTATACCCCCCGAATCCCTTTTGCAGCAATGATATGGATCCCCCTAGAACATCGGAGTTGTTTGGTAATCGCAGTTCTTTTTAGTAAAGCAACAGGATCTTGTGTATTCTCTATGATTTAGAGACTTTTGCCAGGTTATCTATCAACACTTGTCCTTGTCATTAACTTGTGCTCACATAAATTAACCGCCGTTTTTGAGGACGATACCCTGATTGTAGTCTGCATATAACTTCTGAGTATCACGTGATTGCTTGTTAAAGTCTCTTAGAACGTAGCTTCCTAAGACAAATATATTTTTTGCGGATTGTAACTATGCGGAAGAAAACAGGTCTTATAAAGGGCCTCAATTAAATATATAACAAGAAATGAAACCAGAACTAGTGGAAAGCATACAGATACTCACAGTATCACCTGATAAAGAGTGATATTATTGAGCCATCAACGCTTAAATACTGGTAATAGTGAACGAGATCCACCTTAATGGTCATAAATGAAAACAATAATCCATTAACCAACATGTCAGTACTGAAGGACTAGCCAAAATGTGTCGCATAGCCACACTGCGATGGAAAACTATTTTCTTTTAATGGGGACTGTGTAGTGGCATGTAAGGCGCACCTCAAAGTTAGAAATGCTGTCTATGCTTGCTTGAAGATAAAATAAGATGATAAAATAGTTTAAGCAAAGATAAGCCAACATTTACACTTGAGATGGTGTAAGGTATGGCAGGTCAGGCTTTGGGTACCTCAGGTTTGGAAACGCTTCATATGCATGCAGTCCATTATCAACAGATCCATTACTTGAATATAAGATGTTCAAATGGTTTGAAAAGGAATGCAGTTAGGTGACCTGATTTTTTAGGTAATTTTCTAGATTGCATTCGTGACCTTGGGTGTCCTTCAAACGTCGTTTCTGAGGAGGCGAAGAAAGGTGACAAGCTTCGTTTCAAAGACGTTGTAGAAGGCCCAAAGGATTTCGGGTTATAATTAGAAAAATGTAAATGGCAACGTGGTGAGGTCTTCCATCTGTTTTATCAATTATTGGAATTCCGAATTTTGGGCGGAAAGGATTATCAGTTCAATTCAAAGGAACGTAACAATAGCAAGGATATATACAATTGAAGGAGTCCAAGGACTGAAACTGATAAACTAAACTATAGACAAGATGGCCAGGCGGATGGACCTCATTTATCAACATGTCCTTCTTCTCGAGTGGTGTATGGCTATTGTTACCAAGTACCGATGTGCACGGCAATCAAACATAGCAACCGTGTTGAATTCTGTTTAACTGCGCGCGTGTTAAGTATCCTTCAGGTGGTCGTATTTCTCCTTTCTATTGTCACAAAGGTTAAAGCAGTGGGTAATGTTCATCATGGAGAAGGACTGGAGAACCTTAATATTATTATTTATTATTATTATTATTATTATTATTATTATTATTATTATTATTATTAATGCGTTACAAATACACAGGCAAAACTGGCCAAGACCTTCAAGAATTAGAGCCCAAACGACAGCTAGTTAACCAACAGTGCGTAGTTTACCGCTTTCAATGTAACCTGTGCGATACAGGTAGTTATGTTGGTTATACTCGTGGACATCTGCATGCACGCGTCGTTGGCCACAACAGCACTTCATCCTCTGTGCGGAAACATTATGATAATGACCACGCGAGCGCAGTCCCTGAAGACCTCCTTAGTTGTTTCAAAGTACTGAAAACATGTATAACAAATTTGATTGTTTAATTAAGGAAATGCTGCACATCAAACAATTAAGACCACGCTGAATGTACAAACAGATTCGATCCACGCCAAAGTATTTATTTAAATTAATTCGGTTGTATTATTCATTCCTTGAGAATGGCGTCATGAGGTCGCCGAAACGTCGGAACATTATAGCGGAGCTCCTGCGGCCCGAACGGCCGCCAAGCGGAGCACCATACCTATAGAAACCCCTCAACTGCTTTTCTCATGGTAAAAATGGCTAGCGGTATTGCTCGTGGGCGCGTACGCACGACGACGACGACGACGACGGAGTCGCCCAATAATTAATAATACCCTAATAATAATCATAATAATCCAACATGGCGGCCATACTCCACCTGGCCCAGCTGACCAGCTACTTTACAGCGTACGTCTTTTGATACTGAACATCCATCTTATAGCCAATTGACACCTGTCAAAACAAGGTATCTGAAGACCAGTGTCACGTGACCATATCGCGGGCTCAAGTTAAGACCTCATCGAGGTCAGCTGTTTTTTTGAAGTTGACCGCTGACCAGGTATTTGCTTTCGATTTGATCGCAGGCTCAAGCCAGGTGTGGGACGCCCAAACGAAATCGAGGCTTTTAAATTTTTCGCGCGCTTTCTGCGGCACGTAATTTCACATTCAGTTAGTTTCTTCATTTTGAGCAAAACAACTTCATCTTCTTCGATGGAAGTTTGTCTTTAAATTCGTGAACTTGTCAAAAGATACTCCGGAAGGTGAATTTTCAAGTGATGAAAAGAAGGGCGAAAGATTTTTCTCAGGAAAAGCTTCAAACTTGGATCGATTGTGCGGTTAAAAACAGTATAATTCTTCAAGGGCTTTCAAGGGCTTTCACTTCACCGCGGCATCTTGCATCTCACCAAGAAAAGTCACTTAACAGTTCACCGGTATTAATGGGAAGAATGAGTAGCTCAAACTCTGTGGAAGAAGCTCTTTCTTTGGACAAACCGTTTGCTATTTTTGCGAATGCTTGTTTTTACTTTACCGAAGCTTACGTATTTTCAAGTGGTAGAAACCTCTACAACACAGCGCAGGACAGTGAGGTAAATTTAATAAATAGAAGCTTAACATTTGGTTTAATCGTTGTTACTTTTGTTCAGGAATGAAACTTGTATTTTTCTCTCGAATGGATGGCAATAACAATCATCTGTACTCGTTTTGGACGCAAAGAAGTAGTTGAATTGTTTCTTTGTTTTGTTACGTTGTTTTCTTTGCAAGCGAACGAGTGTTTTCACTCGGCTTGGCTGACTGTTTTTCGACCTTGGTGCCTCAATAGCGTTAAGAAACTTTTGCCCTTATCTTATTAACACGTAATCGCAATGAGTCCTCGTAAAATTAAGGATTAAAGGCGGAAACTCAAGCTCGAGTTAAAAAAATAAAAATCCGATCAAATGCATGTGCATGTGCACGTCTGAAAATCTGACATAAAGTTGTCAAAATGCTGTCAAAAATGTCAAAGACCAGGGCGCTTCACTCGTCGTTTGAAAAACGTTTTAGAGATCTTCGTCGAAAGCGGCCTGTAAACAACAATATTAAGTTTCGTTTGAACCGGTAAGAATCAGCGTTTGGATGTTAAAAACACCGAAATGGGTTGACTGGCTGGGCTGGCTTTTATAAATTTTATAGTGGACGGGTCTGCGAGAGAAATGCTGGAGTGGTTTGGCAAGCGCTTTCTTCGTTAACTGGATGACGCTTTGCCAATGAGAATCATTAATTGAAGAAGGTTCTTCGGAAGACCATGGGAAGTACCAGTAAAACTATCAAAGCTCTTTAGCGTTTTGTGTCAGCCAAGGAAAGATTTTGTGGGAAATGGCGCTATTATTCAGCTCTGTCGCGTTCCGAGTGATTGCTGCCTCAGTGATTCCTGTTGACTGCTCTAAACGATCAGGTGTGGACCTCTTTTTTGTCTTTTCTACGGACATTTATGTCAAAATTGCTAAGCAATTTTTGTTACTTGTCTAATTTCTCCACCTTCTCCAAGAATCTTCGAAGAAATATTATTCGTATTGTGCTTTGTTTTCTTGTAATACTTATGTTTGTTCTGTTGTGTCTGAACCGCGGTCAATTCCTGGTGACTGCTCTTAACGATCAGTTTTTACCCTTTATTGTCTTTTCTACGGGCATTTATGTCAAAATAAATACCGATTTTTGTAGATTAATCAGTACAAGCTATTTTTATTACAAGCTAGTCTCCACCTTCTCCTTCTTCGAGCAAAACACTCGCATCGTACTTTGTTCGCTTGTAGTGTTGTTGTTGTTTTTTTTTTTTATCCGCTTTGAGTTCCGTTACGCTTTCATCTGAAAGTAGTTAGGACTCGCGACTGTCTGTCTTTTTTTTTGGAAACGTTTGCTATCGAAAACTCTTAGTTTTCCCTGCTGCTGCTCAATTGTTTTGGACACAAATTAAACTGGCCCAAATAAAGCCATGCGAAGTTGCTCGGTGAGAGTGTGCAGCTCCGATTCTAGGCTTGGCCTGGCTAAATATATATATATATGGCCTTCAGCTTTTCTTTTTATAATCGCTACATACCAGACTGGAATGGTGTTCCATCGAACATCATGCATGCACCTTCTTTAAGCAGTTTTAAGTCCTATCTATTACATTATTTGTGTCAATTTTAAATCAGATGTAGATTGTGAGTGACAAGTATGTAATTTAATTAGGTTAGCTTTGGATTGTATTTCAATTTTACTTCTTTATTTTTAGTATTAATCTCAAAGCAGGGGTGACTTGTAAGAGACAAGTATTCGATTTAATTTGATTAGGTTAGCTTTGGGCCACGTTTAAATTTCACCTCTTAGTTTTTAGAATGTGTAATACAGTAATAGCCCACGTATAAGAACCTGAATTTTCCAATTTAGCCTAAATAGGTTCTTATATAAATAGTACTTAAAGCAAATTTAGGCTACCAAGGTTCTTAAAATAGGTTCTTATGTTTTCATATGAATTTTATCTGAATATACTATATATATGATAAATATCATCTCATAATACAGTATAAATCATTTATTTGTACCATAGAGAAATGCCTATAGGCAGTTCAGTGCAGGTACAGTATATGTCCTTATCAAAACATAACAAAGAAACTCATTCAGCAGTTTCTACCTTAACACTTTTACAGCAACCCCACTGATAAGAACCTAACTTAAAATTTTAGCCTTAATAGGCTCTTATGTGCAGGGGGCTTAAAATGAAAATTTTAGCCTAACAGGTTCTTAAAACCCAGTTTCTTATATGTGGGCTATTAATGTATTATATAATATTCTTCGTATGGGAATTTACTTTCTCCCAATTATTCTCCAGTCATGCACTTTTTTTTGTATCAACTTAGATGTATTCGCATGACAAAGTATTATTCAACTTAAAACTTAAAATTAAACTTAACGTAAGCTCTTTCTCATCAATGTACACATCCTTTGGACTTCCTTCTCCTGCATGCAGTCTTTCAATTAATTTTATTCATAGCTGGTCACACCAATCTTGTGGTATGTTTGGATGACATTTGGCACTAATGTTTGATGGGATTTTTGATGTTTAATGAAGTATGTTGTGCAATTTCAGATGTATATGGAGAAATGCGAGACTAGTCCTTACCTTTCTTGCAAACTAGAAAATCAAGTTAAGATGGCTAACATGGATTTCCAGCACTTTTGCTTTGGTGAATCATTACCTTAAATCCTCATACTACATTGTTAATTACCTTGATAGTGATGTCAACCAAATGCCCAACCTTTTATTTTCAAGTTGCTTAGTCTTGCACTTGGCTGGCCAGAAGAGCAGCTGGATTTCTTTTTGAAAACACTGTAGGTGCATTGATTGATGAGCTTAATGTCAGCAAGCAGTTTTTTTGCGATAGTAAGGTCAAGAAGTAACTGATCAAAAGAAATATCTTGGTCTTATTTCATATCATCTAAATATTTTTATTGATTTCCATGTATCTTTCTTTCATAATTTTTTTGAGGCATACATATATCCAGAGGATACACAATTTCTGATTTCCAACTGTCTCATGGGAGGCTTTGGATAACTGAAATTGCATTCATTATGAAGTGATGCCTATATATCTGATGTCGGATACTGATTCAAAATAGCATTCACCAGGCTTCTCCACCAATTTCTAGTGGCTCTAAACCATAACTAAGTAGCCTATAGTTGAACGGGGAAACAGACCTGTCCTTAGGTATTGTTCTAAGATGTTAAAAAAATGTTTTAAAAATTTATAGATGCAAACTAGCGTTGCAGGTTCTTTTTTACACAAAGTATTAAACATTATTTTAAAAAAAACCTACCTCAATAGTTTTATTTTGCTTTTTAACATCTCCAAACTCAATGTGCAAAGGAATTTTTATTACCTTACTCAATAGAACGCTTGTTTTTAGGGGCAATCTGCTAGCAGTTCTGGACTAGGGGGTCCAAATCTGATCCACAAGCAGATCTGGACTGGAGGGTGCAAATCTGCAGGGGTCCAAATCCACTGTGCCACTGGCTCAGATAACCTTTCCATACTAGTTTTTACAGCATTGGGTCTTTAACTTGAGTGAGGTCAGATGAGTGTTATTATTTTTGTTATTATTATTATTATTATTATTATTTCTGAAAACTTAACTTGTAAAAGCTGTAATGGCTAGTCTGACAACTGTTGTTTCGTCGTTGCCAAGCGACTCTTCAGAGACCTTCCTGATATCTGGCAAAGTCGTTGAGCATCTCGCTCAAAGTGCCGTTCGCAATCAGATCAGCAGAAGCAATCTCGCCTTACATCGCATAAGGATTCCTGACCGCTAAATATTCACGAGAGCATTGTAATAATTGTGAAAACTTGTGAATGACTTGTGAAAACTTAACTTGTGAAAGCTGTAATGGCTAGTCTGACAACTGTTGTTAAACAACAATTGTCAGACTAGCCATTACAGCTTTCACAAGTTATTCACAATTATTATTATTATTGTTATTATTAATATTATTATGTCCATTCCTTATAGACTCAGGCAGGATATTCGGCCTGGTTTAGAGTCCTTGGGAGCGGGTTAAAACAAGTCACCACGGGTCCATGTCTAAAGGTTGCAAAGCCATTAACTCGATGTATTCCCTTTCACAGGGTTGAACTTAATAAGAACATTGATTGCTTGAAGGACAACTTGGTAAGCAAATGCCCAGCCGTGTTCAAGAAAGCCCAGGTATTGGCAGACGTGGTAAAGGTTGCTGATGCCAGCCTGACGACGAAGCGCTTTTTCTGTAGTCAAGGATCATTGAACAAGGAATTGCTTCACAGAAGTGTGAAAGTACTCGCTAACTGCAAGCCAGAGTTCTTTACAGGCGCCGAACAGAGCGCGGAGTCTTTCAAAAGGACATACGTCGCAGCCTCCCCGAAAAAGTCTCCAGGTGTTTGTAGGTTAGTAAGGTATATTGCTGATACTCATTGAACAAACCACGCGATCCCTTCTTTCCTTCCTCCATCCATCCACCCACTCACCCACTCCCCCGACGATGCACCAATACAATCTTCCTTTTTCTTTCTGTTTCTGTCTCTTCTACGCAGGCTACAGACCTTCTTGCACTAACTGAGAGCTCTTACTGTTTTCAGTGCATTTTCAGATGCCAAAAAATGTCTTAACAAGGCACACCAAGACAGCTGTGAGTTCAACGAAGAAACTAAAAAGGCAGCCACGTATGATGACGAGAACCCCTTCTGTAAAAGCGGAAACGATCCTCAGAAGGGGGTAGCCTACATCGCAAGGGCGGCTACAAAACTCTTCCTGTTTATTTGCAGTATCACGGTCGCCTTTGCCTTATAAGCGAATACCAGAAACGCGTCATCTGCCGTTGCGTCCTAAATAAATCTCAGTTGAATACTTGTTCATCCATCACGTTTGCGCTTTCCTATCCAAAATTCACGGATGTACTCAACTATAAAGACAACGTTTCCTTTTCTTGTTGATACCGCAGATTGTTCACGTTGCATATGTTTATATGCTTGCTGTTATTATTTCGGTGAGCTATGCATATAGTCGACTTTGTCACTCTCAGTGCCTTTGGGTGGTAGAAAATTGAGTGGTTCCTTACTAGCTGAACATTCTTTTTGGTGTTTGTTTACAGACCGACATTTACCAGTTAAACGCGGCATCTGTTTTCATTGTGCAATTTAACCCGAAATTTGAACCGTTAAATTTTAAAAATATTCAAATTACAAAAGCGCGCAAATTAAAGAAAAAATGGTAGCGAACGAAGCGCTTTAATGACTTTTTCATGTTGATTCTTGCTATATTTATGCGAAGAAGGAGTATGTTTCTTTCAGAGGATGCGGTTAATGTCTCTATAGATGAGGAGGATGTGACAAAATGTTATAATCATGTTAATAATATACACGAAAAAATTACTCAATTCTGATTGGCTAAAAAAGCAGTGCAGTTTTGCTGTAAAACAGTGCAAAAACGTGTAACACCAGTGCAAAGCTGTAACAGTGCAATTACAAATGTATTTAGATTGGTTTAGAAACAATAGAAATTTGAATGAGCCAATCAAATCGTAGCTGTTTCTATAGCAACAAGTTCGCGGTAAGTTTGAGCCGCGTTGAAAATTGTGAAAAACATCAAACAATGACCGACGTTTTGAGCAGCTTTCCTTTCGCAGAGGAGTTGAAAACAGCTCTAAAAACGAGCACGGTGCGAAAAGCACTGCTTTTCGGCTGTCTGTTTGGAGAAAGCGATGTCTACAGAAGGGAATTACCGAAGAAATCGAAAGTTATGAGCCCGTTGAACTTGAATAACACCTTGCTCAAGCCATTTTACGCCGAGAAAACAACAACAAACAAGACGAAGGTTATGAACCAGAAATACTGAAGGTAATGATTATACAGCATCAAACAATGGCCTAGGACTACTTTTCGGCTGTCTGTTTGGAGAAAGTGATGTCTACAGAAGGGAATTACCGAAGAAATCGAAAGTTACGAGCCCGTTGAACTTGAATAACACTTTGCTCAAGCCATTTTACGCCGAGAAAACAACAACAAACAAGACGAAGGTTATGAACCAGAAATACTGAAGGTAATGATTATACAGCATTTGATAGACACTTGAAAAACGAAGCAGCCTGATAGCTATAGCATACAACTTTTCAGACGGTTTTTGCGGCTTAAAAACTTTAAAAACATTGACTAAACTGTTGTTTTGACCTGCGCGTGATGAATAAATTATTTTTGCACGTGGTTCACCTGCGTTGCTTATGCAACACAATTTTTTCGTGTACATTATTAATATGTAATCATATGATTTTTCTCGTGCAATTTTGTGAGTCTTTGAAAAAATTTACTCGTGCTTATTTATTCCAAATTGCACTTGAAATCATGTGATTACCTATACTAATCCAACGCAAAATAACATTCATTGCCTTAAGTGCAAGACCTTGTGGGCTTATCCAAGAGCACAGCTTTGGTTTTGAGGTATTGCTGAAGTCATCTTTTGCTTTTCTGTTTCGCTAAGTGAACCACGAGGCAAACTGAAACACGAAGCTAGTGTCTGGTAAATAATATTGCCAAATTACGTGGCAGGCAGCTGTCACTACGTACGTGCAATGTGATTGGCTGCAGTATTTACCAGGAGAATGATTTTCCGGTCTTAAAGGCGAGATAATCCCTTGTTTTTTCTCGTGAAAACAGCTTGCATTTTTAACTCACTAAACAAAAGACGAAGTGTTTTCACAGTATTTCCGGACTCTCCGGCTTTTTCTAGCTAAAATTGTTCTAGTGAAAACACAACCTATGGAAACTATCAGACCGATATAGTCCAGCGCTTGAAGCACTAGATCGGTTTTTACAGTTTACTAGTAAATGTTACGTTCTTTTGACCTAAACGTGATGGAGCAGGCACTTCGAATTTACACCAAGACCGTGAACAAGCAATGGGAGCAATTGTCGTTTATTTACACCTTACTTTTGATAAACAAACAACAAAACAAATGAAGCTAATGGTGTAATAAGCGTTACATGTCTCAACTTTTACAGAGCATAAGACTAACAATCCTCAAAACTTATCCATGTGCGATGAACCAGTTGATCTATTTTAATGCGTCATTACCGGATCACCACAAAACCGAAGGAGCAACAACAACAAAAAAGGTTTAAAGCTTTCTTTGTCAAAATGCCTCATTTTGCAGCTCTCAGTTCAAGTGTTAATGCGCCTAATGTCACCGAATACAAATGCATAGGGGGGGTAAGGAAAAAAAAAGGTTCACGTACATTTTCTAAGTGCAGTCAGCCATGCATACTTCATGCACTTGATTCGTAAAACTACTTTATTTAGTAGTGACCAGTTTAAGGCACCCTGTGCCTTGGGCAATACAATAACGAAGCGGCAAATCGAGTAATAAACGAGCATCAAAAAAAGCTTTTCAGCTTTTTTGCCAAGATGTCTCATTTTGCAGCTCTCCGTTCACGTATTTTAATCATTCATGACGTATTCTTAGTTTTGAGTTGCGGTAGAGACAAAAAGTCAAAATGGCGGAAAGATGGGATGCTGTTCTTCGCGAGGCTTGTGACCATTTATCAAATAATTTGAAGTTTAGGGTGCAATTGAAGCCCGAACAGCGTAATGCTGTCGACTGTTTACTTAAGAAAAATGATGTGCTTGCGATTCTTCCGACAGGATACGGCAAAAGTCGGTTGAGTCGGATCTAGTCTTGATGAGGGACTCCACTATGAGATAAAACACTGGAAACTCGGTAAGACAAGGCAGACATGCATTTATTTCGTATCCGAGCGGTCACAGATGTGGCAAGGGCAATAGAGTTCTTCACGAAATCCTGAAGCTCACAACTTTGCTCCACACGCTCCACCGATGCGGGAACTCCAAAAGGGACAACTTGAAATTATCTCATCTAAAACTAAGTTGCTAGAGAAAGCAATAAGTTCCGCTGGTGAACAACCTTTCAATACTGATTTAGAGGAGCAGTACTGTCTGAATTCACTTTTGAAGACACGCCAGAGGGCTTTCAGTATTTCCAGTCTCAATTTCTCATGCTTCACAACTGCATTAGCCACTGCTTGCCAATTCTTCGAAGCAACATTTTTCAGGAGTAGGATGAGGGTCTATTATAGGGGTCCGTGCATTCCGCAAACCGCCATATTTTGTTCTTCCCAGACCGCAAACCGCCTTCATTTTTTTCTTAAGACCGAAACCGCACTTATAGCAGAGCGATTATCACCGTAACCGATCTTTTAAATGTAGTGAACAAATTCTTTACGATATGTTAGCACAATAATCGTATTTCTGTTCCTGAATACCTCTAAATTTTAACAGAGGAACTTCTTATTTCTAATTTCATTCAGTTACCTATATAACGCTACGGTTTACGATCAAAACAACCAGCGGAAATTTTCAGCTTGTATTATATGAATAAAATAAAAACCAGAAAAGCCACAGTCAATTAAGCCAGGTCAGAACAGTTCACCGTAACACAGCGGAACAGAAAGGGTTAAACGGTTTAAACGACAACTGAAAAATGTATTTCTTGATCTTCTGTGACCTAGGTGGCTGTAAACATTTGAGGAAACCCTCGTCCTGATCACGTGACCATCCAAAATCTGGGTGGTAAAAAAATTTGATGGCAGAGAGCGGTGGCAAAGTCAAGAAAATGTTACTGTGACAACTAACGACCCACCCTCTCTGCGGTATTGTTTTTTTTACTGGTCACGTGATCAGATCGAACCAGGGTCTCTCTTTCGACGACAAGGGAGGAAAAGAGAGAACGTGGGTTCGAGGTTGGTAGCTCTTTTAGCGGCTGCAATTTTTGTATGGGACGAGGCAGCTTCATTCTTAATTTTTTCTTTCGGATAAATCTTTTGGCGCTGCCCCAAGCTTATAAAAAGGGCAAGGCATTTGATTATATCGACCATATTATGGGCCGCCAACTCGGCCGCCATCTCTCCACGTGCTCTGTCTGGTTACTTTAAAGCCTGGCCTTTGCTCAAATTACTTCCCCACAAAGCAGGGGAGAAAACCGGAAACTGCGGTAAACTCCCGCTAGCTTGGGGAGAGGAGAAACCAGTCTTGAGGGAAAATAAAGCGAGTGTTCAGTCTTCTGACTATCTTCTGGGCCTATCAACTCTTTTTGAATGACCGGCACCAAACACGAGCAAAACCGAAACCGCGAAATAAAGTTATGATTTCCCGCAACCGCACGATAATTTCTTGACCGTAAACCGCCAAAACACATACGCATGTTCCCGCGAACCGACACTCAAAATAGGCTTAAACCGCCAGACCGCCAGAGTATAATAGACACCCTAGGATATCTTCTTTCGCTTTGGGCGCTCGAACATCTGTTCTTCCACGTGGCCACAAGGTCAGCACTTTCACACGGGTCGACTGCAGTTCAGGGTCGATGATATCATCAATATTTAGAAGAGAATCTTCATTCTCGCGGATCGCTACGGCAGGCAGTTCTTGACGAAGCGCAAAATTTTCCTGGAATTGTATTTCCAGATATTTTGCTCCGGGACTTCTTTCTGGAGAAGATACACAAGACGGCAGCACTCTTTTCTGACCTGGGATGACCCTCTGTTGACTTGACCTCCAGTTCACTACAGGTATTTACGGCGACGAACTTCGGATTGACCACATTTATCGTTCTAGAAATAAATGTCATTCCTTTACATGTCCTTCTGAGTTTCGCTGCACAGGGCTTGCCGAAAGCTCAAGGTGAATTACCCTCCACCGAACAGATGTGTACCGAAACTTGTCGTTGGGTGCCCCTGGCTGTTGGATGTTGCTGTTTTAACTGCCAACAATTCTCAGGACCGTATCTAAACGCGCCAAACATGTTGGGAGCTTTAGTCTTTCCGGTTTCCACTTTAACACATCATAACGTCCCGAATGTAAGGGTTCATATCTTTACTTTCCACGTCGGTTTGTCAAATGAAGAATGATCCTCCCAGTTGTGAACGCAATTTATGCATATTGCAAAAAGAAGCCTGAAAAAACTTCAGGACTTCAACTGGGTTTGAAGCCGTGACCTCGCGATACCGGTGCGATGCTCTAACTGAGCTATGAAGCCACTCACGTTGGAAGCAGGTCAATTGTGGGTTCATATGTTCCCGTGAAAGAAAAGAGTGTGAATGATGTATATGAATTAAATCATATATGAACTGCGGAAATGAAATCAAATGAAGAATGATCCCTCCAGTTGTGAACGCAATTTATGCAATTGCGAAAAGAAGCCTGAATAAACTTCAGGACTTCAACTGGGTTTGAAGCCGTGACCTCGCGATACCGGTGCGATGCTCTAACTGAGCTATGAAGCCACTCACGTTGGAAGCAGGTCAATTGTGGGTTCATATGTTCCCGTGAAAGAAAAGAGTGTGAATGATGTATATGAATTAAATCATATATGAACTGCGGAAATGAAATCAAATGAAGAATGATCCCTCCAGTTGTGAACGCAATTTATGCAATTGCGAAAAGAAGCCTGAATAAACTTCAGGACTTCAACGGGGTTTGAACCCGTGACCTCGCGATACCGGTATCGCGAGGTCACGGGTTCAAACCCAGTTGAAGTCCTGAAGTTTTTTCAGGCTTCTTTTTGCATTATGCATAAATTGCGTTCACAACTGGGAGGATCATTCTTCATTTGACAAACCGACGTGGAAAGTAAAGATATGAACCCTTACATTCGGGACGTTATGATGTGTTAAAGTGGAAACCGGAAAAACTAAAGCTCCCAACATGTTTAGCGCGTTTAGATACGGTGCTGAGAATTGTCGGCAGTTAAAACAGCAACATCCAACAGCCAGGGGCACTCAACGACAAGTTTCGGTACACATCTGTACGGTGGAGGGTAATTCACCTTGAGCTTTCGGCATCGATTAAAGAGTGCACTCGGATTTTCGTAACTAAAACGTGATCGGTTGTCGGATGCTTTTGACTAACGATTTAAACTGTTGTGTTCCAATGAAAGCGTTGTCTTGTTCTGTGTCCACACTGGCCTCGTTTAAACAGTATATCCTTCCTTTCGTAACAAAATCAGTTTGATAGGTTAATCAGCTCACAAAAATAAGAACAGAACGGACGACACGAAAAGCGAAAAGCCGCACAGTGCTTTCATAATGACGGTGCACATTTTTCCTGAAACGGTAGAATTAGGGCCAAGAAGCGGTAGCAGTATTACTTGCAGTGATAAAAGGATAGGGGACGTTATTCAGCCTACATCTCAATAATGGTGTGATAAGTTATGACGATATATGAGCTCCTCCCCAGTTGTTTCCTTGTGACAGTTGAAAAATGAGGGCAAAAACGGTCACATAAAGGCGTGATGAGACAGCGGATGCTGCGCTGTTCACGTTCTTCCCTCCACCTTGGTTACCACCATTGCCATTGTCACAGAACGACTTGTAAGAATGCTGGATTATGCTACCAACCTCTTTTTCGAACTTGCAGTACAACTTCTGCACAGCGTTGGAGCAATTTACAGCTGCTTGGAAACTTCTGATAAAAAATCAAAGTGGGCAAGCCATAAAATAAAAGGGTAGTGAAATTAATAGTGCTAAGAAAGTAAATTAACTTTTCAAAGTTTCTAAAGAATTATAAAGAGGGTTTTTTTCCTGCAAACTTCGAGTTTTATTGCATATAGCAGAGTTAAGCCTGGTTTTCACTAGCGACCAAAGCACAAGCACAAGCACAAGCGAAAGCATAAGTAGCTTACGCCAAGTGAAAACGAACGTCGTTTTCAGACTACGCAAGCGAACGCAAGCATAAACGCAAGCACAAGAAAAGGAAAAAATTGATCCTTGTGCTTCTGCTGGCGCCTATGCTTATGCTTGCGTTAAGCCCGATTTCACGGTGAAATAAGCGCTCTTGTGCTTGCGCTTATACTTGCGCTTACGGTTGCTCTTGTGCTTGAGTCGCTAGTGCAAACCAGGCTTTCAGAGGACTTCTTTTTTTTTATGATGTAAACACCAATGAAATAGCAGGTGAGTTTTCACGCGAAAACGTGATATCTTCACACGTAAAAATAGCGTGTTATCTTTACACGTGAAACATCAACACGTGATCACCGTTGCTATCGTTATATAATAAGTCGCGCATTTGGCAGCGAAAGTGAAATGGTTTGTTATTTCATTGGTGTTTATAGTTAAGCAATAGAGGACTTTTTCCGTGTTTACATAGCCTCATATAAACACGAGGGGGGTTGGGAGAATTCCGAGACATGATTATGCAAACCTTCGACTGCGTCTCGGGTTTGCATAATTTTCGAGAATTCTCCCAATCCCCCGAGTGTTTATATGAGGCTATGTAAACACGGAAAAAAGTCCTCTATTGCTTTTACAAAATATTTCGAAAAAGTAATTCGACAAATGAAGGGAACATTTGTTTATTTACTTCTTGACTGAAATAGATTTTCTCAATACACGCTAATTTGACAGCCAAAACACGGCAACCGATCGGCCGCGCAAAGTTTCATTTGAAGCATTTAGTCTGTAGCATATAAGCTTAGTTTGGTGAACGTTTTCGTGTCCATTTTTTTTTTTTTTAATAAATAATGTCTTGTAGAGAATTTTATTGTACTGCTTAATGCAAAAATTACCTTGAAAAACGTTTACTGCCTATTTTGTTCCATATTTTGTCCTCTTAGCTTCGCTTTAGGTCGTGTAGCTTACGATCATCGAGGCAGGGAAAGCGCTGTGGTTTTTCTTTAGCTTTGTTTCCTCGGGCTCACGGGGGAAGAGATAGCTAAACCCCAAATCGAAATTTGGCAATTCTTTTTTTTTTTATTATTATTATTATTATTTCCTTGATATTTGTACTTGAAATTGCTTTATGAGTCTTGCGAAAGCTTTGAAATGTTTTCAAATTGTACCGGGAAACAAACAGCGTGAAGTCACAACCGTGTTGACATACAGTCTCATCTAAACACACCTATTGACCAATGAGTAGGCACCTACTATCTTTAATATTTTATAAAATCAGATAGAACATTACATGTCCCCTTAGAAATACGAAATTTCTCTTCTCGTGTTGAAAAATATTTCGCGCACAATATTCGAAGAGAAATTCCGTATCTCCGTGCGGCCAAGTAATATCCTCTCTACGATAGATAGTTTTCCTGTCAGCGTTTCAGCTTTTACCGTACGTTCACATGTTAAAAAGGTTGTTGAATTAGGTAACAGTTTTGTTTGTTGCCACACGTTCAGTCGACAGCATTGAGTTTCAGAACTTCGACATTTTGCCTCGCCGAGATTTCATTCGATCCAAGGATGCCATAATAGGGTTATAGTATATGAGAATTTGAAATTGTGGGTGATAAACAAAATTGAAGATTTGAAGGTACCAGACAGACACTATCACCCCAAGGCGCTCCTGTAGGTTAGCGTACCAACTGGGTTTTGTGTACACCCTTTTTCTCTCAATTTACTGATTTCTTTCCCAGATCACTATCACTCCTTTTTTTAACAAAAATGCAACCAGAATGCCCCACCCTTAAAATGAAGGTACCCGGCATTAGAGACTAACATCTACAATGTACCTGCACAATTCAGCAGTGGTGTTTTGTGATCTGTACACTTCCCTGAGAGGCAATGCGCACTTCTCCATCTCAGGAATGAATTCTGGGCTACAGGGGAACAGCGGTCTAACTTTGATGTCCACGTCGATAGCGCGCAGATTCACTTGCTCACAGTAAAACCTGCGACCACGTAGAACTGCTGTCACAGCCTTTTGTATGTCATCTTTGAGCCTTTGGTTGTTTGCGTAGTCGTCACAGGCCTCGGATAGCCTAACCTCCAAGCACTTTATCAATGCTGTATTGGCAGTTCTTTTATTTCCACAATAAAAGAGAATATTTTACTTCTACGAAACAGAAACTAGTTTCTCAACAACGAGCTCTTTAGCTCGCCTTGTCTTATGTATTGCTCGAATCACAAGTCATTATGTTATGTACAAAACAAACACTTGGATATGAATTCTGTACTTTTGCATTTATATGAAAGCTGTCGAGCTGAAATTTAATGTTGAATATTTCTTGTTTGTTTGTTTGCTTGCTTTTTATCAACATTTCGTGGGATTTATTTTTGCTGTTGTATCGGCCACTTGGTTTGCTTAGTAAACAGTTAAGCACTCGCAGAGAGCTGGTTACAACACGATGCGCATGCGAAAGCACTACAAATAAGTCTATTGAACTCTGAATTCCTCTGAAGATGACTCACATTCCAAAGTCTGAACAAACTCTATCAAACATGCTAAGAACTTTGCTAAACTACTACTACCACTACTACTACTACTACTACTACTACTACTACTACTACTACTACTACTACTACTACTACTACTACTACTACTACTACTATTACTACTACTACTACTATTATTATTATTATTATTATTATTATTATTATTATTATTATTATTATTATTTCGTGGAAAATATTCAAAGAATGAAGGCGTATACCAACTGCAAAAGTAAACGTTTCACCCACCTACAGTCAGATTTTTCCTTGCCCATGAAGGCAGAAAGGAACTTTTTCTCGCATTCCATGGCAATCCTATAGGTTGCGTGTGCAGAGCAAGACAGAGGCTTCATGAGATCTCGGCAATCTGTTATTTATATCAATACCGATTTAGTAATATCAAAAGAAAAACGATTTAAAACCAGAAGCTTGAGGGGCCCAGAGTTTTCCAGGACGATTACATATAATCACAACACTAGAAACTATACTGAGACAAGAAAGAGTGAGGAATTGTGGGATCGTTTGAGTAGCCACAGAAATGTTATGAATAGCGGTGATAGTCTGCTTAGGACAAGTTTTGTTCGAGATTAAGTACAGCTAACAGGAACGCTAGCGGCGTTGATGTTTGCTGCCCTCCGTCTACCGTCAAAAGATTCCAGAATCCTTCACTCATGTCAGTTTCACCGCAGTTTCTGGAGGGGGTAATTTTGAAAATCACAGCTCAAAGGAAGCCGTCCAGCTGGCCATTAACAAAGCATAGAGAAGTGAAGGTTAGTGGAATGAAGGGGGATTTGAATCTGGGATTTCTGCATCACAACTCTAGCGTTTGTCTCTGTTACATCCCACTAAAAGTCATAACTACAACATATTTAATCCTAACAGTTGGGAACAAAGGCTAACTTAAGTTTGTGCGCGAGTGTTGTTCTATTAGCCATTTTTTGTTGCGAATTGGTTGAAGGCTAGTTGTCAGTGTTTCTTATTACTAAACGACTCACGTTGCTGGATGTTTGCAGGTTATAGCGGAGCTCCGGCGGCCCAAAGGGCCGCGAAGCGGAGCACCAATGGTAAGAAAATATGGTAACCTATCTGTTCGAGAATATTTAGTTACGTCCGCTGATTCATGTATAAACTGTGAAATGTTGTAATAATAATAAATAATAATAATAATAATAATAATAATAATCCAACATGGCGGCCATACTCCAGTTGACCACCTAGTTTACAGCATAAATCTTTGATATTAGACATCCATGTTATGGTCAATTGACACCTGTCAAAACAAGGCATCCGCTGAACAGCATGACATGCCATATCGCGGGCTCAAGTTTGAAGGTCATCGAGGTCGGCTGTTTTTTTTTTAAGTTGACCGCTGACGAGGTACTGGCTTTTGATTGGATCGCAGGCGCAAGCCAGGTGTGGGACACGCAAACCAAAACAAGGCTTAATTTTCGCGCGCTTTCTGCGACTCGAAATTTCACCTTCAGTTGGTTTCTTCATTATGAGCAAAACAACTTCATCTTCTTTCGAAGTTCTTGGCGTAAAAGGCATAAACATAGGAACTAGTTTAAAGATACTCCGAAAGGTGAATTTCCAAGTGATAAAACGGAAGAGCAAATGATTTTTCTCAGGAAAAGCTTAAAACTTGGATCCACTTACATGGCGCTCGGATTGTGTGGTTGAAAAATGAAATGATTCAACGCTTCAAGGGCTTTCACTTTACCGCGGCATCTTGCCCTCACCAAAAAAAGTCACTTCACAGTTCACTTCGTTGGGTCACACGTTCGTTCACACGTTTGGTGTCTCAGTAAACGCACAAACAATGTTTGACAAAACACTAGACAGAGTGAGTCCACAGAACATTTTTTTGCGTATTATCGCTGAAATTTCGACTTTCATATGAGAGTCACGTTTAACATCAGGTCACGAAATTTGATCCGCGTCACGGCAGACATTTCAGACCGCTTTAAAATTCATTCAATTTCGAACATTTTGGTCTCGTTCGTAGAAATGACGCAAAATATAGAGAAATCCCCAACAGAAAAGGAAACTTTAAAATATAGAGCACCAGTCAAGTCCTGTTTCGGGTCAATCGTCAAAAAGTTAGGGGCGGCCTTTCGGGCTCGAGCATTACGTATTCAAGTTTGTTTACAAGTAAAATCCAAGCGACTTCCTGACTATGTGGAAGACTAAGCTCGACTTCTCGTGACGTAAGGATGTAACGCAAAAACCCCCGCCGTTTTTGAAATCTCTCGTTAAATGTGGCATACCAAATTCGTTGGGGTATGCAAAAATTAGCTGTCGGCCTCATGGCAGGGAAGTTTGTGAATTTTGCATTCATTCTAATTATATCCTGTGCGTTAATCGTCTTAGAGTTCACAAGCAAAGTAATTGATTTGAAGACCATCATCCTCGTCTCGAGGGATAGCCACGACGACGATTTTTGCTTAATTTTGACATTTTTGTAAAGGTCTCTACAATGATTTTTTTTTTCTTAGCTATCTGATCTACTCTATATCAAAGAAAGAGCGACATTCGCAGAGGTAGGAGACAGACCGGCCCTTGTCAGAATTGTAGAACATATCTTGGAGATATCTAACTTCACTGAAGTACTTGTAAACAACCTTCTTATTCCCTTCCATTGATGACTTTCCGACAGACGCCAACCCATTTTTGAAAACATCGCAATCAATCGGCATTTCTATTTCGAATGTCCGGGTCGTCTCTCATCGTGGAATACAATCTTTTATTTACCTCTCCAAATAGGCCATCGTGAAATGAGTTGTATCTGTCTTCGAGGGAATCCTCGCCCGGCCGGGTACTCGTAACTTTACTAAGCGAATTGGTAGTCCAAGCTCAACGCATGACCTCCACTCGTCGAATTCCGAAGCATAACCAGTGTAATGAATTTTAACTTTATCTTGGGCCTTGTCCGGCGATATCGATAATTTCAATTTCATACAGAGTTTTGTCTGGTTTAGTCACCTTTCTTTTGGCTTCAACTTGAGATCGCTGAAAGCTAAACTCCTCCGCGAATCTCTTAGGAGGCTTCACTTCTCTCTTCACCCGCGAGTCCGCAATGTTGCGTTATTTTGTTGTCAAATCTCTGAATTGATCAAACCACGCATGCGTAGAACGATGAAATTTGGAAGAGAGACACTAGATTCTAGTTTGAGCAGATGTTCATCGCAAAGGGGAAAGACTGATATGTTAGTTCATTTGGTTGCACGCTTTGTTGGTTAGGGTGGCTAAATGATCAAACATTTGTTCGTAACGCAAAATGTTGTATGAAAATATTGATCTAGATCAAACACAGCAAGCCATTTAAATGCCATGTTGAGAGACGTGGCTAACAGCCAAGCATGCTCGTCCAACACGTTGTTGGATGTAATGTTTTTTGTTTGTTTAAAAATACGCGTCGTATATTGTGTTTTCTTGTAATGTTTTAATGTTTTGAGGTTTTTGCACCGCGGCCAATTCCTGTTGACTGCTCTAAACACAAAATATAGGCGCAAGGAAAGCCAGCGAAGTTGTTCAATACCATTACAAAAATACTATAATCGTGGAGCCCGGCTTTTAGGCTTGGCTAAATCTATATATTAGGTTAAAAGTGTGCTGAATTGCAGAACAGTAAGGGAGTGATTCATTGTTAAGGTCGAGGAAATACTACCCAAAGGTTAGCATTTATGCAGCTCAAGCGGGGAACAAACGATTAACAAATCAGCTGCCATTTCGAGCCACGATGGCAAGCACCTTACATGATATAAGTAATTAACACTATCTATTTGGAATATAACCTCACTCGAGAAGAAGAAATGCTATTAGAAAATACATACATAAAGTTAGAAACATTGCTAAGGTGAGGATTAAAGGAAAAAGAAAAAGAAAACAGTTGATTGAGGGTAAACACATAGAAAAAGAAATCACTACACCAACCTTCAGTCAAAACAGAAATAAATGGCAAGGAAACAGAAAACCAGGCAAAAAAAATGAAATGGGGAGGCAAACAGACAGATAGGCAAGCATCCAAATACACACATGTTGACCAACAGACAAACAGGCACAAAGGCAAATAAGGAAACGCACACAAAGAGACAAACAGGAAGGCAGGCAGACAGACAGACAAGCTAGCAGATAGAGACAGACAGACAGAGACAGACCGAAAGATAGACAAGAAGGACAGAGAAACAGACAGACAAGCAGGTAGGCCAACAGACCGACAGACAAGCAGTCAGACGAGCAGACGAGGAGACAGATAAAGAAGCAGAAGATACACCGAAATATAGACTCTCACGCAGTCGTTTTTAGGGAAATCGACTCACCTACAAACAGCTGCGTGGGAGGGGTAACAGAAATATGGATTCATACCATTCACGTGCAGCGCTGGGTCTGTGTTGTTAGGGCAAAATGGATTATAAGGATCTCTTTTCAAATATTCGCAGATTTTGCAATTTGCTTTTGCTTTCTCTGTTATGCATTCCTTTGCCACTGCATATTCCCTGAAAAAGCAAGGAACAATTGACTGCTTGACTCCAAGGAGTAACAATGCAGAAGAAAACGACAAACACAACACAAACTGCTCCATATTCATCCCTTTCATACAGCAATCACATGGTTAAAACAGGGATACCTGTAAGGACAACTTACTATTACGAACATTTTCAAAACCGAATTCCAAACATTCCTTTTCAAAGGGCTTTCCGTTAGTTAGTGGCCCCAGGAAGAGAAAAAAGGACTGGATTCCGTAACCAACTTCATGACTAAAAGCTACGTGCCCGTTTAGAGAATCAATTATATCTTAAATTAGATATCAAAGGGCTATATCAGAAGGAACTCTCACTAAGCAATTCGATTTTTATACGGATCGGATAATGTAACGGCACTGGCAAACGCAAATGCAATGGCAATGGCAATGGCAATGGCAATGGCAATGGCAATGGCAATGGTAATGGTAATGGCAAATGTAATGGCAACGGTAATGGCAAAGGTAATGGCAATGGCAATGGCAATGGCAACTCAACGGTAATGATAATGGCAATGATAACGGCAATGGCAAAGGCAATAGTAATGACAATGGTAACGATAATGGTAATGGCAATGGCAATGGCCCAATGGCAACAGCAATGGCAGTGGCAATGGTAATGGCAATGACAATGGCAATAGTAATAGTAATAGTAATAGTAGCGGTAACGGTAACGGTAATGGCAATGGCAATGGCAATGGCAATGGCAATGGCAATGACAATGGCCCATTGGCAGTGGTTATAGTAATAGTGATAGTGATAGTAATAGTAACGGCAACGGCAACGGCAACGGCAACGGCAACGGCAACGGCAACGGCAACGGCAATGGCAATGGCAATGGCAACGGTAATGGCAATGGCAATGGTAATGGTAATAGTGACGGAACAAGGAGAAAGTTAACATCGTACACCTCTACATCGTACACCTCACCTGCACAATAATGGGTCAGACTGGTTGGCGTTGAATTTGTCTCGGAAATATCTCCAGCAAAATTCGGTGTCCATAAAAGCTTCCTGTTCGCACTTCATCCTTTTGAAAAAGAATTCGTTGAGCGGAGATGGTTTATACTTCATATTCCCACAGTGGTAGAGCTGGTGCAGTAATAGCGACGTCACTGGGGTGACAACCGATGGCCCCAAACTTGCCAAGCATTTCGCGATGTGGCTCCTTAGACAACTCTTCTCACCCTCGTACTCGTAACTGCGTCGAAAAAAAAGGAAATATTTGAGTCAGTGACGTGGAGTTATATCGTCGATTTTGCGTCCCAAGCCAAGTCTTACTTCTTAGGGACTGGAGGTAGGGTGACCTTCTAGCCTTGTGGCAGGCGCTAGAAAGGGACGAAGGGAAGGAGTGGGGAATGGGCGGAAGGGGAGCACGGGGGAAGGGAAAAGGAAGCACCTGCAGCTAAGCCATTGCTTGTTTCGTATTTTACGCCTATTGGTCAGAATTAATTAAATGTCAATCACGGACTTAATCTGGTGCTCTGATTAGTCAACCCTGATACCACAACATCCTGAAAAACTTGATTGGTTGTTCTCAAGTTAAAAATAACGTGGTGGATGAGCTGGTAGGATACTCGAAGGTTGTTTAAAGAAAACATCGTTAAAGATAGAAAATAACCACCTCAAATTTAACTTGAAAGAACAGCAGAAAAAGGCGGCAAAAGCAATTTTAGGAAAGGAGAAGACTTGGTGGCAGTTTTGCCGACGGGTCTCGGGAAAAGTCTCTCATCTTGCAGTTGTTTGTGTTGGTAGAATGAAACAATGAACACACCCACGCTGTCCGTGAGCTGACCATAGCTCCACTTACCAGCATTATTGATGGCCAGATTGCAGAGGCAGAGGCTATGGATTTGTTCGTGTTCAGTCTGGCGGGGGAACTTGGAGATCTGTCTGACATTGAAGAGGGAAGGATACCTCAACGGAGATTGCTATCGAGAAGATTTCCTCCAGTTTTGCTTGCTCTTTTTTTTAAAGTAAGGTAAATAAAAGCTTTACTTCATACTTTATTTGATGTTTTTCCTTGCCGATTTCACTGACATCCACACGGTTTGGTGCACATTTTATTTGTATCGCTATTTAGTGGAATGTTTTGCAGATGTCTCTAATTTGCCTATTAATTAGGGGGCAGAATGGAAATAACAATGGATTTGCTGCAGGCGCTTCCTTTTCCCTTCCTCCTGATAGCCTCGCAGCTCCTATAAGCTCTAAATTTCAGTGGCGGGGATAGTGTCGCTGACCTATTGGTTGAGGACTAGGGTCCATTGTTTGTGTTGTTTGTTCTTTTGTCTCACCTGAAGGGTGGTCTCCAATCAGGTGAGACCTTATAAGGGTTACAATGTGACCCCTCCCTCCCGTCGCGTTCCGCGCTTTCTCCCCTCGCTTCGCGCGCGTCTGCTTTCCTCCTTCCCTTCCCCTTTCTAGCGCCTGCCACGCAGGCTTCGAGACCCTCCTATAAGGGGCACCCTCTTAAAAGGGCCAACCCACTCTAACCTACTGTATTTTCTGGTTTCGTTTAAATGAGAGGTAGGGTCACTTAAGGGTTAGGGTCACTCTAGGGGTAGAGTCACTCTATCTGCTTGCTAGGGTAACCCTCCTCGGAGGGACAATTTTTTGTTTGTTAAAGCCATGTAAACGCACTAGATAGGGTCACCCTCCAAGAAGGGGTCCACTTTTGTTGGTTCGGATTACTGTCACATTCCTGAGAAACTCTAATGTTGTCACGGGCGGAATATTTTGGCTGTCTTTAGCGAAATTGCTTTAACAGATTTTAGAACAGTCAGGAGACAGTAATATGGACATTGTGAAAGCAGACATGAAAGAGGATGAACCAGTTACCGACTAGAGAAACAGAGAGAGCTCATAGGGGGAGGGCTACTCTCGTGAGAAATAAAAACAAATGCAAGGCAAAAGCAAATCGTCCACGAGCCCTAAATCTTCAGCAAAAAACCTACTTAGCCAAACCGAATTAGCCATGGACAGCAAAATGACGTGCAAGGCCAACCCCCTCGATTTCTAGGCCGATCTATCTATGATTTACACTGTTAAAATACGGCGCTGTATGCATGATTTGGCAAGTTGGCCCTAAGGGACACCATTTTTCATGTAAAGAGGGGCTATCTTTAGACCCTTCTTAAAAGGTAGGTAAATCGCATTTTTGGACGAACATGAGAATTTTTTCCTCAAGTGGTCGATCATAATCATTTTTGCCAGAATTCCAAAACATCACCAGGAAGCAATTTCATTAATTACGATCTGCCACTCGTATCACAAAAATATTTCCAGCTAAATCTGTTTTCCCAGGTTACCCCCGAACCGAAAATCTCAAAGACGTTCTCTGAGCACCATCTAAATTTCGACCAAGCTCTGCTGCAAATCAGAAGGTTGAAGAGAGCGGATGTTTTCAATGTGATGAAAAAAGGTGTGACTTGTGTCAAAATATCTTACTTCAAGCTTCTAAATTCCAAAGCTCGGCCACAGGCAAACAATATCCTATCCGACAAAAATTGTCATGTTCGTGTAAAATGTGATTTACCTAGCAACGTGCCGTAAATTTAATTTGAAATACGTGGGTTCTACATCGACTGAGTTTAAAATTAGATTCCGCAGCTACAAATCAAGCTAAGCATGCTTAACAATAGAAGAACATGTGGATTGGCGGTTCATTACAATAGCTCCCAGTACAGTAACTTCCCGCTTCTGTCATAATTTTAAACAATGGCTGCTCAATAATGAAACTTCTCCATGTTCGCGGCTTGAATTATCGCCTTCCTTGGTTATAGGCTTAAAGTCCTACCCTTTTATTCGTAAACATTTCTAATTTTTATTCTTAGTTGTAAGACTCTATATTCGGACCTGAAGAACGCAAAATACTCATCATCTCTCACATTACAAACTTTGAAGGATATGTTTTTTTTGCTGCCTTTGGCTGATTGAGGACCACGTGTGCGGAACGGTAGCTGGTGTAGATATATGTAGATAAAACAATTAGTCAGTACCATGTAATTATCATGTCGTGTAAGTTAGTGAGTAAATAAGCAATGTAAGTTAATGAGAGTAGTAAACACGCCCGTAAGTTAAATGTAATTCTTTGTATCATGTCAAATAGTACGTTAATAGTATGTTTGCTACACCATGTAAGTTAGTATGTTAAGAGTCATGTAAGCAAGCAACGTGTAACAATAAAAGTTGAAGAAAAAAAAACAATAGCTCCCAACATGACTTTTCTGAAAAAAAAATTATTATCATTGAACAAATTACACATTTTTAAACTACTTTAAATTTAGACCAGTTACTACTCACCAGAGAAGCCAAAAGGTTGACACAACTATTCATGATTAATCCGCATGCATGGCCTTAACAAAAGGCGTGAGTTCCGCTCCAAAAATCGCATTAACTACAACTAATTAGATCATTTCACTTGTTCTTGCTTGGTAAATGAATTGTTACTTGTCCAGCTCCCATTTTACCTATTATTTACTTGTAACTATATTCAGTGGTTATGTGATTGCTTTTGCGTTCAAGGGCTCCGTTGGTGGATTCTGTTATTTTTGTTTTAAGTGTGCCATTCATGGGCCCTCAGCAGGGAATTTATTACAGTGATTTGTTTAAGGACCCTGCTCTGGGACTTCTTAATAACCTTAATTACGATTGTTCAGAGGCCCTTGGCGGGGAATTTGTTATGTTGGAGTTGTTACATAACTTTGTCACTTCAATTTGTTTCGTTTGTTTGTTGTTGTTGTTGTTGTTGTTTCAAATAATGGTCATTTTCCTTGTAATTCACACCTCTTTTTGCACTCTTTAATTGCCTTATAAGAACCGGTACCTTAGATAAGCACAACCATTGTAAATAGTTATTAAATCTAGGCGCTTACCAATTACACGTTCCATCGAGTGGAAATTTTACTCAGTGTAAAAAATGTACAAAATGTACCAGTATCAATTGGAAGCTCAAAAAGAAAATAAAAAGTGCATTGATTAAGTCGATGGCCTATAATTTCTGAAACGTTCCAGATGGAATGGTATGTACCATTTCATTTTCCAACCAGAATTTCCGGGTTTACCGTGTAAATGGTAAGGACCCCTAGTCGGACCAGTTGGATATTATCTATCCAGCCATAGATAGTGAGTAACGAAACAGCCGGATTTTGAACAAAAACAAAAACGATGGCTGCTCGGTTTTTCGATGTCTCGGAGGAAGAAGTAGAAAAACTAATTAATGATGCAATCCCAGAAAAAAAGCAACAAGAATATACGGGATGAAAATTTTTAATGGTAAGCACGAATAATATTTGGCAAGCTATGGTGTTTACGAAAATATGTAAGCGGAGTGGGGAGAGCCGGAGGGACCACAGTATTCCAAAAAGCTCTAGTTTTTACACATTTCCAAAAAACATGCAGTAAATTTTCTGTTTCGGATTTGCAAAAAAAGCATTTATCGTTATCTACTACTCGTATCTTTTTAAGAACATTATTGGTTGCTAAGCGGCGATGTAAAAATTTAAAATTAAAAGTTATAAGCTTCGAGTTTTTCGTACATTGAAAGGCCAACTGGTAAACTGCACTCCAATCGATCTTTTCACCTCGTGGGAGGTTGATTTCGTTGTTCCATTTTTCTTGACACGAATGAGGTTGCCCACTTTTGGACGAGATTAACTTCTTATATACAAGTTTATTTGGCTTTGCACATTCAAGAAATTTCGTAAACATACAATCATGTTTATATTGTACGCCTTTTTTCTGAAGGCGTTTGATTGAAGAGACTATTCCAAAATAATCAAGGGGCCGAATTTTGAGATTATATTTGTTTTGAAAATCAGTCCAGGTGAGGACGGTGGTGGAGTTATCCCATAGATGTTTAACCTTTGTTACACCTTTAGGGTACCAATCTTTGTAAAAAGTAGGTCTATTTGCAATCCGTATCAAGGAATTGCACCACAAAGGCAGCGATAAGAAATGATCCTCGGATGTTACTTTAGCCTCAAAAAAGACTTCACTCCAGATTTCCAGAATGTCCTTAACAAAGGGGCAAGATATTTTAGTCAAGATTGAGATATCTTTCTTATTGAAATTCTTAGTATTACGTCTCCTCCATACTGTCGGAGTTCCAAGTCAAAGAAGGTTTTCCAGTTACCGCGGTTATTAATGTCAAGTTACTTTTTAATCCAGGTGGCTTTTAAGGACCAGGACCAGTTAAAGTTAACTCACTCCGCTCGATCCGGGCGGCCATTGAGCGGTTTTTTGCATAACAATAAGTGTCTTTATAATCTGTTAAAATTGATATAAACTCAAAGGTAGAATGTGAGTGGATTTATACTAAAACAACTATCTATTGAATCAGAAAACTCGAACTCGTAGTCTAATTGTTAAATATCATGTTGGAGCTCTTCAAGTATAGAAACTTTAACTTTAAAGGACCTTTCTTAATTATCTATTTACTGACAGACTGACTTACTAAATTGATATCAACGGATTGCCACCCACTGAAAGACATCACTCCTGCCCAGAAAACTTATGTACATAATCTTAGAAAAAAAGGCTGCGTACGCCCGAAAATTAACACAGAGCGCTTTATGAGCACTTTTATAAATAGGTTGATTTTTAAGCTCCATTTATTGTGATGACATACTTTTTATTTATATACATTTGTTGTATATTTTTATCATAGTTTTTATCTTTACGTATTATTGTAACATAACATATGTAGTTTTATCTTTTGATGAATAGACTCATTATTTATTAGACTCATTACTGACTGACTGACTGACTGATTGACTACATGACTATCTTTATTTATTTATTTACTTATTCGGTTTGTTTTACGTTTGACCGCGGTTAACCCCTCCCCAGAACTCGTTCAGTGATCATACTTGCCTTTCGATCAGCTGACTGATCCCGGGGAAGGGGGGAGTACTCCCTATAATGGCATATACGGGGAGGCTCCGCCCGAAAGGGGTACCTTTTCCATGCTGCAGGTATATGAAAGGGTGGGGATTTCACGAGTCGAAATATTTGAAGGGTAGGGAAATCTGTCATATAAGTATTTAAAAGGGTCTTTCATTAAAATAATTTTAACAGACATTCCTTATGACTGTACTGTTTTACTTTATTGAACGCTACAGGAAAATGGCAAGAAGACTTCCTGTTTTAGGTATACGAAAGGGATACTATTTGTCAATGTGAGGTATACGAAAGGGGTACTTTTTCCCTCAAAAATGGTATATAAAAGGGTAAGGGGTCGGACCTCGGGGCGGAGCCTCCCCGTATTAATTTTTTTTAGTACCCCCCGAGGGGGGAGGATAATGATAATGGTAATGGTAACTTTATTTATACACGGTAAATCCTTCAGCAAAGATTACAAAATGATAAAAGATTAACTATAATTATCCCTAACTAACCTAAAATACTAATTAACTACATACTAAAAGCTGATTTACAAGGATGCCGTGTTCAAACTCATTCAAAAATGTGGTGACGTAGGTTAAGTTTAAAATCATGTAAAGATCTTGTTGATCGAACATCACTGGGTAGGCTGTTCCACAACTCGGCTCCGCTGTAAGAGAAACTCTTCTTCAAATAATTGGTGCGGGGCAGTGGAAGAGCCAATTTATTTTCAGTATTCCTTAATCGATATCATGTTATGTCGTTTCGAAACAAATCAAGAACTCAGATACTAAGGGGTCATCCCATGTAAAGATTTGTACATCATAACAGCAGCTGATTCCAATCTTTGATATTTGAGTTTAATCCAACCCAGTGCCCGGAACAATTCATCGATATTCGAGTCATAATTGGCACACATTAAAATATGGGCTGCACGATACTGGAGCTTCTGAAGCTTTTCAGAAAGACCACTGCCACAGTTACCCCAGACAACACTATAGTAATTAAAGTGTGGTTGAACTAGGCTTTCATATACATTAATTAATATATTAAAAGGTATAAGGCCATTAATAAGCCATTTCTAAATTACCGTTGGCCTCTTTTTCAAAGCGAGTCCTGGTGCTCATCTTTTCAAATGAAAATTAGTTTCCATTCATATGAAAATGAGTTAAATTTGCATGTGAATGGAATCTAAATTTCATATGAAAAGATGAGCACCAGGACTCGCTTTGCAAAAGAGGCCAAAGGTAATTCGGAAATGGCCTATTGCGCCCAGTGCAGAAGCAATCTTTTTGAAAATGTTCTGTATGTATAGAACATTCCCAGCTCATGCTTTGGTCGATGTGCACACCAAGAGATTTCGTATATGACACCTGCTTCACTGAATGGTCATTAATACTGAAAGAAGGAATTTCAGGAAATGTTGCTAACTTCGGTGAGGTGAGGCTGGTGTCATCTGCATACATTCTAGGTTGTGAAAAATAGAGACAATTTGGCAGGTCATTAATATATAATAGAAAAAGTAAGGGTCCTAGAATTGTTCCCTGCGGGACACCACATTTGACTAATTTTGGAGTGGACATAAAGGAGTTCATTAGACAAGTTTGAGTGCGATTGCTTAAATACGATGTAAACCATTTATGACAGAAACCGCGTATACCATAGAATTGCAATTTTGTCAATAGAATATTGTGATCGACGGTGTCGAAAGCCTTTTTTAAATCTAGAAAAAAAACGGCATTGACGAAACCGCGATCAACATTCATGGCCCAACTATCCGTAGCTTCAAGTAACGCAGTAACCGTAGAGTGTAGAGAACGAAATCCGCATTGATAACGAGAAAGAATACAGTGCTCAGTAAGATAGTGGTATAACTCGTCATACACTACCCGTTCAAATATTTTAGCCACGACTGGAATTACTGATATTGGTCGATAGTTTGTGGGATCGTTGCGTTTTCCAGAACTTTTATACAATGGGGTGACGGCTAGCAGACTTCCACTCATTGGGAAAAATACGGGTTAGCAGGGATTGATTACTGATTATATAAGTGAGAGACTCTGCAGTTAAATCAGGGCACTCCCTTAATAATTTAGCTGTCTAGTCTAGTCCTGTAGCCTTAAACTTACAAAGTTTTGAGAGCAGAGAGGAAATATGTGCCAATGTTATTTCCTCAAAGGCGAACTCCTTGTCAGTTGCGCAAAGACATTCTTCATAGGCGGTCTCAACATTCTCAACATTGCGGCTAAGGTTTGGTCCAATTTCAGCAAAGAAAGTATTTAATAATTCAGCAACGACTACTTGACTCTGCGATTTTTGCCCTTGGTATTGTATTATATTTATGACAGTTTTATTTGACTTAAGAGATGTTGGTTCGTTGACCGTTTTCCAAGATTTGCGTTGATCTTTAGCACAGCTATTAAAACAATTTTATGGTAGTCCTTTTTAGCAAACTTGATTTCCCGATTCACTTGATTTTTTTGTTTTTCAAAACTGGTTCCATATGGACGGATCTCTGGTTTTAATAGCTTTTCTCTTAAGCCGGTCTCTGAAGTTTATCCGCTTTTTTAATACGGTCTTACTTATTTTTGTACAATACCAGTATAATGTACAAGCCTTCCCCTTTTTTCGTTATTTCGTTTTTAGGGTAATGCTACTTGTATTAGCTTTGATTTTGCAATAAAGGTCAAGCGGCGGCGGTCAACTTGACATGCCTACCAGCGGTGTGTGAGAAATCTTTCCATTTTTGAGTCTAGTGCGCATGCGCTCTAGACTCTATCTACTCAGAGCTGTTCACTGTCCACAATTGCGTTGGAGTATCGACCCAATTTCTTCAATCGATTCAAAATCGTGGATACGCAAACAGACAACAAGGCAGGCACGTCGGAGTATCGACGATTGCTGCTGCAATATTTCTCGATCAAACCGAAAACTTGAATACATCGTATCTAATGAAAATTGTTCGTGGACAAGCAGCACGTGGGAATCTGTGTTGAAGATTCTTGTAGCTGACGACGCGAAGCCACCGGTACGTTTTACGTTGAATTATTCTAGATTTGGTTTTAACACTTGCTACAACTCTTCCATACATTGAATCAATCAAGCAAAAGGTATTGCGAGTGTTCTACCACTTTTAGGTCGATGGTTTCGAATAAATATATAAAACTAAAAGGCGTTTAGTTGTCGAAGCCGTTGTGATCAATTCAAGCGGACTGCATGTGCGTGTAGGATTAGTATGATTCCTCTTCTGAGAACAAAAAGCTCTCGTTTGAGGCCAATAAACCCTCCTTTGAGGACAATAGACCCTCTTTTGAGGCTGACATTGATCGCTCTGTCGAATATAGAAGACAAATCGAATGTTCATGATCACGCGAACGTAAACATGTTTATACTCAGTTCTACAGATGTTTGTAGATAAAACTGCAGCTTTTTGCTGACTGAGACAGTCTGCTATGTACACCTTAAGAGTTGACACGGTGTTACATCAAATTTCTATATTTTTGTCAGTGCAAATGTTAAGATATTAAAATCATACTCAAATTCAACATTGATCAGTTTATATTTTATTTACAATTTATGTGACAAACTATCTGGTTATTGAACGTTTTTTAACATGTTGGTTATGATAAAAACTTGGTAATGTCACCAGTAGAATGTAACGTGTATTTGTAACTTGACCTTCGCGCCCAATTCTTGTCTCAGGTTTGAAATAAATATTTTTCATTTTGATCTTGTGGTCTTAGTTTCGTACGTCCAGCCTCGCATTTCAGCACACAATTGTAGGATTTTGCACGATCTTCTTCATGTGGGGCACAGAGTAAACATACTGACTGAAATTCTCCATTTACTTTAGAAAAAATGAGACCCCTCCTCCCCCAAGTGAAATGCATGGCCTATTTGAAGTATTTTGAAAATGCTATGAACCGCATTCCCATTTCCCAGTCCTCTCCCCCATCCTCCAAGTAGTACCTGGATACCCCCTACAGAATGGTGTCCATGTCAGGTTCCATTTGTTTCCAACCCTTGGTATGTCATGTGAAATCAGTCACAAATATCATCAGTTCAAAGCACTAGACTCGTGTACCCTACTGGGTACCTATTTTTTTCACATATCATTGGGGTCATAAAATTCTTTCTCAAACTCATTAATAATTCATTACGTCAACCACCAATCACCGGATGTATACCAAATCACGTGCATGTGTTTGGATACCCAATGAAAAACTGTATACCATCCTCCAGTGAGAGTGGTATATACCACTAAATTATGGAAATTGCGCTTCTAATTACCATTAGCTATCACTACAGTACTAGTTCATTTTTTCATTGACAAAATGTTTTACATCATGGATATACCTCACAAATTAATGTGATTTGGTAAGCTGAAGCCACTGGCTGCTAATGCTTGGGCTCAATCTTTGCTTTGGTAGATTTAAGGGGTAATGCCCGCTACCATGTGGCCTTAGTGCCTTTAGAGTGGCTTCAGCTTACCAAATCACATTAATTTGTGAGGTATATCCTTGTCACTCCAGCCACATCCCACAAGCTTTACGTTTTCACTGCTTGTTTTACATCATGATTTGAAAACTTTGCGAACTAGTAATTAAGAGATACGGCATCCATTTACGATATTTCTCAAATTACAGGATTCACCTCTAAAATCGGTACCTTCGTCTCCCTTTCCAGCTGCCATTGTCTAAAAATGTTCAAAGCCAATCTGTTTTGTACTTTGTAGAAGCAAGAACGGCCTCATAAACTGTAAAGTGGTCCTCAGATAAAGTTTTAGGCGGACGAAAACGACGAGCTCCGTCCTTGATCTCCACCATCATGTGCCAGCTACACTGAATGACTGCTTACGCGAAACAAACAACTCCCACAAAATGTATGCAGGGGACGAGTTGTGAAAAATGAATGTAGACAATATATTTGCTACATTGCATTGCATTTTTATGCGTGATTGAGAAACCATATCAAAAACTCGTGCTTCGTGTTTCATCAGGGGTTCCAAACACCTCGAAACAATAAAAGCACTCCGCCTTCGGCGTCTGTTTCTCGGTGTTTGGAACCCTGATGAAACACTCGCACTCGTTTTTGATATATTACTTAATATCGTCCCAGGGTTGCGTCAAAATGTCGTTTCGAAAATTAGTGGAGTTAAAGTGTTTAAATTGCCTATAATTCATTAAGTTAATTCCTTTTGAAGGAGCGGGAATTGAAATTTTACGGGATACATAGATTCATTAGATTATACATTAGATTATCGCTTATGCCAACGTGAGACACCCCAGAACAGATGATATTGTCTTGATGACTAGTGAAAATAAGACGATGATGATTAGTGTAAAAACAGCCGACGATCCGTTTCATAACGGAAACTGAGAATGACAACTCAATTCCCTTCCTTGATACGTTGATCAGTAAGGATTCGAATGGATACCTCTCTACCAGTGTTTACAGAAAGCCTACATATATACACACACTGACCAGTACCTAGCGTATGATTCAAACCACCCGCAATCTGTAAAACGCGGTATTGTCAAGTGCCTGTACGATCGATCTAAACACCTCATAACAAAACCATCAGTTATCTCTCATGAAAAAAAAAAAAACTCCTCTCATCGGTCCTTGTTAACAACGCCTATCCGTTTTTTGTTTGTAAAAAAAACCTTACGAAAACCAAGGGACGAACAACCACTAAAGAACCTGAACCCGAAATGAAATCTAATGTGGTTCTGCCATACGTCAAATGCACATCAGAGGCTCTTCGCCGTTGCCTACAAACAACAAGGCATAGGGACTGTTTTCAGATCTGACACAACTCTTAGATCACACCTAGTGCGACCTAAGGACATTGTCGATCCAGTAAAACAAGACGGAGTAGTCTACAAGATTTCCTGCGAATGCGGTAAGGTTTATATTGGAGAGATGGGAAGATCTATGCATGAACGGATTAAGGAACACGATAGAGATATACGGCTTGCTCGAACCCAATCCCCCGCCGTTTCAGAACATAACAACGCGACCGGACATTATCCGGGGACGAAGTTAAATTTATCAACCGAGATCCACATTGGTACACCCGTAGGGTTAAAGAGGCTATTCACATAAGATTTCAACCTAACAACATCAACAGGGACAGTGCAATTGAAATTCCTGAAGCATGGATGCCCACGATCAAAGAACACAACAGCCGATCAGTACCAAAGCGGACCGCTGAGGGAACAATTTCTAGTCTGAACGACAAGGATCGAAATCCTCCAATCAACAACAGCCTAACCGAGGATCGAAACGCACCATTCACCACCAGCCACGATGCTTCTTATACGCAGCCAGTCGACACCATCGCCTGATGAAGACCAGCAGTATAGTGGTCGAAACGTCGTGATCCACATCTTTGTGACTCAATCGTGAAACAAAAGATTAACTCACCTATCATTTGAAACCACGATCACGAACACCTTTCATAATAAAGATCAATCAAGGTGCTTGATGAAGGTGTGATTCGAGTGGGCTCATCAATTCACAATTGTTTCAAACTGGGGTGACTGATAGAGACATTTTCACGGGTAAATTTCCCGCAGGAGTTACAACGTTGCTTCCGATTGATTTATAAGCACTGGGGTCGAATTTCCGTTCGTCGTGGTTTGCACATGTGCGAGACCATGTTAATTTCCCTTTAAAATGAGTTGAGGGGATAGAAGTGACTATTAAAATTTGGCGGACAGAAAAGGGACAGAGGGAAAGGGATGTTTGAGAATAAAACTAATATTAGCAAATTTGAACGGACCTACCTGCAGTTGGTGTTTGGTAGAGTTTGCAGATTTCTGATCATTTGTCTTTGGCACTGTTGACCATTGGATATGAAATATGTAACGTTACAGTCTCCCAACATTATGGTCTGGCTACTCGCTTGCATCCACAAACCTGCAATCAGCGAGAATCGCTTTATGAACGGTTGGCTTGGAAAAGATAATCTTGCAAGCTTAGATTTAAACATCAATAAAGGCAGTCAACTACTTCAATAATGTCTTATAAATTACTCTGGGCAATCACAGCAGAGGCAGTCGGCGCACTGAGCGCTAGCCAAAAAAAAATCGAAGCAATTACATGTAGCCGCCGCCAAGAGCGGGAAAATGCGTCCAAGCCAGGCGTAGAAGCATTGGTTGAGAAAGTGGCTTGAGTTTTCGTAACTAAACATGGAGCGATTTAAAATAAAATAATAATAATAATAATAATAATAATAATAATAATGATAATGATAATAATAACAATAATAATAATAATAAAGCAGACACAAATCACTTTCACATCCAAATGAAAACTGTTTTAAACCAGCAGCCCTCTTCTTTATCTTGTTCGTTAAATAATATCCACCCAACCTTAAGTCTCTTTTCTCCTTCGCCCATACTTTCCGACTCTCGTTGAGTGCGTAGCTTGTTACGCTTCCGTAATCGATTGCGTGACAATTAACACAAGGGGTACAGGAAGTGTAGAACCAGCTGGAACCAGTTGTATCCATGATCGTGTTTTTCTTGTTTTTTTTTTTTTTTTTTTTTTTTTTTTTTTTTAATATCAGAAGTCAATTTGTAGTTGAATTTTGATCTTAACATCTGATTTCCTTTGGGAAAAAAAAGGAATTGCGCGCGAGATATGGTAAAACCCCTTTCCAATAAGGACTCCCCAGCACACAATCGGCAGATTGCGTTTGAGCATATTATCATAAAAACAGCAGACATCAACATTAAAATATTTACAAAGCTCAGCGAAAGGTTATCTAGAAAAAAATTCCCACCACATTCATCGCGCAAATTATGAGCTTCTATTTTCCTGACAAAGTATATACGACTCTTATGTAAACTTACACTGTAATTAAGCCATTCTTAAATTTCGCCAGTTACAACAATCACAGACACTCTCTCAGCGCTTTGCTTTCGTTTTCCAAGTTTTATCGATTCCCTGTAGTTTAAGAGCGATTTTGCAACCTTCCACTGATCCTACTCCAAAATCCGAAATTAGTCCCAGTGGGAACAAAGCGAAACCCTTCAAATGATTGCCGTCTTAATCGAATAAACAATTCATCGAGAAATGTAAACGTTGGCGACAATATTGACATCCCCAAAAATTGACATTCCATTCAGATAATCTACAGCAGAAACCAAGAAACAAAAACAGCACAAACAGGCATGGTTTCAGTAGATTTAAATTTGTTCCATAGTAAACGATTCTTTTAGTTGTATAAAAGCGGGATGGTCTGTTTATTATTCCGAGCGTCGTATGCGTCTCGAGTTTATAATAATTGCGAAGGGCGGCAGACGTAGTAACAAGGTAAGCGAGAAATCGTGAATTTCAGGTGTGAAAACTTGTACTGCGACAAGAAATATTCATTCTCTGTAATTACCTTCTAAACTACGACGACTAAACCTTCCATTTACCTGCTTAAGTCAATATGAAAGGTTCAACAAGTCGACGAAGCAAAGAAAGACTTCTTCGTTTTTGTCAGACACAACACTGAAATAAATAACTTGTTTGCTGTCATTTTTTGTACAATATCAGCACAAACCTTAAAAGAAGACAAGAGTTTCAATCTTACCTGCAACTGCAAGGATAAAACTCGCAGCTAAAGCCGACATATTCCCAAAATTTTATAAGCAAGGTGTTCGATATAGGATATCATAACATGTACGTGTGATGTCGCGCCTGTTCGTGACAGCTGCAGTGTCAGGTGGCGTGACTGATTAAATGTGCGTGAGATCGCCATGTTTAGCTGCAATACAGATTTTTAGCGATTTAATTACAGAAAAGGCACAATACACAATGTTGATACTTATTATGTCGATGATAATGATGATGTTTTTAGTCGCTTAACATGGATTTAACGTTAACATCTCGTCCGCGATTCAAGCAATCACAAATCCCTACGCTCGCAAAGCTATGTTTTTTAATATTTTGATTGTTGGGTATATTTGGGAAGAGACAATTTTGTCAAAGGATTAGTTAAATTGAGAGAAATAGGAATTATTGAAGATTTAATGAAAGTTTAAAATTGGAATTTGAAGCTAGAAATTAGTAGACGGACACCAAACAGTTCCCCCAGCAATCTGCAGTACCCTTGTGGGGTGTCAACTGTCTGGTGGTGTTTCAAAATATCTTTTTACATTCCAATCCCTTGTTGAACCTCTTTAAAATGTCACTCCAATTCATGTTAAGGGGTATATAGTCATGGGCACGTTGGCGCAATGATCGACAAGATCGTTCAGACGATTTAATAGAAGTCCAAAGACTACTGCAAGGTTGATACAACGTAATATATTTGAGAACAATATTTTGGCTAGCCAAACCAGCCTTCTTCGGGTTTGGATGTTACTAAAGTATAAAAATGTAATAGCCCAATTTCGATATATTTGAACGTGACAGATTGGTCACAAAAATAAGACACTGAAGCGAGGCTCTGGGAATACGGCGCGAAAGAATGAAAACAAACACTTAGAGCAAGTCATGTGCTTTTGAGATTTCGTCCATAATCTCAGCTTGTTTTTGTGCTCTTTACAATTTACTTCCGTGTGTGCCGTGGCCAAGTATTGTGCTGTTGCTGTTTGCCGTAACTGAAGAAAGAAAAGACCGTAGCTCAGTTATTTTTCATTTCCCTTGAGCCCAAGGGTTCGTAAGAAGTGCGAAGTTTTTTCCCCGGGGCGACCTGCACCATTTGCAACACCTCACAAGATTGGTTCAAAACAACAATAAACAAAGAATTAAAACAATGGAACCTAGCCATAAAACAATAGAGGTGCAACTGATAAAGATCCAGTGAAATTAGAGGTTTCAAAGAGGTGCAGGCCTGTTTTTCTAGGCGAGCGGTCCAAAAATTTGTTCATTGAATTCTAAGAAAACTGACATCGAGATTTCCATGTCCGGTCATAAAACTCTTAGTTTAGGCTGCTATCCGACCATCTTTGACCTTTCTGTATCGAAGAGGATGAAAAGTACGCGCGCCCGTCGAGCGTCTATCAATCAAAAGGGACGGTGCGTGGCTGAACAGTAAGGCTTTTAAAAGATTTTAGGTTTTCTGCTGAATACTCGTCGGTCTTTCCAAGGAGATAGTTGCAAATATCAGGGAAAGTGACTTCTGGAAAGACTGTCAAGCTACTGCCCAATTCCGTATTGATGCTGGTTCTAGCAAAACACCCTTATCCGTGGTCAGTAAATCGGCCATGATTGCCTTCTCGTTCTCGCTTTCACCATAGGACACTTTCGCTAGTTTCATAGAATGAGCAGTAAATGCCAGTTAAACCAGTTTGGCCTTTCTTTTGTCCTTGCCTTCCGATGATGCTTGAATTCCTCTTTCTGGAAGAAACGTTCGAAGCCAAGACAAATTGTGCCGCTGAAAATATTTTGGGGTCCTTTCAACCCCTTCTTCAGATGTGCACATGATATATAGATTTAGCCAAGCCTAAAAGCGGAGCTCCATGATTATTATTTTTTTATTGGTATTGAGCAACTTCTCATGGGTTGCCTTGCGCCAATATTTTATGTTTAGAGCAGTCAACAGGCATTGACCGCGGTTCAAAAGCATTACAAGGTTCAAACATTACAAGAAAACAATACACGACGGGTATGTTTGTTCGAAAAAAATTAACAATCAAAAAACGATCAAACATTTTCATCCAACATCGTGTTTGACCGTTTAGCCACCTCTCTCAACATTGCATTTATTCTTAAATGGCTTTCCATATTTGATCTCGATAAAACATTTTCATCCAACATTTCGCGTTACAAACAAATGTTTGATCGTTTGCCACCCCAACCAACAAAATATATGTGCACAGCCGGTAAAAAGTAACATTTTTGTTTTCCCCGTCAATATCTCATGTTCTTTTCCAGAATGTAATTGGGGATATTTCGCCGATTTTGTTAAACAGCAGGAGTGGGAGTGGTGATGGAAGTAACAGCAACGGATCATTAATACTGCTCGGATTAGCGTTGTTTATACGAGAGCTATTGCTGCTATCGACGACACCTACTATGCGCCGTAACTTTTCACTGTTCATATGGGACGCCATTAGTAACCGGTATATTTTTCTGGGTATTACAGCGACATGAAAGTAAGCCAGTTACTTCATATATAGAAGCAGAATGTAATGCTAATACCAAATGTAATACTTCTTTCTCAGGGCGATTCAAATATTAGCAAGGTGGATGAAACAATGTTTCGGAAGCCAGTGCTCAGAAGTGAATCACAATGTGTATGGGGAAAGCTAGTAGTCTCCAATAACTGATCTAGAAATCCTATTTGAAAATTGTCTTCACAATACGAACCCTGCTTGTCCAATTGCATTCCCAGTGAATGGCACTGTTTTAATGGTATGAGAATGAATTACATCCATGGGCGGGTTGGGAATTTTTGTGTGAGTAGATCGTACGATATCCACTCTTTTGGTGACCATCTACGGACCACTGTAAGAGAAACTATTGCGATTCTCAAATAACTTTTCAAGCGTATTTCCAGTGTATTGTTTAAATTTTCTTTTCATTTCATTTTCATTTCTGTATCACCAGTACACCAACTCTCGCAAAAGGTAACGCACCTGCGACATATCTGACAACAGTGCCGATTCTGATTACCAGATGCTAGAAATCAATCCATTTGAAATTAACGGTCAGTAATGAAAGTCACCCAAAAATGTCAGGAGGGAGCTGTTTATATCGGTTTAACTCAAAGAAGAGCTGTAACTTGTATTAAAAATCAGTTTAAGCTCTCAAATCTGACGTTTATTCGAAGGTGGCGCCCACTAACTAGGATCATTTGAAAAAGCATTCTATTTTAGATTACATGCTACAGGCAAATGTAAGTAAGGGCACACAATATTTTTTTTATAAATCCCTGTGGGTTTAAAACGAGTTATCCTATAATCGTTTTTAATTATGCACCAGTTTAAAACGCTGGTGAAGCGCCTCTCTAACTGTTTAGATCGATTGCAATGAAACCCCCACTATGTTGTTCTTAAGGGGTAGGACGCTTTTGCCTTGGGTGCTTACTTTGGGGATCAGCATTTTCTAGCAAAGCCTAAACGTATATACTGCCTTCGCCCTTGGGAATAAAAACGACCCTCTTAAATTCCCATTTGTCCTTCCTACAACGCTTCATGCCTACTGTTTTTTTTTTTTTTTCTGCTTACGGATGTTTCAAACCATTACATGAAAATATTGGAGTGGTCGTTAGGGCTTTTAACTTTAACACGTTTTTTCTCTTCCAGGAACTATAAATGGGCTACCAATTTACAAAACGACCTTAGCGGGATTGACAATGAAAGAAATTTTGAATGCTTGCGTTGGTCAAAACGTTCCTCAAGAAAAGATTTGTTCTAGGCAGGGGGGGGGGGGGGGGGGGGGCAGCAGCCACCTTTGATCTTGCCGCTGATCGCCGCAGTCAAGAAAGCGAGCCAACAAAGACGAAGGGAGAGTTTTCTGTTTGGTTTGTAACTCCAAATTTACTATTGAGTGAGTCCATATATTGAGTAACGTTACCTTTCATCGCTGGACTTGCCTGAAGCTGTGTGATTGCCATTCCGAAGGCTTTTAATTTCCTCTTGGGATAGCTTTATAAATGCTTATATGAGCGCAAGCTAACTGGTCGAAGGCGTGAGCTTATGTAAAATGAAATTACATTAAAACCTTTCTCCAAAGCTTGTATGGTGTTGTTGAATACGTAAATATAATTAACATTCCGTGTTTGTTAGTGGAGGTAACTATTTCCTGCAGATATAGACTTCTTTTGAAATGATTTTGCGAATGTCTCAAGTGGCTCTTTTAATATTAAGATAAAAAAAAAAACAGGACTCAGTTAATTACCACATATGATTTGCCAGCAATGCAGCAGTCCTTCCTCTTTACCCCCCTCAATGCCACTGTCACCACGTCATTTTGACCAACGTGGACTATGAAATTAATTTTGTGTTGGCTGTTTTATTTCTTTCTAAGAGGATGGGAGAGCCAGAATCTTTACACTCAAGCAGGAACTTGTGCAGTTTCCTTGGCAGATTTCCCTAAGGGGCAGATGCCATTTGGGAAGAGATGAAATGTTTCTTTGAAGATTCAGTGATTACATTCCAGTTACTGAGCTGAATACTTATAATTCACCAAACATTTCAGCTCTCCACAGAGGCGTTAAAGGTGCAAAAATTTGTTTCAGCTTTCTGTTTTCTCCTGAAAACAAATTGCCCAATTAGGATGGCCAGCAATGCAACAGTTCTTCCCCTTCACTCCTCTCAATACCACTGTCACTACATCATTTTGACCAACGTGGACTATGAAATTAATTTTGTGTTAACACCACAGTCTACTGGCGTTTTAGCCGTTTTATTTCCTCCCAAGAGGATGAGAGGGCCAGAATCTTTACACACAAGCAGGAACTTGTATAGTTACCTTGGTAGATTTCTCTGTTAAGTGGCAGATGACATTTGGGAAGGGATCAGTTCAATTGATGTCTATAAAGTTTCATAATAAGGGATGAAATGTTTCTTTGAACATTCAGTGATGACTGTTCTGTTTGCAAACGTTTCTGCTGTCAAAGGCAGTTAAAGTAAATACCAGTAATCTCTGAAAGTAGTCCATTATCCCTATACTCTTGAAAGAAGGAACCAACACAAATAGGTGGCGCATTCCAGTTACTCAACTGAATACTTATAATAAACCAAAAATTCGGGCTCTCCACAGAGGTGTTAAAGGTGCAAAAATTTCTGTTGGAGAAAAATCACGTACATTTGTGCTCATAACCAAGTCGATAACAGTTTATTAAACACTGACTATACGTGCATGACCACCGAATTATCATCTGATCCGACCTGTCACTTCATAGCTTAAAAACTGCTTTATTTGAATAGAATAGATACAAAATACATAGCAGGACTACAAATTATAAATATATACCTGTCTATTTAGGTAGAGCAAATCGATCAGCGTATTCACGAATGCAGAATTCCTTAATAGAAGGCCCAATAAAGTTATAATCCTCTGCAGTCACCGAAAAGGGAAACTCTTACCCTATTCAGTGATCGGATGAAAGAGATTTTCTTGTCAAGTTACGAGGCAATGATGTAAGTTACATACACAGGCTATAAAACTGGCATAAGCTGTTTTCCCCGACTTTTCCAGCCTTTCTACACTAGGTGTTAGCAAGGTCGGCAACCACATTACCTTAGATTAACTCACTTAGTCTCACAAGTAGCAAACGAGCACACTAGCGATCGAAAAGTGGATATAACTGGCATTATGGATTCAGAGCAGAAAAACGCAAAAAGCATGCGCCAACTCCGACCGAGTGCAAGACCCAGAAATTTGAAAAAATGGCGGCTTTTTAACTTCTTTATCTCAAAAATCACGATATGCCTGTGCAGGCATCCTGGTACGCAGCAATAATTATTCCATAGAAATAACTAGCTGTACATAACACTTTTTGAACTATAGAAATCGTTTTGAGGTCCTCGTTTCTCTCACGGCATGAAAAGACATCGCTTTCGGAACCCCATTATTGTCATGGAATATCTAAGGTCGAGTTCTCAACTGAGGGTAGGGAAAGAGGCAATCTTCATTTTCTGAGTGTGGATGATATATGAAATGAATCATATATATGAGTCATATATATTGAAGTCCTGAATTTTTTCAGGCTTCTTTTCGCAATTGCATAAATTGCGTTCACAACTGCGAGGATCATTCTTCATTTGATTTCATTTTCTGAGTTTGCCAAAGTATCTCGTTCTTTGCCAGAGCGGGTTTTTAAATTGTTGCGCAAAAATTTAATTATCGTTCATGCAGTCAGGTAATCAACAATTGACGACATTTTGACATTTGGTCTTTGTGTACAGCTGTGAAAGTGTCGTCGACGTAACGTAGCCAGAGTGGTAGCGTTCGTTCAGTCTTCACAGCCAATAACATCACGGCTTAACTGACAGACAACCAATAACATCACGACTTCGTTGACCAATCAGATCAATGACCAGAGTACTTACACCATCTCCTGACGTTACTCCAATCACTTGACTCTGATGATGACTTCCGCTCAGGTTGTCGAAACGACAGTCAATGTCACCACAAACAGTCCTTCTCAGGACTACACTCACCCGGACGATCGTGTTTCATTTAGTTATGATATTACTCTTGGGTTAAAACCATTTACCATTTTAGAAAGGTTAGTTATGCAATTATTGCCTTTGTTTTTTTTTATAAAAAATCGTTTCAGTTGTGTTGAGGCAAAAAGAGCAACTTATTATTATTAAAACGAACTGACTCTATCGATAAAGTGGCTGACTAGCCTTGACTTTTATCCAAAGCACAGCGCTTTTGCAAAAACACTTAAATTCAGCTTCTTCGAATGATCAAATAAACTTCTTTCAGTGTGTTCATTTTTTTTTCTTACCGTGACAAGCTAATCGTTTCAGTGTCCAAAAGATCACTGTCTTCAAGGCAGTCCGGTTACAACAAAATTCGATCGAACTGAGAATTTAAGAATCATTTAGGACTGAACGCTACACTAACAAGCAGTTGTTTACAAACTTAACGACCAAACGATGGAAACAATAATCTTATTTCCCTTGATCACAAACATACTAAAATCACATGTCGAATGTACTCGCCTTTTAGGGAATTTCAAAGCTTTTAATTCCACTGCATATTTCTTCCCTCCTCTAACACTAGCTGGTATACAATGTCCGGGAAAAAATGAAATGATAGAAAAAAAAACAACAACAACAACAACACTTCGCACGTTGCAAGTGCTCTCCTGGCATCGTGTTCGATTTCATTGAAAAGACCATGAGCCCGCGAACTGTGATGCGCAGAAAGCTGCGCAGAACGTTTTTCCGCTCTGAACATTACGGATGCTTTGTGGCGAAAAGCCATCGGCGGCCATGTTTGTTTTCAAATAAATTCGTGCTTAGTCTCGCTCGGCCGAATTTCTTTACTGAGGCGATCATGTACCCTCGGTTCCAGGCCTCGCTGCTGCCCCCACTGGTTCTAGGGTCCCCTCGATGGTCGACTGGAGTGCTGTCTTTGTAATCGATGTGAGTAGAGTTGAGCACAAAGAGTTGTAAGCTGATGTGGAATTTAAAGCCGTTACTCTAGTCCGTCTCAAGCCGTGCACGGTGACCTTGATGATGAGAGAGACGTTGTGAGCTTCGAGAAAGTTCAGAAAAGCGAGGAGATAACGAGCAAGTACACTGACAGCCCATTCATTGTTAGAAGGCAGTATAGCTGACATAGTGTTACTAGTGATTATCGACGGCTGATAGCGAAAGTTGAACACGACGGCAAGTTTCTTCAGCTCGCGGTGGTCCAGTACATTTTCAATACCGTAATGACAGTCCGCAAGCAGTTGCCGGAATCTACATGACTTACAAACTCGGGCCGTTTAACCTGACAACTCTAACCTTCCCGAAACCAATGTTTGTATATAAGAATAAGGAAGGGAGACACCCAACCACTTTGGCAGCCATAATGACGTCCGTTACAAAGGAAGAACGCGATTCTGAGTATTTGGCCAGATGTTTTAAGGCTGAGGGAATCGATACCTTAACATACGGTACAGATGGCGAGTGTGCATTTGAGTGTGGATTTGAAAGTGCTTTTCCGATAAACGATGGGTCTTCAGGCCAAAACATCCATTTGAGGTGCTTCGATCACGCCAAAGGTGACACATCTCGTCAACTAAAGTCCCTTAAAGTTGACAGCAAGTAAGTTGCTCGTCCATTTATATTCCCATGAACTTAGTTAATCTTCCAGAGAATTTCCAAAAAAAAAGATAGAGATTGCAGTTAAGTTTCTTTTGTCCCGACTTAAGGACCCCCCGGGGGGAAGGGGGGGGGGGGCAACTAACAAAAATTTTATGCGGGGAGGCTCCGCCCCGAGGTCCGACCCCTTACCCTTTTATATACCATTTTTGACAGAAAAGGTACCCCTTTCGTATACCTTCCATTGACAAATGGTCCCCCTTTATATACCTTCCACTGGAACAATACAGTCAGAAGGTATGTGTTCGAAATATTCATGTTTAATGAAAGGCCCTTTTAAATACCTAAATGACGGATTTCCCTACCCTTTCATATACTTCGAGTCGTGAAATCCCTACCCTTTCATATACCTGAAGCGTGAGAAAGGTACCCCTTTCGGGCGAGCCTCCCGTATAGGCCATTGTGGGAAGTACCCCCAACCCCCAGGCTTAAAGATCACATAATTAGTTTTTTGTTTTTTATTTTATATTGACAGAGAGCTTATTACTTTTAAATCACATGCCATAGATACACAATTCATCACTTAAAACAGATTGAGATAAAAAAAAAATACTTGTGTCGTCAACAAAAAGTAAGGACTGGATTAATTTAGAGGCGTTACGCTAGGAATATCATTTATATAACGTAGAAAAAATAAATGACCTAAAATAGAACCTTGAGGGAGTCTCCTCGTTCTCGATCAGAATTTGAAAAAAAATAATAAAAAAAATAAAATAAAACATCAATGCAAATGTTTCCGGTGGACATTGAGAAAGTCTACAATCCCCGCCCCTCCATCACTGGTGAGCATCCTACAGTATCCTAACAATAATGGACTGCGATTATTGGTTACCTTGAAGTGGGTTTCAGATGCCGGAAGGGAAACGAGTGGGGACCAAAGATCTCCTGGCGAGAATCGTTGAGCTTACCTAGTGACCTGACAGGGTGGAACACAGGCGGTAATGAGAATTGCAGCCAATCAAAAGACAAACAACAACGAAAGAGTTTGAGGCAATCGGCATAGCCCGCTGAGCAAGTGTTGGAGAAAATAGCGGGGTGCGAGTTTAAAAGAGTGGTGGGCGCGAGGGAGGCGACTCACGCGGTGCGAGGTGGAGAGAAAATTGGCGACTTTTTTTTATTATTAATATTTTATTTTTATTCACATATTATTATTTTTTTGTTCTAATTCTTCTCTTCCCTCATCTTCTCTCCCCACACGCGCAACAAGTAACATCTGGTGAAAATGAGTAATTTTTAGTGCAAAAAGTCACCTTTATCTTGAGGGTGCATTTTCTAGGACACAAGAAGTTCTCGCCGCTATTTAACAATAAGCCAACCACCCCAAACCCAATGGTGATTTTTGAAGAGCAAATGTTACGGTGATCTGCCAGTTAAAGAAAATCGTGTCATTTTTCGCATGTCTTACGCTATTACGAAACACTACTTGTGTCAAACGTCGAAGTTTAAATTCAGGACAGATTACGGGGGTGACATTTACTATGATTACCAGGAGCAGTAAAAACGTTTTTACTGCTTGTTTTATGGATATGTGGGTACTTGAGCCTGAGCATTAGCTATGCCATGCTGATGAGGCCTAACAAGGCCGAAACAGCTGTCCATGGCTGCTAATGCTTGGGCTCAATCTTTGCTTTGGTAGATTTAAGGGGTAATGCCCGCTACCATGTGGCCTTAGTGCCTTTAGAGTGGCTTCAGCGTACCAAATCACATTAATTTGTGAGGTATATCCTAAATAAATTTACATACACACAAATATGCGGTTGTTTGTTTTCTCTGTTGTTATTGTACATCTTATATCATAGGAAATTTAGGTGTGGATATTAGCTCTTAGGCTTCATCGCACAAATAAATACGTTTATTGATTTTAAGCAGTTTTTTTTTTTTTTTTTTTCGTTTTGTTTTATTTATGGTCGTCATGGAAGCATCGACCAGTTTGACAACAAAACAAACCTACGTTAAAGAAAAAAAGGGAAAGAAAAAATAAGAAAAGAAAGTGAAAAGGAAAGGTAAGGAAGCAATTTTTGCGCTGGTTAACCTTAGAGAAGTTTGTTTAAAAATACCTTTCGAAGACGTGCTGTCTGGTCTGTAAAAAATCGGCTACGAAACACCTTGATACAAAGAAAATTCTGTGTGTTATAACGGAGTATTGAATTCACAAGAAACCACGTTTTTATTGCGTGCGCACCAAACAAGTTAAAACGACGCTTTCGCCGCAGATCACTTTGTAACAGCGTGGGATGAGTCAAAGTTGAAAACAGATTTCAATTATCTCTCTACATGCTTCACCGTGAAAATAAAAACCTGTTGTCCAAAGGTTGAAAGGTTGTTGAATTTGAACAGGTTAGTTTCACTGATTGACCCCAGTGAATAGGAAGGAAACCTCAAATTGAATGCAAAATGTCTGCATCCCGAAGGGTATCCTCCGACGTAACTGTATTAATTTGTTGACTTTGAATATAAGGCAAAACCTCTTAAACTATCTTTCTCATTAACTCCCCTGCTGGAAGTGTATAAACGAAAGTGTATAAATTTCAATGATTAAATCCAAGAAACATAATATAATACATTTGCTCGAGTCACAGCTGTATCTTACTATTCCTCGATTTTCCTTTTTTATTTCTTATTTTTTTAAAAGGAATATTTATCACCGTTGAATAAGTCTTTTAGCACCCAGGCGATCTGCTTGCCTAAAGATGATTCTTGAATGACTAACAGCGGAAAGCCATGTGAACTATTGTCAACATCAGGTTATAAAAACCCGCTACTCGAGCCATCTCGCTTAGAGGCTCGATCTAAGTTGCCTACTAGAAACCACAAGTCAGAGCCGGATTGTACATTACTGGGACAAAAAAAACAAAAACAAAGAATGAACAGAATTATTATAGTGGTAATGTTGTTAGCAGCAGTCTTGACGGAACGCACCCAAAGTTTCATGGGATGGTTTGGAAACGGAGGAAAGCGGCCAAATGGAAGGAGGTCTTTAACTAAGGTAAGGTGTAACAGGATTATTTATAAACCTGTTGGAAAATTGATTATTTCAATACATTGCATTGGACGTTTGAGCTCTAACGGTCGTGCAGGTTCAATATTTTGTTTGCTTGCTAAATCGCTTTTAAAAGTGCTGACAAGATTAGACAGCACGATATAGCAGCAACCAACAGAGCCGTGAGTAAAACGTGACAAACCTGGCTCTATTTATAGCTTCTTGCTGCCTGCCAAATGATACACAAAATATTTTAACTTAAGAATATAAGAGCTTGTCACCGAGGTGTAGATAGGGTTAACTGATAGCTGAGAAATGGCCGAAAATGTAACTGATAGCTGAGAAATTTAAAGTAAATGTTAGTTGAGATAGATAAATTCCCTATGAATATCTTTATGCATATCATTCAAAAACAAGCCACTTTTAGCACAGTTAACCCTGATTGGAATATCGCTAACTGTTACTAACTTGCGAGAACTACCGAAAACAGGGCGCACCAAAGAAATGCTTCTGGAGGTCTTTGATACTAATTCATTTATTATACTCCGACTTCTTAAAATAATTACAATGCAAAATTAGTAAAATAAAAAAAAAATGGGAAGTAACTGAGATCTGTCACAACTTAACTGATGCTGAAAATCGGCCGAAATTTTAACTGTCAGCTGAGAAATGGCAGAAAATTTAACTGATAGCTAACATTCCAGTACTCCTATCCACACCCTCTGTCAAAGATGTCTTGCGAGATATTTCACTGACATCAAATTGCATTCGAATGTTTATTAATCGTATTCGTACAATATATCACTATTACACTCATGATCATACCACAAGCGCCGGCTATTGAAAAACACTAACATATATATATATATAGAAAGTGGCACCCTGGTGGCACTTAATGGCAGGTTAACAGCAACACGATACGGCGGCTTCAGAATTTAACAGTATTTTTCCATTAACTTTTGCTAGCAATTTGAAATCAAACATCCGTAGTTCGAGACCTTCGTTGTTTTAATATGTCCAAAACTGAATTACTTATTAACGGCAAGTCGTTAGTGACCGCTCCCTTTTCAGCCTCTAATCACTATCCTCTTCCGCCTCCTCTCCCAACACGCCTTGTACTCAAACAGTCATTTCACTGATCACATATTCCTTTCTCATGAAAATCTGCTCATCATGCCAGTAAACATTTCGTTTCTCCATGTGTTTCAAATTCAGTTTGGCTGCGTTTGATCTCTAAATAGCCAGAAAGTGAACACGAGAGTGACTTTTTTTTCCGGCAGAGTCCAGTCATGGGACATTTCTTTTCATATTTCTTTTTCATTTTTTTTCCCGAATTCATGCTCTTACTGCTTTAAGAGCTGGCTTAACTTGTACGTGATAAACTTCAAGTGCTCCAGCTGTGGTCTGATTAAATTCCACACATCGATAATTGGCTCAGTGCGTGAACAGTAGCTCAGAAAAGACTTTCTAGGTGAAGTCTAGGTGACGGGAAAATAAGTTTTTTTTTAAAAGGATTAAAAAAAAAAAAAAAAAGGAAAAGAAATGAGACTTTTTACTTGAGTGCAAAACGAATTGGATAGCTTCAGAGAAACATATTTGGCGGCCAGGGAGGAAGAGGTCTTTGAAAAACAAAACAAGAAAACAAAAACGAATTAGATAGCTTCTGGGACAGGTATTGAGGATGACGTTCGAGATGTTTACTATTGATATGTTTTTGTCTAAACACACTTATATATTTAAAATACGCGTCTTTTCTTTATTTTTAATGCCGCCTGCCTAGTAGTATTTAAATGCCCGTGGGGGGGGGGGGGGGGGGGGGGGGTGGGGAGAATCTCTATTCCTCATAAGCTTTGCTTCTCGGAGATTCCCCGCCACAGTCACTCTTTCCAAGTTGTATGTTCACTTTAAATTTAATATTAATTAGCTATTTATTATCTTTTCTATTCTATTTGTAATTTATTGTGTGGCAAGAAGATAATAAAGATAAAGATAATAAAGAAGGCGGATTATATATTTTGAGGGAGCTAACGCAGAGGGTAGTTTCTGTTTGTTATTCTTCCTCCTTGATCATTGCGCTACAATCTTTTATAGTCTCATTTTTTCCCCATAACCCGATTTAACTGGACGGTATTCTAACGTTTGCATTCAAAGTAGAGTAAATTAAAAGAAGACAGAAGTAAATAACACTTCACAATCTCTTCTCAAGGGGAACAAACGTGGTTTGCCCAAACGATTAATGGAAAAAAAAACCTCGAATGAATTAATGCTATCTACTCAGCAGTTTATCCTTTCACCGGTTTTGCTCAAATTTTGTTTAAGGGACGCAGCTGGTGTAACTCCAACTGCATCAGAACTTCCGCTTAGATCAGCGGGGCATTGAAGGAATGGGGGCGGGGTTCTTTCAGTATCAAGCCTTTTATATAATAGCCAAATCAATGCTCGCTCTCTGATTGGTCAATCAGCTATGGTTTATTGTGCCAGTAAACTCATAGAAATTTCGCCCGTCTTCGGAATTATTATAATTTATAACAGCAATATACCACAAATTTCTACGGTTTATAGGCATGATAAACCACTTGGGATGTTGGAAGAACACTCGAAGAATTCGTAAGTTACAAGCCGCAACCTTAAAATCTTGTGGTATATTGCTGAATTCAAACATGACATAACGAATGATTTGAGAATCAAGCACATCCCGAATAGGATGGGGTTAGAGGAAGTTGGAAAAGCATTGTACGTAGCATTTCCGTGGGCAGACTGAAAATCCATTGAAACATGCAGTGGGGGTCATTGTCACTTCCTTAGATAATAAAGTTATCTGCTTCCTACTCCCACAAAGTAAAAGTCAAGATATCGGAAGCGTGATCTTTTAATTAGAACGGCTTTAAAGCATGTTGGAGTTTACAGATGACGTGCTATCAGTTTGATGAACATCGACTTCGATTTTATATATATTATCCTCTTTAATTGTTCCAGGAAATTGAGGAGCAGAGACCGCGAGAAAACGAAACGCAACACCCAAGGGACAGGCACATACACCGCCGCAAACCAGTGTTCCTGAAAAGACTGCCTAACTTAAAGCTTAGACAATGGAGCACACGAATTCTAAACCAACGTACGCAATAGTGCTTGAGCGGGAACTAATAGTATGCGATTCTGGGAAGGTGAACGATCTCACTACAACTTTCACTAGTACTACTGCTGAAGAGAATGCCTAGTATAGCAGACAAACGTGTAAAAACCCAAAGAACGGACAGGAAAAAAAATACAAACATGTAGTTTAAAAGAAACGACAAAAACAGCGTGTAGAAGTAGGTTTAAAGTTGTGCATCCATTTTACTAAACTGACTTGTTGTTAAAACATACAGGGCCTTATCCTGCTCGGTATGACGTAAGAAGTTTGTAACATGTAACGGCACATTTGAATAAAAACGCGCAGCTGATTTAAAAGTGACGGGTGTTCTTATGTGTTCGATAGTTGTTTTCAGTACCTTGATCTTACAAGTTACCTTTTCCTCAACTATGTACCTTTACAACCAAAACCGACATTTTGACGCGTATTCCAATTCCACCAAGAGGGCCACTAGTTTATCAACTGCTTGTGTCAAGTGTCACCATCTCTAAAATAAAGTTGATTTGAGTTAACATTTTTTTTACAACCTGCTCCTCAATCAACATTGTCACCAGACCTTCAGAGTCGACTTCGACTACCTGGCTGTCATATCTTGTAACATTCCTTTGCGCGCCAAGGAAAAATCGGGACGTCGAGACTACTCCACAAATTATCGATATCATCACTTCCGTCTCCTCTCAGGCAGAATGGCATAACAAATCAGGGCCATTTCTATAACACGGCGTCGGATAGCAAATAAGAATACTACGCTGAGCAGAACAAGACCAAACATGTAGACAGACACTGTCCGAGCGTCTTCTTTAGCACCTAGTACAAGGCCGACCGGTTGAACCTGGGGAGGAGGGTCCAGGACCCACCTCAGGAATAGAGCAAGCAGACCTAGTCCCACGCCGGTAACGTCACTGAAACAGCCATCTGAAAAGAAAAAGGCCCAAAAAGAAATAAATAAAGAAAATACAACGAACACCTCTTCAACGAGTATGCGTGGGAGATGAGATGGTAGATAGCCATACAGGCGTGTAGCAAGCGGGAGAAAAAAAATTGTTTCATTGAAGTTAAAAGAAATGTTGCTTTCATTTTGGAGAAGGACCTAATGAAATTATTACGACGCGAACAAGTTTAAATTTTGAAGTTTTGTGACATAACATATGCAGATTTTTATCTTATGAATTAATAGACTACTACTACAGAAACGTGAAAAGACTAATCAAAACTCTGGAATGGCATTATCAAATGATCCAGTTTTTATCACACGGTAACGATATAACATTTTTTAGCGTTCCGTCGCTGAAAACAGTTACAGAGAGAAAAACAACGCAAACCAAACAGAGCAAAAAAGCCATACAGCTGTACACCCCTTCTGGCCGATAATTGATCAAGTCTTTGAAATTTGATTAGTTACGCAAAGGTAACCAAACGGTACTAAAAACTAAATTATTTCAAAGAAAGTACTATTCACTATTAGTATAAATCTACTAGCGTTCTATCACGAATGCCGCTCTTTCATTGGCTACGCTCCTCGGTATCTATTCTGTTGTACAGTAGATAGTGAGCAGCGGTTGTCAACACAATGGCGGCCGCTTCTTCGTGTTTTCTAAGTGTCTGCGAGGAGGGTTTCGATAATTTTCCTGTTTAGTTTTGAGCGACCAGTAAATTTATACTAAAACAATTAGATTATTCGCTCTCGATTTCTATGCGTGATAGCTGATGATAGAAATCTCGAACTTATAATCTAATTGTTATTATGAGTATTAAGTTGACAATTAAAACTTGATTAACTCGTAGCCCTCTAACAAAGAAAAATAACAGCATAAGTACATGTATATGTAAAGAACAAAAATAATAAAAGAACAAAGATAATAAAAGTAAGTATTACAATATAAATAACCTAAGTTATAGTATAACTGATCAATATCATTATAAGAATCAAACAAATATAATAGGTAAGTACTTAATTAAAATTGCTAAACTAGAGCTGTTCTTAATGTCGTCAGGAAGTGAATTCCAGAACCTTGATGCCGACACCTGATCGAAAAGTCCTAGCACCTTCAATTTATCTTAATACAGTAACTATGACAAATTAATTTAGAGACCCATATCTACTTTATCTTTCGCTAGGTCGAAGTCAACATTTCATTTGTTAGCAAGTAATTCTGACATATAGTTGGAAAAATCCCCATTGAAGCACTTATAACTGGGCAAAACTATTGTATCAGAATTTATTAATGGATTTAATGCTTCAATAAAAGCGGCTATGGACCTTTTGTCCATAGCCATATTAGTCCAATTTTGTATTGTTCTATTGTTGCCCAGTAAACAGAGCTCAGGCAAGGGCAGCACTAAGGGGTTCAGCAGTCTGAGGGCAGGTAGAGAAGGCATTTATCTTAGCTTCATGAAAGAAAGGTAACCGGTGAAGTTCTCTGAAAAGATCTACACTGTTTGCCCTTGTGTCAGCATTAAGAATAACGCGTGCGGCACAATTCTGTAGCCTGGAAACCTTGTTCAAATTATCTACTGAAGGCAAAAGGTGTTAGTGTGTGTTAAAGTATGTGACCAAACTTACCACCAAGATAGGTAGACTTCAGCTCACGATCAACTTTCCCAGGTTGTCCATCACTATAAATAAAATTAATTCATCAACTAAATTGCACATGCACACTAAGGCAATAAATTACAGTTTATGTCTGTGGCTTGCTACTGGAAAAAACAGGTTATGGGAATTAATGATGTGGTCTGTACAGTGTGTAAGTGAATCATTTACACCCATGGTTGGCAAAGTGCCCAGTATACAGTATCCCTATGGTATACATGTACGTGTACAATGTAGAGCAATCATAAGATCTTGACACGCTTGCAAAACTAGACTACACATTGGATACGCCTATCCTTGTAGCAGAACCTCATGTCCTGCCTTTCTACCTAATCTTAAGATGCAAGATTTTAAATTTGTTCACTTACAATGTACATGTACAGTAGTAGACTTCAATCATTTGTAAAAGAATAAATGGATCTGGCTATTATATTAAGCCTCAGCCTTGCACCTCATAAAGCAAAAGTATCTACAGTGATAAATTGAGCCTCCCTTAAGGTAATCCCTCTGGAATAAAATTGTTCAAACCTTGTCCACTGGATAATTTCATCAAATGAGAACTTCAATTTTGCTCCAGTGCTCTACCAACTGAGCTAACCAGTTGGCGGTACAGAATTCACATTAAACTACAGTCAGCACAAACATTTTTATTATTTTTAATTAAGTTTGATTTTGGCAGAAATAAAATTGAACTATATGTCTTGCCATGGTTACCTTACCACAACACAGAAAAGACCACAATGTATCTGCTCTTTTTCTTATTTATTCTAGTTTCTATGATATAAATCAGATCAGTCTTTTTTAACACAAATCTTATGATTAGTTGAGTAAAATGACTTGATAAAAATGTGGGGTGCCCATACTCGTTAGTGAGCTATAACCACTGTTCAACTGACAGAGCTAAATGTCCATCTGCCATGTTTTCACTGTGAACGTGCACAAGAAAGTGCTAATGGTGCCATACATTATGCGCAGTTAGTGAGGATTAGCGATGCAATTGCGAGGAATCACCTTAAGCAGACAAAAGATATCAATACTATTTTTGTACACTTTACCTGTTTTTTGCCTCTCCCTCTCTACCGTAGTCTCCATAGCAACCACTGCTTAACTGCCACCATATGGCATTTGACAACCCCAGTTCCTCCAAAATCTGATGGTACCCCAGTAAACCACAACCAAAGCTCTGCCTTAAGATTGTCATAAGGGTCTCTGCATTACCTTCTCCATGAAAATTCATCCAAGCAATATTGTAGTAGGCTGCTAGACAAATTTCGTGAAGGTGCTCTGCTAATTCCTCTTGTGTTGTTTGCATCTTTGAAGTAATCTTGTTTAGGCAGCCTTGTTGGTTTAAAGTTATCAGACGAAAGAGACAAAAAGACAAAAAAAAAATAGAGAGAGAGAGAGAGAGAGAGAGAGAGAGAGAGAGAGAGAGAGAGAGAGAGAGAGAGAGAGAGAGAGAGAGAGAGAGAGAGAGAGAGAGAGAGAGAGAGAGAGAGAGAGAGAGAGAGAGAGAGAGAGAGAGAGAGAGAGAGAGAGAGAGAGAGAGAGAGAGAGAGAGAGAGAGAGAGAGAGAGAGAGAGAGAGAGAGAGAGAGAGAGAGAGAGAGAGAGAGAGAGAGAGAGAGAGAGAGAGAGAGAGAGAGAGAGAGAGAGAGAGAGAGAGAGAGAGAGAGAGAGAGAGAGAGAGAGAGAGAGAGAAGGTAATTAAAAGAGAAAACAGAAGTCATGTGCACATGTAATCTGTGCCTTAACAATTCACCAGAGCTATTTCAAGTAATTTCGCTCTTGCGAGGCCAAGTCAAATTCTTTCAGTCTTTACTTATTTAAGCCTTGACACACATTTTAAATTATTCACCAAGCAAAACTTTAAGCAGATCTGAAACATCTCACTTAGACCCTAGCAAAAAGACTAGTTCTCATTCTCATGATTATTGAAATATCATCGTTATTAATTGTATTACTAAAACAAGACCCTGTTACAACAAATTTGTGTGAAAATGATAAATAAAAAAATGATAATAAAAAAAAACACACACACACAAAAAAACGAGTTCTTGGTTATGTTGTTGTGTAATTGTTGAGTGCCCTCTGAAGGCATAATTATAATGAACTGTCGTCAAAAACAGTAATTATGCAGAATTTCACAATAAAAAGTGCCAGGTAAATTAAAGAATTGAAGGGCTTGGTGGAAAACTATGCTAAGTGGGTTTTTTAGGTGAACGCGTGTTTTGGCCTGTGTTTTCTCGAAGACTAAGCACAAAGCAGTGAAAAAGAATACAGGGCAATGTTTACCACATAAAAACAAGCCTGTATGCAAAACAACAGCAATTTTGGAGCAAAATAAAAAAAAAAAACTCCCAAAAATCCACTTAGCATAGTTTTCCACCAAGACCTTCATAAGTAGATGTCTTATTAACATTCATGAAGCGTTTTCTCTTTTAACTTGCCTTAGTGATACCACATTTGTAATTACTATTAGTGCTTTTACTCTTTACTCTTGTAGAGATAATTTCATTGAAAATTTATGCAAAACCACCGCCCATGAATGAGAAACGTCCACTTTCGGTTGCCATCCATTGCTCAAAAATGGCTCTGCTTAAGCTCCCTATTATCATCACTATACTACTGTTGTCATACCTGAAACCTCTCCTAGAATGAAGTAAATGGCTTGATAATAAAGCACATCAACATGGGCTCCCTTGGTCATCATAACAGCCTTACATTCATCTGAAATTGTGCACGGCTCTCTGTCCTTGGTTCCAACAATCTCTCTCACACAATGTGAATATTTGTCTGCATCAAGAGGTTTAATATACCGGTTCTCTGCCACATCCTTTTGCTCTCTAAATTGATAGGGTTTGTAATAAGTCCATTGAGAGTTCAGTGCAGGGTAGAAGAGGGGATCGTTTTCTTGGACTAGAGGAAGAATCTTCTTCAGAACTCTAGACACTCTGTTTAGGATATCCGTTACATTGTTATAAACATTATGCTGGAGTTTAAGATTCCCTCTTTCTGCATCATCTAGTATTCTGCGAGTGTAGCCTGTAAGAAAATACATGTATGATTAGAAGTGCATCATTCAACAGCACACAAAACTGACTGAATGAAAGTTTTGGCCAGGGATAAATTTAATTATTTAAGGACTTGAAGTGACAGGAATTGGAAACTCCATGTGCTCCTCTCTACTGATAATGAACAGCAACTCCACGAAATCACCACAAATCGACCTAGAAACCAGACAGGACACAAAAGGAACTATAGAGGAGTTAAGGTGAGGAAATTTTATTGAAAAATCATTCCTAATTTTGCCTTCAAATTCGAAACAATTTTCCCCAAGCATACAAATCCTTATAATTTTATGCAAAGCATCATGCATAATTATTGATGCTCAAATTATGTGACAGTCGCACCGCTGTTTACATTACAAAGGTCAACACAAATCGAGAGTTGTATCAGTATCTGTGGTAATACAGCAGGTTCAGAAGTTTTCAGCAGAG
>JAEMWC010000350.1:482500-492500 GCA_016490735.1 Pachyseris speciosa
TAGAACCCCTAAAATTTAATAGATGCCCCGGGCGTTTATTAGATCATTTACGGTATGTGAATGATCATCGCAGTCATGAACACTACTTTTGCTTAAAAGCAATAGTGAAAATAAAGCCTGAAAAAAATATCGCTTGTAATATACCTGTGAGTGATGAATATGCGAGAATGAACAATTTATATGAAAATCATATATTTGAACTGCAAATTAAAGAATGAATTATGCCCTCAGAATGATCATCGCAATCATGAACACTACTTAAGCAGCACTTGGTGAAAATAAAGCCTGAAAAATTTCAGGCTTGTACAGGGTTTAAACCCATGACCTCTGCGATACTGGTGCAGGGCTCTACAAACTGAGCTAACAAGCCAACTGGGAGCTTCCTCCCAGTTGGCTTGCTAGCTCTGTAGTGTTTATGACTGTGATGATCATTCACATATTCAATCACCATTGTCATGCACAGAGCTATTTCTGGAATTAACATTTCCGGGAACCAATGCCAGTCGAGATTGCATTTCGTTTTGGGCAACAAATTTACTGAACTTAGCCATGAATCACCTGCACTTTAATTTATGAAAACACATACACTAAGAAAACAAATGTGGTGTTCTGCCCATGAGCCCACCCTACAAGTGTATATATGGCATGGACAACCACAATAATAGAGCAAATTACCAAAGATTAACTGCCAACCATATTACTGTTTATTCTTTCCATGTAGACTTGAAGCTTATCTGATTTAACACCCTGCATAGAGTTTTCAGGCAATGTCAACTAAGAACAGCATCCCTGTGGTTTAATTCCGAAAATATTAATTTTGGAAAAAAAAAAAAAGGCTGAGGAAAGACTTTTATATTTAATTTAGTTTGAATTATTATATATTTAGTTATGATATTTATTTTTATAGCTGTAAAGCGGTATAGAGCTTTGTATATACCCGCTATATAAATGGTGTTATTACAATTCCCAGTTGTGAGCAACACCACGCAAGTTTCCACACAAAGTTTTGATGTCAAAACGGGCAACGAGAATGTATGCAATGGAAACTGTCGCGATTTTTAATTAATTTTGGGCATGAACATGTCAAGTTTTGACAGCTCCGCCTCGATTTTGGCGAAGCTGTCAAAACTTGACATGCTCACGCTCTAAACCCCAAATTTATGTTTGATATTTTCCTCACTGCATCGCGAGGCGAAAATCTCATGAAAACCTCGCTGCACATGAGAGGAAACGGCTGAGCTAACTGCCTCGAGAGGCATTTTGCTCAGCTGTTTCCTCACATGTGCGGCGGGCTTAAATTAATTTAAAAAACGTGACAGTTTCCATTGGATACAATAGGGAGTTTAAGTAAAGCCATTTTCGAGCGACGTACGTCAACTGGAAGTAAGGCGTTTTCTCTTCTTATTCGTCTTGGTGCTACCACATTTGTATTACTAAGTGTCTTTACTCTAATAGAGACAATGTAATTGAAAATTTGTATACAACCACTGCCCAAATATGAGAAATAACCACTTCCGGTCACTGACGTACGTCACTCAAAAATGGCTTTGCTTAAGGTGATTCCTCTCAATTGCATGGCGCATCCTTACTGCGCATAATTTATGGCGTCATTTAGCGCGTGCTCGTGCGCGCGTACACTAGAAACATTGCAAATTTGCCTTGACATTGAGCTTTTTCAGCTGAAATTTTCCCTTTGTCGTCGTGTTGTAAAGAAACGAGCAAGGTGACCCCCCTTTTTTATTGGTGTAATTTACTCGTAATAGGCACACGAAAAACATATTTTAAGGAGAAAAAAAGTTTAATAGTAGAAGTTGGATTATTTATATATAAATGGGGTGAAACTCTGCGTTTGGAGCCAGGAAGGAGTTTGAGATGATGACAAAGTGGTCCAATTTCCTCACATTATTTGCAAGATCGGGCAATTTGAAATCACAATACTAAAAGAATATAGCCCTGAAAAACAATTAGGCTCTAGTTTTCACTACTATTCATAGTTTTTGCTACATAATAACAGCTTTCTTCAGTTGTTCATGCTTCGAGAATTTCTCGCACAACTCCGTAAAAACACTTAGAACAACGAGTATGCAGAGCGAAAACATGCAAGCACGGTGACCCCATCTTTTTATTGCATTTTTTCAATGTCCTATGCATGATTATCAATTGTGCCAAGTCTGAAAAAAATCTTAATAGTACATCCTTTTCAGGGGAATTACCTTAAACTCCCTATTCTCGTTGCCATCCGAAACGTCAAAGTTTTGACGTCAAAACTTTGTGTGGAAACTTACGTCGTGTCGCGCTCAACTGGGAATCGTAGTAAGTATACAGTAGTTTGTGGCTGTGAGGCTAGATTGGTGTGGCATTCACTGCATCATAGCTAACATCACGAAAGCATAATTTTAAAACTACCGAAGAAAAAGGATCTGGTGTATTTGAAATAAAATTAAGCTTAAATAAACTTAAGCTTAAAGCTTTAATTTATTACCTTCTGCAACGCGAAGACCAAGAACAGCATCCGAATCCAAATTCTTGTACTCACGGTCAAAATAAGACAGATCTTTCACAAATGCTCTGTAAAGATCACCAAGATCATTCTTAGTTACATCACTTTGGGATATGGATTCTTTAACAAGTAGATAAAAAAGCAAAAACTCCAAATTCAACCGAAAATTTGTCGACATTGTTTATCCACGAAGACCAAACAACCCAGAAAGACTGGGCACAAAGGAGGTTACAATTCCACCTATATATTTTAACCATATCTGTCACTACATATCACTGCCACACTACGCAAGGATACTAGTCACTTTTCTTACATGACGACACTGTACATTACTCCTCGTCACTACACATCACAAGCCGTTATTCCACGTTCCTAACAGTTACTACCCATCACTAGCCGTTATGCCATATTACTAGCCATTACTACTCGTAACTACCCATCACAACACATCACTAGCAAATCATGCTACATTACTAGCCATTATTAGTGATCACTAGCCGTTATTCCACGTTACTAGGCGGTACTTCTCGTCACTAGCCGTCACTATACATCACTGTTTCTGTTTATTGATATTCAAGTAAGAGTTACAAAATAAATAAAAATTATACATAAACACACATATCAACTTCCTCTGCTCACATATAGCTTAGCTAATTGAGGCGGGCAGAGGAAAACAAACATAAGGTGATTCAGTAGGAAGAGATTAAAAAAGGAAAGAAAAGGAAAGGAGAAGGAAGATAAATCTATATAATCGATACAAAAACGATGAACTAGAATTATTACAATCCAACTTTACAAAATTACAAGCTTATATTAGATTTTGCTTAATTTATTAACTAAAGTAGTGTGTCAACATAAGTATCCTCTGATTCCAAAATATGTAAAAGGAGCTGAAAATAATCTTTCAACTGATTTGTCCTGGAATATTTAATGTTAGGACTACCAGTCTTTGAAAATCTAGTATTATAGCTATGTACTGGTGTAGGATGAAGAAATAAGTTAGAAATCTTTGCCGGCGAAAAATTGTTAGAAACGTCATGCATAATAGGGAAAACTGACTTGCAGTATTGAAAGTTCAACGGGAGGATATTATATTGGTTGAATAGCGGGATGGTATGAGATCTGAATGGAGCAAAATGGATTAAACGAAGAGCACGTTTTTGCAAGATTAGTAGCTTGTCCGAATTTGTTTGAGCAGCTTGGCCCCACACAGCAATACCATAAGTTAAGTAGGGCTGAATCAAAGATCGATATATGCTTATTAAAGTATTAGTGGGAACAAAGTGTCTCAATCTAGAAAGAATTCCAAGAGATTTGCTCATTTTTGAGGAGGTAAATGATATATGATGCTTCCAAGTGAGGTTTGAGTCAATGAGAATAGCAAGGTATTTAACATAGTTCTTCCTTTCTTGAAGAATAAAGGAATTTATACCATGGTCAAAGAGTTTTATGGTTACGTCGTATTCCATTCGTTTCTGATATGGCCGAAAAATTACAAAATTTGATTTCTTTGTGTTGAGAGATAATTTGTTTGCCCTTAACCAGTTACATACACTGGCGAGTTCTTTCATTATTGACCGTAGCTTCTAACGAGCGCAGATTCTTATCAGCATAGAGAAGGTTCGTATCATTGGCGAATAGAAAGAAATTAAATTGATTAGACGAATAAGAGATGTCATCGATATATAGTAAAAACAACAGAGGACCCAACACAGAACCTTGTGGAACACCACAGGAGCTAGCCTCAGTATTAGATTATATATGGGCCAGCTTGTGTTGTTTGGCATCTGTTTTTAAGATATGAGCAAAACCAGGTATTAACTATACCTCTTATGCCGTGGTGTTCCAGTTTGTACAACAGAATATCATGGTCTACGGTATCAAAGGCTTTTTTTAAGGTCTATAAATATTCCGCATGAGTATAATCTTTTATCGAAATTAAGTTGTATTATATTGACAATATCAATAAGGGCGTGCTGTGTAGAGCAATGTTCTCTAAAGCCGTATTGAGAGTTAGAGAGTATGTCATATTTATCACTGATAAAAGATTTTAATCGCTTATACATAAGTTTCTCAAAAATACGATTAAAGACAGACAAAGGAGATATTGGCCTGTAGTTATTCGGGTCAGATTCGTCATCACTTTTAAATACTGGTATTATTTTTGCATGTTTGAGCTTTGAGGGATAGAGGCTGTTTGAACTTATTAAGTAAAGTAGCTAAAGGCTTAGAAAGAGTCTGACTTGCAACCTTTAGGATTCGAACAGGGCAAGAGTATAGTCCTAGAGCTTTGTTTGGAGGAAGTAAATTTATCTCGCTTCAACTTCACAAGGCAAGACTGTATTAAATGCAAAAGATGATGATGGAGTGCTGCCTTTAGGTAAATATTGGGAAATGTGCACAGGGGAGTTCGGTATTTTAGATGCTAATCGAGGTCCAACAGAAGCAAAATGTTTATTAAGGATGTTTGGGATTTCCAGCTGTTCAGCGGTAACATTATTATCGGGGCGCTTAATACGAGAGATTGCTTTATTACTTTTTTTATGACTGATCAACGCATTTATACCTTCCCAAGTCTTTTTCATATTGCATACATTTTCCGTAAAATAATTGTGATAAAATGTTCTTTTACTAATTCTAGAAAGGTGCAATATTTTATTTCTGTAAAATTTATACTTTTCTCGATCTCCAGAGAAAAAAATCTCATTCTTAGTCCTTATAGATTTTCTAATTCCCTTAGAGATCCACGGTTTTGACAGTTGTTAAATTTTGCGATTAGATAGCGAGCGAAGTGGGGCATGTTTATTGGTTAGTTTATTCAACTTGTTATAAAAAGTAGAGAATAGCTTATCGACGTCACTCCCAGATAGAAGAGATTCCCAGTGTAGTTGTGAGAGATCCTGCAAAAATCTCTGCTTAGAGAATTTTGAGTAGTCGCGAATAGTAATTTTGACAGGCTGAATTGTTTCGATGGATGATTGAAAGATAGAAAATTGGGAAAAATGATCAGTAATGTCAGAAGCAATGTTTCCACTGGCAAAGTATTCGCGGAACTTGTTTGTAAAAATATTATCGATCAGTGTTGTTGAATTATTGTACACTCTTGTCGGTTTATCAATTGTCGGAAGAAGGGCATAGCTCTGTAGGCAATTAAGAAAGTGTTGAGCATAATTACAAGTTTGAGCACGGAGAATATTTATGTTGACATCACCTAAAAGGCAAATCGGTTTTCCTGTAGCGCTATAGCGATCAACAGCTTCTTCAAAATAATCTAAAAAACGTTCCGCAGAATTATGTTGCCTATAAATAACGCCACAGATAATATTACTTTGCTTCACAAATTGCAATTCAATCCACAAAGCCTGAAATGCCTCATTAGATGTTCTTTCAATAACGGTATAATTCATTGTCTCGGCTATGTACATTCCAACACCTCCCGCAGAAAGACTCGAAGTTGTAATTAGGAATGTTTGGGTTGAAATCAAGAGTATCATTATAGATTCTAGTTTCTGACACTGCAATAATATTGAAATGAAAATCTAATTCGCAAAGAAGATGACATTGAAAATCATCTAAGTTGCGTCTCAAACTTCTGATATTCGTATGGAAAAAAGACAGCTTCGATAGGGCGGATTCGTTAGGTTTAAATTGTTGTTTAAAACTTAAGGGCGAATAATATTTACAACGAATATTTTTGAATAAACAATTTAGATCTGGATCGACCAAAGAGTCATCATCATTTAAATTAAATGTATCAACATTGAAGATACTAGTGAGTCGCTCGAGGTACTTTTTCGAAGGTATTTGTGAAGGTAGGCTATTATTAAACTGGCCATGAGCATACACAATGTCAATGCCATTATAAGGTAGTTCCGGAACAATTGTTTAGACAATTTACTATCTCTTTTCGCTGCCATAATGAGAAATATTTAGAAGAGAATTAAGATACAATTAAATTTTTTTGTGCGGTCATCTCTGATTCCTGCTGGCCTAATGTGTGAAGAGCTCTGAGGTCTTTCACTTTGATGGCGAGGCTGTCCTCCGTTTTTCGAAGATAGACGACAGAATTTTTTGCCCAGCAGAAAGTGTAATTATATCGTGTCTTGAGTTTTTTTCTTCGGCAAGAAGCTCCTGGGCTTTCGGCGCGAGGTGGCCATGGAATTGGATAAATAAATCCGCAGCATCTCCGAGGTCCACATCTTTTCGGTCGACTCTAGAGATCTCTCGTCGACGTGACATGACTTCTTCACGTATTAGACGTCTTACAAATCTACATATGATCGGCTTTGGGCCACTAGAAGCGTTTCGTACGGAAACTCGGTGGGCTATGTCGATGTCATTAATCGAGATGTTACAACCCATAGCTTGAAAGATGCGAACGCAGAGTTTATTCGTGTCTAAAGCAGGCTCTTTGGATCCTGGCTCAGCAATCTCGGGCACACCAACCAGTTTAACATTAAAGCTTTAGCTGTGTTGAACCAAATTATCAATTTCAGTAGCCATTTCGTCAACTCGGATGCCAAGAGAATAAAGACGTTCGCCAAGTGCCTTTAGATCCTTCTTGGTTGCTACATAAAGACCTTTTAGATCTTCATACTCGGCACCGACAAATTCCAGAGATTTTTCCGTTTCAGGGTGCGGTTTATGGCCGCCATGTGAAGATTCATGAGACTTAAGCGCAGATGAAATCCGTCTAAATTCATCCTTCAAGCTCTCTATTTCTTTCTTCAAGGACTCGTTCTCTTCTTGAAGGGCTTTGACATTAGGATTTGCCTTTCGAGTCATTATCAGATACCAGTATTTCGCTTCAAGGGCAGAGCTCACCAAGGCACGTCTGCACAGTACCAGAACATGCGCATGATTAACTAACAATCATTCCCCGTTACTAGCCATTACTAGTCATCATTAGCCGTTACTCCACGTTACAAGCCATTACTAGTCATTACAAGACGTTATTCCACTTTACTAGCCGTTACTACTCGTTACTAGCCATCATCCCACGTTACTAGCCGTTAGTAGTCAGTACTCGCAGTTATTCCACGTTACTAGCCGTTACTTCACATCACTAGCCATCATCCCACGTTACTAGCCGTTACTAGTCATCACCAGCCGTTATTCCACATTATCAGCCGTTACTACTCGTTACTAACAATCATCCCTCGTTACTAGCCGTTACTAGTTATCACCAGCCGTTATTCCACATTACTAGCCGTTACTTCACACCGCTAGCCATCATCCCACGTTACTAGCCGTTACTACACATCACTAGCAATCATCCTTTGTTACTAGCCGTTACTAGTCATCACCAGCCGTTATTCCACATTACTAGCCGTTACTACTCGTCAACAACAACAACAACAACAACAACAACAATGTATTTATTTAAAGAAAGATAAAGTTTACAATACTTCATGTCCTGCAAATAGCTATAATGCTAATCTAGGCAGGACAAGACTTTAATTTAGGCGTTATTAAATTACAAAAACAAAAGAGAATTACAAAGGCATACAGAAAGAAAACACCTTACATATAAATTCAAGTACAAGGGATTTTGTTATTTGAAAAAGACTAAAATTACGACTGGAAGTATATACAACATATCAGGTTAACTTCACAAAATATTCTATTAAATAATTAACATTCAAATAATTATCTTCATTACCTAGAACATTAAGGAGTAGTGATTTAATTTTTTTACGAAAATTAGAAACTTTAAGAGTCTTAACAGAAAGTGGAATAGAATTCCAAATAGGCACACCAATTCTAGTAAAAGATTTTTTCATTTTTTCGGTTCTAGAGAATTTAACAGAGAAGCATTCTTTTGTTGATAATCGCGTATTATAATGATGTTTTGTATTGATTTTCGCAAACTTATCGAGAAGACTTTTAGGAGCTGTCTTAGCATGAACGTCATACATTAAATAGCTTAGCTGTTGAAAAAACAAGGACTGCAAAGGAAGGCAGTTTGCTTCAATAAAAAAAGGGATTGCATGGTCTCTGGGTTTAGAAAAATAGATCAATCTTATAGCACGTTTTTGCAGAACGAGTATCTTATTGAGGTAGGTCTGTGGACAGTTTCCCCATGCACAGATACCATAATTTAAATAAGGAGAAATAAGTGTATGATATAAATTTAAAAGAAGATGCCGTGGAATGTAATGCCTCATTTTAGCAATTATTCCAACCGATCTACTAATTTTGTGACAGATAATATAAAGTCAATATGATGCTTCCATGATAGTTCAGAATCAATCATTATGCCCAAATATTTAACAAAGTCCTTCATCTCTAGAGTTACTCGAGTATTTAAAGTTGGATTTAAAATCTTAATTTGAGGAATGAAAAGTATTTTTTTTGGGCGCGGGCGAAAAATTACATAATTAGACTTTTTGACGTTGAGCGTTAGTTTGTTAGCATTAAGCCATGCACTTACTTTCTCAAGTTCATCATTGACAGTTAGTTCAAGAGTACGTAAGTTGTCATTTGCATAAGTTAGACTTGTATCATCTGCGAATACATGAAAAGTAAATTCCTTGGAAGATTTATGGATGTCATTAATATATAACAAAAATAACAAGGGTCCAAGTACAGGGCCTTGAGGCACTCCACATACGATCGTTTCATTTTCAGATATGCATTTCTCTATTTCAATCGACTGTCGGCGATCCGAAAGATATGATCTAAACCAAGAATTTATAACTCCTGTTATTCCATAGTGTTCAAGTTTAGTCACTAGCCGTCACTACACATCACTAACCACCATCCCACGTTACTAGCCGGTACTAGTCATCACTCGCCATTATTCTGCGTTACAAGGCGTTACTTCTCGTCACTAGCCGTCACTGTACATCACTAGCCATCACTCCAAGTTACTAGCCATTATTAGTCATCACTAGTCGTCATTCTACGTTAGAAGCCGTTACTAGTCATTACAAGACGTTATTTCACGTTACCAGCCATTACTAGTCAGCACTCGCAGTTATTTCACGTTAATAGCCGTTACTACTCGTCACTAGCCGTCTCCACTCATCACTAGCAGTCATCTCACGTTATTAGCCGTTATTTCACATCACTAGCCATCATCCCACGTTACCAGCCGTTGGTAGTCAGCACTCGCCGTCGCTGTTATTCCACATTACTAGGCGTTACTACTCGTCACTAGCCGTCACTACACATCACTAGCCATCATTCCACGTTACTAGCCGTTACTAGTCATCACTATGCATTATTCCACATTACTAGCCGTTACTAGATGTCACTAGCCGTTACTACACACCACTAGCCATTATCCAACGTTACTAGCCGTTACTAGTCATCACTAGCCGCTATTCCACGTTACTAGCCGTTACTTCTCGTGACTAGCTGTCACTATACAATACTAGCCACCATTCCACGTTACTAGCCATTACAAGTCATCATTAGCCGTTATTCTACGTTACAAGCCGTTAGTACTCGTCACTAGCCGTCACTACACATCACTGGCCATCATCCCACGTTACT
>JAEMWC010000350.1:497500-505000 GCA_016490735.1 Pachyseris speciosa
CAACTTCAAAAAACAGCTGACCTCGATGAGGTCTTAACTTGCGCCCACGATATGGTCACGTACCACTGGTCAGCGAATACCTTGTTTTAACAGGTGTCAATTGGCCATAACATTGACGTCCAATATTATACACTTAATGTATGGTCCCGAGGGAAACAGTTAGTTTTGTTTCCCGAGAGTCCTAATGTTTCCCGAGACGAAGTCGAGGGAAACATCAGGACTCGAGGGAAAACAAAACTAACTAGTTTCCCGAGGGATCATACATTAAGTGCTTTGTTATATACCGAGACTTTCCCTTCTACAATCACAGCAAAATGAACTGATAAACAAACAAAGACGGCATTACAAGAACACGTCTTTATTCACAAGCCTGCTGAATGAATAATTTAAAAACGTTTAAAAGTACCTGAAAAAGTAGAACATGCCTTTTTTGTATTTTCCGAATCATTTCCTCCTATAGACCTTTTTCATAATGGCGGACGATTTTAATTATTCTTTTGTATATGTGTTAATTAGCCCTACTAACCTCACTTTAATGAAAAAATTCTATTGAATTTTGCACATGCTGACGAGGCTAGTAGGTCTCATTATCATAAGAATAAAAGAATAATTTGTCAGGCGCCATTATGAAAAGAGTCTATTAGATGCTCAATTTCTTCGGCTGATACTGGAGGAAAACGTTTCCTTTTAGTCTCGGGTTCCATAACGTTTGTATTATCATTTGGTTTAAACTGAGAACAGGTCCGCCCTCGTCAATCAAGCTGACGTGAGCACGTGCTGAAGATCATGCCACTTTTTAGTCATGCACTAATAACGTGCTACTGTATCCGGCGCGCGGGCAACAGTTGCAGAATTGTATTCCGGTTGGGATACATTTGAATTTGGTCAGGGGCAGGTGACCAAGAATCAACCAATCGCAGTGCTCGTTTTGTTGAGTGAAAGTCTAGGTATATAACAACAAAAGATGTACACAAAAAGATGTACACAAAACACGGGTTACAACACACAATGGGACATTTCACATCGCATACATGGAGGGGCGGACGTACGGACGTACGGACGTACGTGCGTACGACGTACGTACGGTGACAAAAAACAAATTTTATAATGGCTTGTGTGGTGTAGTGACGTCTAGTAACCTTCAATAATGGCTAGTCAGTGTAGTGACTGCTAGTAACGTGGGGTGATGGCTACTGATGTGTAGTGACGGCTAGTGACGAGTAGTAACGTCTAGTAACGTGGAACAACGGCTGATGATGACCAGTAACGGCTAGTAACGTAGAATAACGGCTAGTGATGTGTAGTGACGGCTATTGACGAGTAGTAACGGCTAGTAACGTGGAACAACGGCTGATGATGACTAGTAACGGCTAGTAACGTGGAATAACGACTATTGTTATATACCTACACTTTCACTTAACAAAAGGAGTACTGCGATTGGTTGATTCTTGGTCACGTGCCCCTGACCAAATTCAAATGTATCCCGACCGGGATACAATTCCCCAATTGTTGCCCGCGTGCCCGGATACAGCAGCACGTGATTAGTGCATGACTACAAAGTGGCATGATCTTCAGCACGTGCTCACGTCAGCTTGATTGACGAGGCGGACCTGAGAACACTGCCAGTTTTCAGTTTTATAAACCAACGATAATACAAACGTTATGGAACCCGAGACTAAAAGAAAACGTTTTTCTCAAGTATCAGCCGAAGAAATTCAGCATCTAATAGGAGGAAAAGATTCGGAAAATACAAGAAAAGCATGTTCTACTTTTTCAGGTACTTTTAAACGTTTGTAAATTATTCATTCGGCAGGCTTGTGAATAAAGACGTGTTTTTGTAATGCCGTCTTTGTTTGTTTGTCAGTTTATTTTGCTGTGATTGTTGAAGGGAAAGTCTCGGTATATAACAAAGCACTTAATGTATGATCCCTCGGGAAACTAGTTAGTTTTGTGTTCCCTCGAGTCCTGATGTTTCCCTCGACTTCGTCTCGGGAAACATCAGGACTCTAGGGAAAACAAAACTAACTGTTTCCCTCGGGACCATACATTAAGTGTATAGTGATGTGTAGCGACGGCTAGTGACGAGTAGTGACGGCTAGTAATGTGGAGTAACGGCTAGTGGTGAGTAGTAACGGCTAGTAATGGAAAACCACGGCTATTGATGACTGGTAATAGCTAGTAACGTGAAATAACGGCTGGTAATGTGTAATAACGACTAGTAATGTGCAATAACGGATAGTGATGAGTAGTAAAGGCAAGTAAGGTGGAACAACGGCAAGTGATGTGTAGTTACGGCTAGTGAGAGTAGTAAAGGATAAGCAACGTGGGATAACGGCTAGCGATGACTAGTAAAAGCTAGTAACGTGGAATAACGGCTAGTGATGTGTAGTGACGGCTAGTAACGTGGAATAACGGCTTTTGATGACTAGTAACGGCTAGTAATGTGGAATAATCGCTAGTGACGACTAGTAACGGCTAGTAACGTGGAATAACTGCTAGTGATGTGTGGTTACGGCTAGGGACGAGTTGTTCGGCTATTAATGTGGAATGACGGTTAATGATGACTAGAAACGGCTATTAACGTGGAATAATGGCTGGTCATGTGTAATGACGGCTAGTGACGAGTAGTAACGGCTAGTAACGTGAAATAACGGCTAGTGATGTGTAGTGACGGCTAGTGATGACTGGCAACGGCTAGTAACGTGGAATAACGGCTAGTGACGAGTTGTCACGGCTAGTAATGTGGAATCTAGTGATGACTAGTTGCGGCTAGTAACGTGGAATAACGGCTAGTGACTAATAGTAATGGAAAGTAACGTGGAACAAGGGCAAGTGACGACTAGTAACGACTAGGAAAGTGGAAAAACGACTAGTGACGTGTGGTAACGGCTACTAACGTGGAATAATAATGGCTAGTGATGTGTAGTGAGGGCTAATGACGAGTAGTAACGGTTAGTAGCGTATAATAACGGCTAGTGATGTGTAGGGATGGCTAATGATGACTAGAAACGGCTAGCAAGGTGGAATAACGGGCAGTGATGTGTAGTGACTGCTAGTGACGAGTAGTAACGTCTTGTAACGTTGAATAACGGCTGGTGATATGTAGTGACGGTTAGTGACAAGTAGTAATAGAGACCTTAAGATACCCCGATTCCGGTGTACGGGTACGTGTTTGACCATATTTGGTAATGGCATCATCTCACTACCCGGTAACCTAGCCGTTTATCCGGGGTAAGTGGCATGCTACTCGTCTTTACTTACGGTTAAGTTGTAAAGGACAAGCGAACGACATTTTAAGCGAAATGAACAAACAAGTAAGTCAATTGTGCTGTCTAATTTGTGTTTGTACCAAGTAAAGTCTAATTAACAAGAAACATTTGACCGAAAAGCAGCTGATTAAGCGTTGGAAGCGACGAATGGCGGAGACATGTTCGTGGTCGAAATCTTTTCGAAGACAGAATTGTACCAGTCACTTTTGTTTTAGCTTATTTAGCCAAAATAAAGGAAAATGTGTTTCGAAAGGACAGTTTCCAGGAATTTTGAGGTTATCGTTACCACCACGGGCATAAAGCAGTAACATTTCGTCTAAGTATCTTTCTGTAAGCAAGGAAAAAATATTTGGAACCTTGTTAAGCGGAAAAAAAAAACGCTGAGCAAATTCAAGAAAAAACGAACAGATACTGATAAAACATTATGACTATAAACCTAACCTTGGCAGCCGCCATGTTTACTAAACGGGAATAAGTTAAGGTTTAAGTCCTTCTATGTTTAGTCCGGGTAACTTAAGTTGATTTTCCCGTCACTTTTCACGTGTACGGCTACCGGTAATTTACCCGTACCCGTACACCGGAATCGGGGTATCTTAAGGTCTCTAATGGCTAGTGACGTGGACCAACTGTTAGTGATGACTAGTAACGGCTGGTAACGTGGAATAACGGTTAGTGATGACTAGAAACGGCTATTAACGTAGAATAATGGCTAGGTAATGTGTAGTGATGGCTAGTGACGAGTAGTAACGGCTAGTAACGTAGAATAACGGCTACTGATGACTAGTAACGACTAGTAACGTGGAATAACGGTTAGTGATAACTAGAAACGGATAGTAACGTGGAATAATGGCTGGTCATGTGTAGTGACGGCTACTGACGAGTGGTAACGGCTAGTAACGTGGAATAACGACCAGTGATGTGTAGTGACGGCTAGTAACGTGGGATGGTGGCTACTGATGTGTAGTGACGGCTAGTGACGAGTAGTAACGGCTAGTAACGTGGAATAACGGCTAGTTATGACTAGTAACGGCTAGTAACGTGGAATAACGGCTAATGATGACTAGTAATGGCTATTAACGTGGGATGACGGCTACTGATGTGTAGTAACGGCTAGTAACGTGGAAGAACGGCTAGTAACGTGTAATAACAGCTAGTGATGACTAGTAACGGCTAGTAACGTGGAACAACGGCTAGTGATGACTAATAACGGCTAGTAACGTGGAATAACGGCTAGTGATGTTTAGTAACGGCTAGTAACGTGGGATGGTGGCTACTGATGTGTAGTGACGGCGGCTAGTGACGTGTAGTAACGGCTAGTAAGGTGGAACAACGGCTTGTAACGACTAGTAACGGCTAGTAACGTGGAAGAACGGCTAGTAACGTGTAATAACAGCTAGTGATGACTAGTAACGGCTAGTAACGTGGAAGAACGGCTAGTGATGACTAGTAACGGCTAGTAACGTGGAATAACGGCTAGTGATGTTTAGTAACGGGTACTAACGTGGAATAATGGCTAGTGATGACTATTAACTGCTAGTACAAAAGTACTTGTGATGTGTAGTGACGAGTAGTGATGTATAGTGGTGTAAAGTAATGCAAGGTGACTAGCATGCTTGGGTAGTGATGGCAAATGATGTGAAGTGTCGTATTGGGTTAAAATATATGGGTGGATTTTTACTTTGGTGTACTTGAACACGGAATTATTAATTACGTGACGCGTGACAGCACTGACTTTTGCCACGATCACATCACATGCGGGTTGGACTTGTGAATACAAACAGTTAGTGCTGGTTCAATGTGGATCAAAAACCTATGCAACATACATTAAAAAGTGACTGACTCTGAATATTCTCCAACTGATGTTAAAGCCGCTGTTACACGTTGAAACTTTAAGCTGAAACTTGTGTGCAACGGAGATGAGAAAGTTTCAGCAGGGATTGAGCCGTGTAACATGAAAGGTCGAAACTTGTTGGGGAACGTTGAAACTAGGGTGTCTCGAAAACTCAGACCTCGAAAACTTAGACCTCAGACTCCCGAAAAACTCAGACCCCTGGGTGTCTCGAAAACTATGACTCCATGTTTAGCACTACCAGGGGGCGTTGCGTGATCCTTTCCCCATAACGATGTCACGATACAATGACCGAATACATTCATTCAAGCTCACGCTATATCCTGTACAACATTACATCTGCTACGCGACTCCTTCTGGTCGTTACTGTTGTCGTCGGAGTCTACAAGCTTTTTTATTACAACCGCGTCTACGTCATTGAGTGAGCGATGTTTGGCTTTTAACACGACACCGAATGAGCCATGTCCTACAACGCCGATTTCTTCAAGGTCGCTGTAATGAAATGAAGGCAATCCAGTAACTGTAGGATTAGTTATCTTCAGTGTAAGGCACGGCAATATAAAACTCGTGATCTAAGCTGAGTATTTGCAGAAAAAGCACATCAATTTCGGTCCACCATGTCTGGACTGGAAAAAATACAAAAGTGGCTCGAAAAAATACACGTCATGTAGCAGATGTAAATGATTAACAGAATCTAGCAATCACGCACTGTACCGTGACCTTGAATAAGTGAAGGAACAATTGCATTTTACCTGGATTGTTATCAGTGTGAATTTCGAGACTTCTTTTTATCACCGAGGTAAAATTTACTGCCTCTGTTAAAACACGGCTTTCATGTTATGAATATCCGCTCATTGCAGCGAGACGTTTTTTACGGCGAAACGTTTGACTTTTCGGAATATACGGTCAGCGTATCGTGACATGGAAAAAGTATCACGCAGGGAACCTTTCTACCCTGGTGTTACTTAAAGAGGCAGTGTCACGCTATTATACCATCACTTTAAAAAGCTTAAAACTGCCAATGCATCAGTGGAAACCTTAAAATAATGGTCTAGTTTTGCTGCCAAAGACTGTAGCGCTCTGAAGCAAAGTGTTCCTCATAGTATCGTATCAATAAACAATTTCGCAAGTCTGAGTTTTCGAGACACCCAGGGGACGAGTTTTTCGGGGTTCTGAGTTTTCGAGACACCCAGGGGTCTGAGTTTTTCGGGGGTCTGAGTTTTCGAGACACCCAGGGGTCTGAGGTTTTCGGGGGTCTGAGGTCTGAGTTTTCGAGGTCTGAGTTTTCGAGACACCCGTTGAAACTGGTCTCGAAATTCTCGCAAAACTAGTTCCATGGCTTACGCAGCGTAGCGTGACAAGACCGAGCGAGACCAGTTTCACGAAGTGGTGTTACACGGGGAAACTCTTGTTTTTATCGCCATTGCGATCGTTGCGACCGTTGCAGAAGTAGAAAGCGGTTCTACTTTTCGTGAAACTTGTCTCGCAATGGAAGTTCGAAAAAGTTTCACGAAACCGACCATGTTACAAGGTGCAACGCCTGCTGAAACTTGTTTCGCAGCGCCGTTGAACACAAGTTTCAGCTAAAAGTTTCAACGTGTAACGGCGGCTTTTTAATTCCGTGCTGATATATGCCAACTTTCCCGGATACGGACCCGTCTCTCCTTCTTCTTGCCTTTTCTCCTTCCCCAGATAGTAGTAAAGCCGCTAGTGCTGGCTTGCCTAAGCTTCGTTTACAGGGCAAATGAATCAATAGCCAGTTTGGACTAAAATGGCTATGGGCACAATACCCAGAGCCGCTTTATTCTAACAAAAATTCTCAACCAATTCCTTGATACAAAGTTTGACCCAGTAAAGGTAAGGGCACTGAAAACGCATACAACTAAAAGGGTGAATAAGGATAAGGCTAAAGTGGCCGGGAAAACGGGCGGAGGAGGATGGATGAAAGAAGCGCCTTGTACCAACCGAAACGATGGAATAAATGATGACCATATGCATGGTCGCCTTATCACATGACCACATTTTGAACTGTGCAGGAGCACTAAGACGAGATCCAACCATCCATATAAGATACAAACCAAATTCTCAAAACTGAATTGCTATAAATATTATTTCTTTGTTAAGATAATCAAGTTTACGAACGATCTTGCAAGTAATTTAACGGAGGCAGGGTGGCCGAGCGGTTAGGGCGCTGGATTTCAATGCGGTTGCCCCGGGTTCAAATCCCGCTCTGGCCGCTAGCTGGTGTTGTTCTGGGTAGTCCCTGGTCCACTCCTTAGTCATCCTTGTAAATAGCCAACTGGTTTTCCTCCGGCCAGTTGAGATTCTTATCATGTTATGTTTATTTGAATTATTTGTTTCTCGCATTTGTATCATTATCCC
>JAEMWC010000350.1:517500-562500 GCA_016490735.1 Pachyseris speciosa
ACCAGTTCACATTAATTTGTGAGGTACCCTTAGATTTTGTATTTGTCGGATACACTACAGAGGCTCAAACAACAGTAAGTAAGTCAACTCAGTGTTTACTTTTCATTGGTTGACTAAATTATGCATGATTTCTGGTGTGACCTTCTCCTTTAAAGCTGTGGCTGACAGCGCAAGGTAAAGCCCCCTGAAAATCAGTAATGCCTAGCTGTGACTGACAGCACGAGGTAACGCTATCTTATAATAGTAGCGGCTCCTTAAATGCAAGTTTCTCTGGTACCACTAAGCTATTGGTATGAATAGTTTCTCTATTTTAATTCTGGAATCAAAATTCCAACAAGTTTGATGTTTCTTTAGAAGCTAAAGTAGTTAAGCTGTTGGTATACAGTTGCTCGCCACATGTCGCCAACCGCCCCTGGAACTGAAATAAAGATAACGTCACGTCATGCTTTCATATCCTGTCTATTTGGAATTTTGGAGTTTTTGTTCTCTTCATAAAGGTGATGTTACACGAACCGATTTTTAATGCCAATTTTTAATCCATGTTACACGAGATTACTTTTAAAGTAACTTTGTAGCGGCAACGGTATGTTACACGAGACGATTTTTAACGCAACATTGTCCACAACGTGGACGGGGGGAAGGGGGGGGGGGGGGGGCAACATGTTGCCGCAACAAAATGTTACATTCAAAATCGCCCTGCGTGCCATGTTACACGAGAAAACTTTAAACGCAATGCGTTAAAAATCGGCTAGTGTAACATCACCTTAACGAGTCAGAGCCTCTTAAGCCTGGTTTTCACTAGCGACGCAAGCACAAGCGCAAGCATAAGCGCAAACATAAGAAGCTTATGCCAAGTGAAAATGAACACTACCCAAGCGAACGCAAGCATAACCGCAAGCGCAAGGAAAAGGCAAAATTTTGATCCTTGCGCTTGTGCTTGCGCATATGCTTATGCTTGCGTTAGGCCCGTTTTCACAGTGAAATACGCGCTCTTATGCTTGCGCTTGTGCTTGCGTCGCTAGTGAAAACCAGGCTTTAGCAATTAAGTTTCGTCCTCTTTCGCCGATCGTGTCACATGAATAGGTCGAGTAACAAGAAGAGGTTGATTTCAAATCATATCTTGGAAGAAACGAAACTAATACTGTTTGCGTTATAGCGATTTTTCCAAGACACAATGATAAAACTTGAAAAAAGTTAACCCAACTTTTTTCAGGTTGTAATCCATTTCCTCCTCGTCATCGCTGGCAATACACAGCCGCAAATAGTCTCAGTGTACGTATTAAGTACTTCGAAAACTGCAAAATATTAATTTTGCAACTTTTAACTTTTACAATCACATCTTTGGATTTATCCAAATTACATGTTAGTGCCTCTTTAAAAGAAACATTTCATTGACTGTGTATAGTTGCAAAAACCGTCTAAAGCCACTATTAGATTTTAATTCAGTAGAATATCTTCGATCCCGCTCCCCCGTAATATAGTTCAGCACACACCGTAACGGTTATGAGATTTAACGAGGTATTTTGTTTTGTTTTAAGCAAGGACCGAACATTAGCCTAAACGTCAGGGGTGTACAAAAATGCTGCATCCGTGATACAGCATAAAAGAAAAGAAAAGAGGTAAGTCTGTCTGCGTTACCACGGGCGCATTGTGATGTTTGTTTGTTGGAATATCCATACAATCCCTATCAATGACATACATCCCGGTAAAATTCCAAAATCTCCTTACAGCTAAAGCAAGATTTTCGGATAAGTGCCTAGCGTGGACCCGTGGACTCGAGCCTAATTTTATTACCCTTGGTAGTATTTCCCACAAAGGCTAGTGGGACCGAGGGAATGCATGAAACAAATAAACAAAGAGGCGACTGCATGGTTGGCTATTTACAATTTACAATTTTGGCGGAGCTAGAGCGGGACTTCGGTGAACCTGCGTCTCCACATTGCAAATCAAGCGCTCTAACCGCTAGTCCAGGCCTTGAGGTTTACCAATATCCGTTATTGCGATATATCAGTTTTATTGTTTGGCCTTTTCGTCTCAAGAACAGCTGTCAAGACCTGTTAGTTCCTTTTTGGTAGCCACTAGTCTCAAAAACAAACCTGTCAGCCTACATGATTGAGGACTACAAATGCATTCACAATGGGGGGTGAATGGGAATATAGTATAAAATGCCTTAAATATTAATAACTATAAGGGTGGTAAATATTCCTCCTTTCAACCGAATTTCTTTCCATCTCGGTGTTTAATTATTAAAACAAAGCGGAAAGCCTAAAAACTGGGGGACTTTACTGATCTTGAGTCTCATCTACTCGAAACACGAATGATACCCGCGAGAACCCGCTGATAAATGCAAAACATAACAATTTCGTTTTTCAGCTATGTATTTTTGCGTTTGACTATTTCAGACTTACGTTATTTTAGCACATTAGCTTGAGAAAACCCGCAATCTTTTTATGGCGTCATCTTGACCACCATTTCTTTTCGCTGGCGCGTGTTTCACGTTGAAAAATAATTAAGTCGTCTGTTTGGGTTAAACAACACTCTCTAATGCTCTAATCACTATTTCTTTTTTCTAAATCGTTAATTTCCCGCGTAGGTGGTTTTAGTCTCCCTTTAATTATAAAAAAAAAAAAAAAAAGAAAAAGAGAAGAAAAGAAAAGAAAAGAAAATACGTTTGAACTGCGGGTTCTTAGTCATTTCGCCGTTAAAAAGCACGAGGTGCCCATTCTTCCCCATTCCACACCGCACAAGAACACAGAGAAAGTCCTTAGTTGGGAAATAGGCTTAAATGAACAGTATCTCGTGGCACTTTATATCAGTAATCATACAAGTGTGACCGTGTGATGACGAATTTGAATACACTACCAAAGTCAAACTGGGAAGTTTTCAACTGAGGGACGTAAAAACTAGGCGAAGCGTGGCAAATACGATCAAGCAATAACACTGTTGCACGATTGGGTTTGGTTTTGCTTCTCATTGGCTAAAAAAGTGGCGCGAGTTTGCTGACCAATCACAGAACTGTAGCAACTCCAAGCCAAAGCAAACACGAATTACTTACGACACTTAATTGAAAGCCGCTATACTGATAAAACCTCAGCTAGTCTGGTGTTTAGCCATTTATCGTATGCCTGAAATCATTGCACATGCCACAAATTGAAGAAAAACAACTCCTCAGTTTTGTTAATTTGGCTTTAGTTTTAGATGGAAAAGCCCATGGCTAAAACCAACATGGCATAAAACTAAGTCTCTTAGGCCGGTGTAAGGACAGAATATTAAGTCACTTAAAAAGCTTTAATTTTAAGCCGCATTTTGACAATATTTTGCAATATTTTGCAATTGCGGCATTCTGACGGATTTTCTCCAAAATATATCGCTATTCAGTGATTTGTTTCAAACTATAAGGCCTACCTCACTTGAAACTATGAGCCGAATAAATGTTTTGGCTGTTGGCACTATATTTTGAAAATGTTTGATTTTTGGCGATACAGTTGCTCTTAAAATTAATCTGCCACATTTCTTTATAAGATGTGGTATAGCTGTTTAAAAATAAAGAAGCCGAATCAAGCCCTCTCCTTCTGAGGCTTTATTTGTATTTTGTAATGCTTTACTTTGTTTTGCCTCATAGTTTTCAGAATCTTTAGTGAAAATTTTAAAGAAGTAGGAACTATTATAATGGGCACCCAACGGCAAGTTTCGGTAGATATCTGTTCGGTGGAGGGTAATTCGCCTTGCGCTTTCGGCGTCGATTAAAGAGTGCACTCGGATTTTCGTGACTAAAACGTGGCCTAAAAGATTCGAAATTGGGAAATCATATCCCCTGAGGTTTTCAGAAAGGTCGTATTTGCTGTTTTTGGCAGTCAAGAACGTCAGCTAGCATTTTCGGAAAGAAAATAGTTCCCTAGAAAGTTCGTGGAAGGTTCATTTCAGCTTGCATTTTCTCTATGGAAGATTTTGTTCCCCAACATTTTCGGGCAATTAAAATTTCAGCTAGGGAATCCGAACAGATGAACTTCTTCTAGCTCATGAAAACATCGCTTCAAATAGACTTTAGACACGATAAGGCACTTAAAAATGCCTTTCTACAGCTTTTGGTTGATTTGGCTCGTTGGGTCCCCTGTATTATGACACAAGTATCTGTGCATTGTATTCATTCTACCATTTGTTTTAAGCCAGTGGAGAACAAAATATCATAACGTTTTTTTAAAGATCTTCCAAGCCATTTGGAAGCTGGTTGCTTTATTTGAACTTTTTATTCATCGAGTAAATTGCGTTATTTTAAAATTTGCGATCATTGCAACTTTGAGAGAGAACTGTTGAGCTAGTTTTAAATGAAAGTGGTATCTAGTCAACAACTTTTATCCATAAATAGAGTGCCACAATTAACACTTCGTTACATTATTATGTTTAACTATCCAATATTTTTGTTGAAACTTCTTTTGAGCGACCTGAACTGTACTTTGTCTGTCTTCAAATCAAACCCTTATAAGGCACTGAAACATGTTTTAGAATTCAAACAACCTGGTCTGTAAGTTGTTTTCCTATTTTATTTTTCTTTTAAATAAGAATTGTGGTTTTCCAATAATAATCATAAAAATAATTGGAAAATGCAATCTTTCCTTTAGGTTATTGTTATTCTACTCGCCTATGCCAGGATAACAGGGAGAGTGAAATTCTCAGCGGAGGAATGGCGCGCATTATGGCAACTGTTAAAATCAGCTTTCGCGAGGTTCAGTTGCATAATGTCGGGTGATATTACAGACCTATGGTACTTCGTGCAATGGTAGTTAATTTCTAAAGAGAAATTTATATCCATCCTTCGTAATGTTTGGGGAAGAAACAGTGTGCATTTCATGGACGAAATAAAGAACATTAGCGCAATCTCTGAGAATCAGTTGTACGTACACTGATCACCTACTCCAGAAGCTATGAAGAGACTAGAACGGGTGAAGAAATGTTGGGTAGTTTGCATAGATGGAAGATGATAAGCATTGCAGTTTTCAGTATTTTATAGCAGGTCAGCTCTTGTTAATTTTTTCTTCAGCTAAAACCAACTTTTCTTCTTCAAAGCGTACTACTTCTGCCATTTGCAACAGTTCCCTGTCCACCTGAACCATCCCGAAATCCCTCACTCGTGGCAATATTTTCATAGGTTCTCGAGTGCCGGGGTAATTAGAGCCATGTCAGACAACAATTACCAGAATTATTTTCGTTTTGGTTCTCGTCTCCCACTGCGATGGGATTGGCAATAGCCATGTCTTGCTTTGCATGATAAAAGAAGAAAGCAAAACCAAGAGCGCCCTGTTAGCTGTATATAAATTGGATCAGATATTGTCCAATCTTTTCAGTGCTCCATTTCCTTTAAATCTCACCATCCGCTGTTGTCAATTTCGTGATCATCCTTAAAATTCACCATCTGGTTTTCTTTCTTATGGAAATTGGACTAACAGCACTCTCACGGCGGTTTCAGTTCAATGTGTTATTTATTAATCATTGTAAACTCTGTTCAATCTTTCTATAACTTTACATTGATTTAACAAATGTTTTCTAGCAAGAGTTTTCTAGAGTCTATTCTCACTAGATTCTTAAACTTAGTTTGCCGAGTTGAGTTGATCCATCGTTTCCATGTTTTTTCGTTGCCCTATTGTGCGGATAGAACTCGGAAATCCTCTTTTTCTTTTACTGCAACTCTGCCTTTCTTTTCTTGAAATGTTGGTGTACACGCCTTTGCACAAGTGTCGCAGAAACGTCTTGAATATCTTGACTTAGCCTTTTGGTAAAAAAAAAAAAAAAAAACAGGTAAAACGATTTCAAATGGACAGACTGAGTTGGAAATTGATATGAAGGAGTTAAATTAGGTGTGATCTTTTGTTTCCCGGTCTTCGGATACTTCTCAGTATTCCATTTGTCAGAAATAATCGTTCAGCTTGGAAATGATAGCCACTAAGTTGATGACTGGTTGAATGCTAGCCTTTCAAATGGCACATATAATGTTTCAGAATGTACAAGTTTAGGAATTTTACCGAGCCAACCCCTCAAAATATAGCGCGGTACGTCTATTCACAAACTGACCATTTCTGCGGCCACCCATACCCAGTTTTGAGAAATGGAACAAACACCTCCTATCCTCAATGGCGGACCTGAGGAGGTTTATTTTTTTTTAGGAAGAATGAACTACAAGGAGCAACGATAAAATGCGAGTAAAGGAAGATTGATGCCTCGCGGTTGAGTTAGCTTTCATACTGTCCAGACAGAAATAAAGAAAAAAAAATGATCTAAAATTTCATAATTTTGCCTTATTTATGCTGAGATCCTTAAGTGTTGACCACTGCGGAAACTATGCCAGTTTCAAGATTTAAATCGATCTAGCTATACTAAATATTTAAATCTACCTATACTAACCTCCTCCAGCATTTTTTCTCTCTTCCCTGGGTAAGGCGTTGGACATCCCGCGCAAAACCCCGATACCTCGGGACACAAGTCAAATACCGCTAACGTCAGGGTTAAAAAAACTACAACGGCTCTCTCCATCTCTTCAGATCTTACTGCTAACGTGAGTAGTTTTCAAATGACCCTCATGTGCCGCTCACAGTTAAAGGCAGCTGTTAAATACTTCGCAAATAGGCCACAAAAATAAACAAACACTGTCAGCTGGTGCCAGTGTCTTTCATAGTTGTTTTTTTCTTTTTTGAAGTTTTGATGAGGAACAAACCTTTCTTTTCTCGATCTTTTCTACAAACTGTCCCGCTGTGATTTTCCTCCCCTTTTTGTTTCATGGGTCACGTAACGACGCCGACGTCCCGTCGCGACACCAAAGCGTGGACGCCTATCCTGCAGCGCTTTTTACAGGCGCACGCAATTATCAAGCAGTTTATTTATTTAGCTTGTTTGTAGGAGTCTTGGGAAAGGCGAGAAAGCGTAGGTTTAAACTTTAAGTTTCAGCTGGCTGTCCGGCAATGATTGTGATAAAAGTTATCTTTTGCACGTGATGTCTTTGGTAGTCACAGTAACCGACAGTTTAGAGTACGTGCTTCGTCCCATATGCAGGTTGTCATGGTCACGAAAAGAAATGCTTGGCTTGTAGGTTTGCTTGGCTATGATTCATTTGATAAGTCATGATCATTTCCTGACACTTGAACGTTAGAATGTTGCTATATGCGCTGCTATATTTCGACAATTCAATTCATTTCAATTCTTTATATATTCAAACTATAAAGGGCATTTAAATACGATTTATAAGGTAAAGAGATGACAAAAGCAGTAAAAAGTGTTAAGCCGTTAAGGAATAAATTTATATGCGAGCGGTGGCCAAAGTAGCGAAAGCTTTCTGGTTGGACACCGCCATGGTCAAGTAAATGGCAGCACAAGAAATTAAATATTCAGCTAAGTTAGATAACATACATTGTATTTATGTTACCAGAAAAAGAAAACAGCAAAAGGAAGTTAATTAACAGCAGCAGCGACAAAAACAAGTTTAATTGAGAAAAGTTCATTGACAAAAGTCTGTAGTGGATGGACTATACGTATTGCGCGGGTTATTTAGACACTATATTTCTTTGAGGCCATTGGTAATCATGTTTTGGGAAGTATTCCCAGAGAAAAACTGTTTGGGGTTAAGTTTAGTTTTTTCCTGCTCTTTGCATTGATTATGTCCTAATTATTCAAAGCCATGCAAGCGACCTTTGTGAACCCATCACGGCAAGTCTTACGCCCACCGGTTGGCTATGGATTAATACCATTCTCCTTGCGTGTTCCAAGCTTTCAAACAGCAGAGGGCGGCAATTTTTTTCCTTTAATAGAAACTCTATTTTTTGCCATTGTCGATAAGAGGAATCAAAACAACAAACAAAATGCGCGCAATAATTTCCTTCTTGAACATAACATTTTTCAACAACAAACACAAATTTACGACAGAATGGAAAGGATCATGGACAGAGAGTGAGATGAATAAATTGTCACTCGCAGCTTTACGTTTCAGCGAGAAGCAAAGAAAGAAAAGGAGATTTACTAGAAATCTAGTTTGTTGTCTCTCGGGGTGGCTCTTGACGGCCTTCTGAAGTCGATTTGCCCCAAAATTAACTAACTTTGCATTTTTTTTTTAACCACTTGTTCAGCGAGCCAGTATATAAAACATTTTTATCTCAGTGAAGCAGCTCAACACCGAGGGAAATTAAAATATGTGACATAGTTCATATAAATTCGTAACGTACCACATTGAAACGTTTTCTTAGCCAATGGCCTAGATCCTGCAGCGAGTCTTCCCTCTGGAATTTTCGAGAATTACTCATTTACATCCCTGGATAATGGTGTTTTTATTTTCTGATTGAACTGGCTGCAAATTGGCTTCTTGCATGTTAGAAATTTTAGTTTCTTTTATTTTTTTTCCTGAAAAGTCTTTTGAAAAAGAGCAGAAAGCATTTTCACATTTTTTCTCCGTTAGGAAAAGATCTCCGCCGGACTAGCTGCACGTCGTAGTAGAGTTCATTAACGCGCGAAACGTACCCGTAAAATTGGCATTTCAGTTTCGGTCGCATCTATATGTATGGCTTTGAGAATCACCTGAGTAAAATATTATACTGAACCAATTATTCGCCCATGGCTCAGCAAATATTTGGGAATGATATCAGCTCATCAACATTTATTTCGCCTTCGGCGAATAATTGTAGGGACGGGTGGGTGGATAGATGGATGGGTAGATGAATGGATGGGTGGGTGGATGGGTGGGTGGATGGATGGGTGGGTGGGTGGATGGATGGATGGATGGATGGATGGAGGGTGGGTAGATTCATGTTCCTTTTTGTGTGTTTTGTTCCTTTTTGTAACTTGCATTACTTTTTGTAACTTGTGTTTGGTTACGAAAAGGAACATATGTTCCTTTTTGTAACCAAAGGTTACGAAAAGGAACATATGTTCCTTTACGTAACTTAATAAGGTTACGAAAAGGAACAAGTGTTCCTTTTAGTAACTTAGTAAGGTTACAAAAAGTAACAAGTGTTCCTTTTAGTAACTTGATAACGTTACGAAAAGGAACAAGTGTTAGAAACTCAAAATAATACTATTTTAAACCGGTACTCGTGCACTATATTATCCTGTAAGCTTCGATAGGAATATTCTTATGGAAATAAAGACTTGCTAATTGGAAAATTTAGAGTTTTGCAGAGTTTTAAAAATGGAAGTAAGTCATATACGTAACAAGGCATATTGCCCAGAAGAGGTGACATCAGACTAAACAGGTTCGTCGTCACCAGTCCAGAGTAAAAGGCGCACGGCAAAGAGGAAATACCATGTGCTATGTAGTGAAGATGGTCAGAGTGAACATGACACAAGTCCTCCATCGCCCAACAATGGAAGGAGAAGCATCTTCCACGTTCAAGATGTACCACCACATCGAAACGCTGCTAATTTACGGGGAGAACAGCCATTTTACACTGTGGGATGCTGCTGGAAGGGAAATCGGTCCATTGGAAGAGACAAGGCAAGACAAGAATGGTAACGATGATGATGATTAAACAATCGTGGTCAGCACAGAGAAACGCCTAACCAGAAAGATCCCGGGGGAGGGGGGGAGGGGGCTACTAAAAAACATTTAATACGGGGAGGCTCCGCCCCAAGGTCCGACCCCCTACCCTTTATACCATTTTTGACAGGAAAGGTACCCCTTTGGTATACCTTCCATTAGAACAGTACAGTCATTAGGTATGTGTGATCGAAATATTTTAATGAAAGGCCCTTTTAAATACCTAGTTGGCAGAATTCCCTACCCTTTTGTATACTTCGACTCGTAAAATCCCTACACTTTCATATACCTGAAGCGGAGCGGGCGGAGCCTCCCCGTATAGGCCATTATAGGGAGTGCTCCCCCCCCCCCCCCACCACTCGCCCCCCGGGGAAATATCAAAGAAGCCAGTGGTGATTTTTTTCGCAGAAGATGGGAGTAGCGAAGATACCGGTAGTGAAGATGACTGTATGTGGAGGAGGAAGCTGTACTTCCACATCGAAGCCTTGGTAGCTTATGGGGAGAGCAGCGTACTTCTTCACTGCGGGATGCAGCTGGAGGTGATGTTACTTCATCGGAAGCGACAAGACGATACAAGAATGGTGAGGACGGTGATCTTACAGTTGAAGTCCGCAAAAACAAAAACAAAAAACAAAAACAGTGTTGGTTGTTTTGCAGAAGATGAGAGTAGCGGAGATACTGGCGATGATGATGATTATAAACCTCAAGATGACGAGAATGACAGTGAAGAGGATGAGGAGGTGGAAGATCAAAGTGAAGATGACGAAGAACACCTAGAGAAGGTTAGCGACAAGACGCAAAGTCAGAGGGACCACTGCTTGGTGAGAGATCATCTTATCACGTGGCTGGTAATACTCGCCAACATGACGTTCGGAGAGCTAGCGAAAGCAACGCCAGATAAAGGTCAGATGGTGGTGAAACACAGGATGTTGACCTCTCTTGGACCTGTTCATCTGGTTCTGCGCCCTACCATTTACACGTGGCTGCAGTCATTTGTAAAGGTCATGCGAAACAAAATACCAGGTGCAGGGACGAGCAGCGATGATCATGTCTTCATCAGCTCTACTGGAAACGCTATGTTATCAGTCGTCCATGGGTTGGCGCAGCTGAACTCATTTTGGCAGAAAGCAACGGGCAGTGTACTTGTCAGGGTGAAAGCGGCGGCGTTTAGAAAGGCAGCAGTTTCCGCTGTACATGAAGAACATGGGCATCTGAAGAAGGATCTAGCAGACCTGATGGGCCACAATTAAAAGACAGCAGAAGAGTTCTATCTTATCCGCCAGAAGGAGAAAACCACCGCCAAAACATCTGAGGCATTGCGCAATATCATGTACAGAATCGATCAGACGGAAGCTGAAGAAGAAGTGCCAGAGCGAGGTGGTGTCCCAACAGCAAGGTAGGAAGGAAGATCAAAGGGATCGGAATTTGAAAAACGGTCGGCATCGCTGGACAGATGAGGAGAATGAAGCAGTGAAATCGGCATTTGAAATGGCTGTCAAGGAGAAATCCATTGATATACAAACAGTAAAAGACATCATTCCAGGGCACGAAATCCACAGTAAAATCGACGCAAGCAAAGTTAAGTCAGATGCTTTATAAAGGAAGCGGGGTCAAAGGAAAGTGGGCCAGCTCTTCCGACTGAGACTGAACGCAGCAGGACAAACTTCATCGCTTGTTCCTGGACGAGAAGTCAGAGGTTACGTCATTAGTGAGCCGTAAAGGAGGAACGACCTTCACAGATCAGCAAACAGAAATACATTGGTGGTTGTTTGGAGATCTTATCGAAAGCAATGAAAGAATTACCCAAAATTATGTGAAAACCACGATTGAAGAAGAAGATGAAGCAAGAAAAGAGATGTTGGTTTTACGCCTCAGCAGCTTTTAGACAATTGGGACAGAGCGAAGGAAGATTGCGCGTCTTCAAGATAAAAAAAAAAAAGAGCAGGTCATAACCGGTAAGCACACTTGACTTGTATGCAATATTTCGAGTGTACCATGACTTAAGTTAAACACAGCTGTATTTACCATGTTTCTTTAGAATACTTTGGCCTTAAAATTTCAGCACTCAAGGACTCAAAAAGACACTGTGCCATTGCAGCTAGAACGAGCATTTACATTCGTTAAGAAAGCCAATTTCATAGCTTAATTACTGTTGCTGTTAATTTAATTAAGGTTAAGTGGCTTATTGTTATTTCGTTATAATTGCTGAGCCACTGTAGTTAGAACGAGCTTTAACATTCGTTAAGAAAAACCATTACATAGGTTAATTAATGTCACTCTTACTGTTAATTTAACTAAGAAAAGCCATTTTAGGCTTAAGTACTGTTACTGTTATTTCGTTAAAATTGCTTTTATTATAGAGCATTTGTTGTTAAAAAGGTATATGTTGGATTCTCTGAGGTGACATTAACGTTACTTAATACCGCTTGCAATATTATGATCATAAACATATTTATGAGAAGCTCTTTTACGCTGTAGAAGGCCCAACTTACGGCATGTTCCTTTTTGTAACCTCGAGATTTCATGAATAAAATAAAAAATACGAAGTTTTGGTGAAAGTGCTTATATTCTCTTCACTCAATAAACATTATGCAATCAGGAAATGAAAGAAAATTGTGATCAGAAAACTAACCAATAATATTTGGATCGTACCCTATTCCACACCCTGCAATTGTTCCTTTTCGTAACATTAGCGCATTTCGAGTGCATTCGGGAAAAAATTAAAAACTCCCTTTTACATGGCATTACCATGTCAGTACTTTCACATCACATCGACAGAAGGGCAGGCTATACGATTCAATAAAAATCTTCGATAGCCATGGTTTTAATAACCTAAAATATCACTTCGCATGGATTGAATATATTTAGCAACATTTTAGCAACTTTTGTGTCTTCAGATAGCATTACCTTCCTGCGAAAGAGTCGCGTAAATTCTTTAAAACACAGCGAGATATTTCCAAACTCCTTGGACAATGTTGTAAGCTATTTGTCTTGATGTCCAATAACTTACAGTGCCATCCATTGCATATTTCAAGAACTATTTTACTTTTAAGAATTGAAACCAAAAAACACTAACGTTTGAAAACTTTTTCAAACCTTAGTCGACTATAAAAAGTATAGAGTTACACTCGGTTTGAAAGCTGTGAGCTTTTAACACAAATAATTAAAACGTTTCAGGAAGTTCTCTGTCTGGCCAATGTGCACCTTAGTTAACGCAATATATCCGCGCGATTTGCTTTATTTTCGGATTTATAACACTTTCCCGTTCAGAAACCTGACGAGTGTTCCTTTTCGTAACATTTTTGACTTTGTCAAAATGTTACGTCGCTAAATTACAATCTTAGTTAAAGCTTTCTTTACTGCCGAAGAAACTCCTTAAAATCTTCCCATTACTTCAACTTTGGTTTTTAAAGACATGCTGCAAATGAAATATGGCTAAGTTAGAAAATAGGTTACGAAAAGTACTGACGATGAATCTAAGGACGGGTGGGTGGATGGATGGATGGTGGATGGATGAACGGGTCGATGGATGGATGGAAACAATCAATTAAGATGAAAACAATCAACGATGCCGATAACCGCGCCTTCACAAAGTTTGGCATTAAAACAAGTGTTCTGAAGATGCAAGCGTACGAAGACACATCAAGCGTGCCGTTGACCGAGGCCTATTTGGCTATTCAGTAAAGCCGAGAGATTCCGCTTTAAACTAAGAAGCAACTTTTAGGGATCAGGGCATGCATTGGTGTGAAGTCAGTCTTAGCTCCTCCAGTCTAGTCCCCTTGTCAAGGGTAAACATTATTAATAATAATTTTAGGTCTCTTTTTTCTAGTAAGGCAAGGGCAATGGCAGTAACTAAGCTGATCGGATTAGTATAGAGGGTTTTCACGGCGGCTATGTTGGAGATACAAAACAACAAAAAATTATTTATACAATAATAAAACTTATTTTCCGAAGTGACATGTACAATCATTCTTTTGTTTAGTACCTCCAACATGGCGGCCTTGACGTCATGTGAAATCCCTCTTTTTCGGTGTCTATAGCAGATCAAAATTCTTACGTTTTATCGATGGCACGGCGCCCCGGGTAAATGACTTTAACCTACCAAAACAATTATCGCCAACATGCAACAATACTTTGGCATTTCCTTACACCAAAGTAACGTGACACAGAGAGCCGGAAAATTAAGATTTAGGGCAAAAATTCATCTTCCAAATTGGCACTCTTCATCCCCACGGAATCGACGAACGTTTCTGATTTGAATAATTTATTGTTCCTTACTTTCACGAATAGCAAAAGCTCTCTTATCCGTAAAGCACACACGACCCACTTCCTTGGATCAAATATAAGAGAACACTCGGTGAATGGGTGTTTCCTTGGGCTGCCCTATGGCCTGCGAAGCTGTCGATCCCTTGCCATGTTGGCATAGTGTTCCCGGTTTGATCCTTAGAAAGGGTACCTAAATTGTATCAGCTAAAATAGCAGTGCGTAAATACCCAGCTAAACGAAATTTTGTGTTTTTCCGTGGCGGTTAGTCGTCGTTTGGATCGAACCCCATTAGCCTGTGAACACTGACAGCTTCCGGCTTTTGCTACACGCTTTCTTTCGTTTGCTTCGGATCAGGGTTCAAGGGCTAGACCCTTCGCCGCGGAAACCTATCCGAAATTTATGGGAGAACCCCCACCGGAGCTAACCTTACTTCCGCTCTGTATTTCTTGCTGTCTGTTGGCTTACTTTGTAGTCTCCTTTGCAGCCGCTCGGGCCGAAGTCACGCAACGTGACGTGACTTCGGCCCGAGCGGCTGCAAAGGAGACAACCTGTACTTTGTTGTCTTGAGGTCTTTCTTTCTCTTTGGAGTGAAAAACCCAGAAAGAGATAATTCGCTAAAAAAGGCCATGAGACAGCAAAGTAAGAGAACAGACAAGAAGCAATACAGCGTGCTATTTTTTTATTAATTTTTTTTATTTAGAACTACAATCGCGGACAAAACTCTTAAGAAAATTGAGCCTAGAAGCCTTTGTACGTGAAAACAGTTATCAACCGAGTTTCAAAGCTCCCCTGCCCCCAATGCAATGTTGGCTGCGCCTCCTAACTGTTTCTCTGACAATGGCGGCTTCTTAACTTCAACTTTGAAAAGGGGGAGGGGGAAGGGAAGTTACTTTAAGGATATTGTTGACTCACACGTATTGGGGAACGACTTTTTGGTCCACAGAAGGCCTATTTTTTCAAGCAGTTTCGTCCGCGATTGTAGCTACTTGATGGCAGTATTTTTACTTCTAAGACCGATCGTAAATATACCCATACCAACTCTTATAATTTCGCCATGCGGTGATTCAGCGCAAGATGATCGTCACACAGCAGGAGCTTGAGCTGACCTCGACTTTATACCTGTCACCTTTATCAAATGGATGAAATATTTGGAGACTAGAAATCTAGTCGCTTCTTTAGAGCTTAATGAGTTTTGAAACGTCGGCAAAGGTTACAAGCCTGGTTACAAGCTAAGCTAGCGGATATTTTTACAGGAAATTTCACCAGATATAAAACACCCTGATCACGACACTTATTTTGCCTGCATTAAAAAAAAAAAAATGACTGTTCCAGGCGTTCAGATAGTAAACGGAGCGCGATAGCAGAGCAAGGCGAAATAAAGCGGCGAAAAATGGAGGGGCTGCTTTATTTTCGCCTCCGGCTCTGCCGGCAATATCACGCCCTGTTTACTATCTGAAAGCCTGGAACAGGCTATTAGAAAGTGGTAAAAATACAGGCAAGGCTGGTTACACGCTGGATTATCAACGTGGTTATTGTCTACGGTGTTCAGGTGTACCCCCGCCTTATAAGTGCCTTTATTTTAGCAACTACTTGACTGTAGCATTTTTTTTTTTTTGTTTTTTTTTTTTTTGTTTTTTGTTTTTTTTTTTTTTTGCAACCACAAGGCTTTCAGTGCTACTCTGGTCACCACACCTTTGTGGCTTTGTTTGATTTGCTTTAACATTTTTTCCTTTATAATTTAAGTTGTGAATCAATGCTGTCTGACAGCCGTGAATACTGATAAAGAACGAAATGCAAATTTGAATTGATTTATTGCTGCTCGTGGCCGCGCAGAGGGTACACACAATCTGTTCAATAAGTAACCGTTTGTACTCATTTCATAGTAAATGCATGTGATTTACTGTATTTTTCATGCTATACCGATCGCTAAATATATGTATTGCCGACCAACTCTAAATTAAAGTTGAATTGCCTTACCTGCAGTGTACTGTCGTCTTTTTACCTCAGAAGTGATATTTTAAGCGATTTTGACGGGTTCTGTCTTCTCCATCGACTGTGCCTTAGCTGTGCTTCATACTTGGAAAAGCTTAGCTTTACTTCATCTAGGTCTACCAATGAATCTTCCAGGATAATTTGACATAATTATCCGACTCCAAAGAATCTTGCCAAAGGTCTCCTTGTGCGTATTGCAATTGATTACCTCTCCAATCAATTAATGGCAATTCCCTAAAGAATCTGCAATTTCCAATTTTTTTTTTTCAAGAATAGAGGTGAGATTGAACGGTGGAGGAGGACTAGTTGCTTGGAAGGACATCTACAAAAATCATAGCAGGCTTCATCGTTTAGTACCATAAACACTGTTTTGCGGATCAGTAACCATGTCACCATTGTTTGGAAGCTCCTAGCCGTTTGTTATTATCAGCGAATCATCCACGTCAAGGATCATCTTTATGCGACAGCATGCACTTTTTTCCTTGTAATGGATCCACTGTGTTGGGAGCACATGTATTAATGCATTCTGGCATTGGAAGTAACAGCTGATTTGGGTTGAAATCGATTATCTCAAGCGATGGATCAATGTGACTCTGGTAAGTGGAACTAGTACATCAGTCCAGAGACAAACTCATTGCTGCAGTGCAGAACTACTGAAGGAAGGGTACCCGAGGGACACTCCCTATAATGGCCTATACGGGGAGGCTCCTCCCGAAAGGGGTACATTTTTCACGATTCAGGTATGTGAAAAGATAGAGATTTCAAGAGTCGAAGTATATGAAAGGGTAGTGAAATCTGTCATTGAGGTATTTAGAAGGCCTTTCAATTAAAATATTTAGAACACACATACCTTATGACTGTACTGTTTTAATTTATTGAATTCTACATGAAAATGACAAGAAGACTTCCTGTTTTAGGTGTACGAAAGGAGTACTATTTGTCAATGGATGGTATACGAAAGGGGTACCTTTTCAGTCAAAAATGGTATATAAAAGGGTAAGGGGTCGGACCTTGGGACGGAGCCTCCCCATATTAATATATTTCTTAGTAAACCCCCCCCCCCCCCAACCCCTGGGGGGAGAAGGGTATAAGTCCTTGGGACTTGTGGCAGGTAATGGCATACATTACTGCAATAAGTATCTGAGTACGACTGCCAACGACATCACCAGTTCTTAAAGTGTCTGTCCAGGTTTCTCTCTTTACCATCACTCAGGCCCCTCTGCGCCAAAATCAATAACAACATCATCTGCCCTCATACACACAACTGTGCCTTGTGATCCATTCACCAGACTTGGAATTATTGCACAGCAACATAACCTTACAACCAGGCTTTAGAAGAAGTACGAAAATTTGGTTTATCAACGGAGTTGATAATGTAAATTGGCCACCGTACAGGGATTCGATTAGCTGACGTTTCGAGCGTTAGCCCTTCGCCGGAGCTAAACCAAACTTTCGTGTTTCACTCCCCCGGCATCGACGCAGCACAACAGTCTTTAGAAACCAACCCCCTTTAGAAGAAGTACTCGATCAGCAGGACACTGTATATCGCTGGCATTTCCCTTAACAATGACTTCAAATGTAAACAAACTGAACTGGCAAGTACTCGGAATAAACAAAATTGAAGAGCTGGTTGATTCGTTTGTTTCCTCTGGCAGAAATCGAGAAACTGAGACGTTTGGCTACAAATTCCTTGTCGTTTTCATTTTGACGCAGCAGTCGGTGTTTTCAATTCAAATAGATGTGGAATTACATTGATAAATAGAGGTGTATCGAAAGCAAATCTTTCCAGAGGTAGAAGAAGTTAACAACAGGACGAAGCTGTTAAAAATCTCCCACTACAATCACTTGTTTTCCACTGAAGAGGTGCGTGTGGATTCACTTGGAGGTGATAGGACCACGTGGATTTTATTGGCAAGCTCCATGAAGCTCGAACTCCCTCCTGCTCGAATGCTGCATATCACAGTATTTGTGTAACACGTTGTGCAATTTAATTGTTGCCGATTGCCCCATCCACTACCAAGTTGGCCGGAAGATCAGCATCATTTGCACAACCCTTAAAACGCATGAGCTGACAACGCGTTGATGCCATCTTTCAAATCCACGATGTCAGCTATGCCACTCGCGCACACAATAGCGACCTTTCTGCCTTTTCTCTACAGATCGCTATATTTCCCAGTGGGCCCGCTCCGGACCAGTGACAGGAATTTTATGCCTAGCTTCTGCGATCTTTGGCTACAGATTGTTCCGAAGTTAAGATGTCAGAACATCTGCGAGGAAATGATAAAACAAAGAAAGGGATTCGTTACCTTTCCATTTTTTATAAATAACCACTTATCCTTAATGTGTTCTCCTTAATTTGTTTTAAGTATCTTACCGAACTGGAGACTAGCCCCCAAACTCCCCGGTTACATAGCCTTCAGGCGCTATATTTGCTATATTCTGGCCGAGCAGAAGAGATTGTAGCTCCTCCGGGACCGTTTGGGCGGATTTTCGATCGAGATACACAAGAGGCATGAATCTTTCGTCCTTTCTGTTTCGTGGTTTGAAAGCTGAGCGATGCGATTTGAGAAGGGGAGAGGGGGGGGGGGGGGGGGGATTCTTGGCGCTGGTGAGTCGTTCAAATTTCTTCCCACCCTTGTCGTTTCTTTCTCTTTCGATGTGCAGATTGTTGGCAGCCCCCTTTTGGATAGTCCAAGAGTAATCAATAAACAGTGAGAGTGGACCAAGGAGAAAATAAGCGAAAAGAGACTGGGGAGAGGTGCGAGAAAAAGGGACTGCAGTCGTAGCTGCGAGGAAATCCCCTCTTCCTTTTCCCTTCCCTCCCCATTCCCTTTCTACCCCTGCCACGCAGGACGAACCGGGATTTGTAATTTGAAACGTTTTGATATGAAAATGAAGGAAACAAAAATGTAATGACTCAACTCTGAATTATTTTACATATCTTGATCGAGTTGGAAAGCCAGAAGTTCGATAATTAAGTTTTTTTTTTCTAAATACACACACACACAAAACAACAACAACTACAACAACAACAACAAATGAATTTTATCGAACGTTGGATTTTGTTTCATGAGACTTTTTTTTTTGGATGAGATCGATTTCTTTCGATCTGACTGCACGCAATCGAACATAATCGGACAAATAAGTTCGATTTACAGTGGTACAAAAAGGTATAGAGTCTATACCTTTTAAAGTGTATGGAAAAGAACTTCGATGTAGCGAACCCTCGATATAACGAACCAATTCCCCTGGTCCCTGTAGTTCAGTTCGACTGATTTCCCGAACGCTCGGTGTGATACCGAGGGTACTTAGTAGACCTCTTAGTACTATGGTCGGGCGAGAAAGTTTCATACAGCAACCGTAAATATCTGTCTTGTTTTATTAATATAACAACGTACTAAATTTCGCGATTTTAATTTCCGCGCATTCTAAAGTCAGTGATGAAAAACAGAACGTTCCCTGTCTTGGGTGATTTTGCTGACCTTTGCTTACATTTACAGGCAAGCCCGCGCGAGTCTCCGCGCTTCTTCGAAAAGCGGGAACTTATGCGAAGAACTTATGCGAACTCATGCTTGAGACATTCTGAGATTTAGTTGACCTACTTTAAACTTGTAACTTTTATCAAGGTGGGCCAAAATGTTCGAAGACTTGCAGCTGTCTAGTCGCTTCTTAAGGGCTTGATTGTTTTGAATTAGGCACTTATGTGTGTCGGCAGAGGTCAGCAGCTAGCGGATATTTTTACAGGAAATTTAACCGGATATGAAACACTCTTACCCTGATGTTCTCAGATCAACGCGACACGTCTTTTGCGTGCATTAAAACAAATGCTATTAGAAAGCGGATTCGGACGGATTATCAGATTGTGACTAAAACACCACACCAGTACTACCAGTAACACACGAGAAACACACAGATACATACGAGTACATACTCGTGACATACTGGTACATACAGTAACAGGTAACATACGAATACATACGAGTAACACACAGGTAACATACGGTCAAATCTGGGTAATACGCATGAAATCTACAAAGTAAAACACAAGAATTTGTGATCTGTGTTATGGGGGGAGGGGGGTCTTGAAGGGATTCTCAGTTGTCCCTGAGTCAAGAAATTGGATCTTTCTCCGAAATCTTTGATTTGATTTTTATTGCTCGGTGGCTTTTGGTCGAGCGTAATCTATCCAGTCGGCGAGCCCAACAATCCGGAAATCTTAGGCAAATGGTAAACAACACGTGCCATTCCTTCTGAACGAAAAGTCCTAACCGAAATTTCAGGATTTTCTATAAATGGTAAACAACCTTCCGAATACCCCAGTCGAAGCTGTATCACCCTCCCTCCCACACACGCAAACACACACATCCTCAAATGCTAATTTCTGCCCACACTGCACCCTTGAATTAATAAATACACCAAGCTGTATCACCCTCCCCCCCACCCTTCCCATCACACACCCTCAAATGCTAATTTCTGCCCACACTACACCCTTGAATTAATAAATACACCAAGCTGTATCACCCTCCCTCCCCCACCCTTCCCATCACACACCCTCAAATGCTAATTTCTGCCCACACTACACCCTTGAATTAATAAATACACCAAGCTGTATCACCCTCCCCCCCACCCTTCCCATCACACACCCTCAAATGCTAATTTCTGCCCACACTACACCCTTGAATTAATAAATACACCAAGCTGTATCACCCTCCCTCCCCCACCCTTCCCATCACACACCCTCAAATGCTAATTTCTGCCCACACTACACCCTTGAATTAATAAATACACCAAGCTGTATCACCCTCCCCCCCACCCTTCCCATCACACACCCTCAAATGCTAATTTCTGCCCACACTACACCCTTGAATTAATAAATACACCAAGCTGTATCACCCTCTCCCCCCCACCCCTCCCATCACACACCCTCAAATGCTAATTTCTGCCCACACTGCACCCTTGAATTTATAAATACACTAAGCTGTATAAAAACAAATCAAATATTTCCGAGAAAAATCCAATTTCTTGTATTTTACTTTGTAGATTTCATGCGTATTATATTACCCACATTTGACCGTATGTTACCTGTGTGTTACTCGTCCGTATTCGTATGTTACTTGTATGTTACTGGTATGTATCTGTATGTCACTCGTATGTACTCGTATGTACTGGTATGTTACTCGTGTTTTACTAGTAGTACTCGTGTGGTGTTTTAGTCACCATCTGATAGACACTGTTTATCGTCGACTCCAAAAGAGTGCGGGGAGAAGTGCAGGGATCAGGGTCAAAATCTCCCGCATCTCATATCCTGTTCTCCGCCTCTCTCTCCCGAGCTCCCGCACTTTTTTGTGTTGCTCCCGCCCCCGATTTATTATTTCTCTTCCGCCTCCCCTTCTATTAAAACTCCAGCTTCCCGCTTCCACGCTCCTCTCTCCTATACACCTCCCGCCCCCGGCTTCTGCTCCTCTATCCCCTTTCCCCGCCCGAGAATATCCCCTCTCAGCATAGCGAAAGTAAAATTCTGCATCTGCAGACAACTTGCTTGCTGATTTAGGTTTAGGTTTCGCAAATGGAGCACTGTAACTATAATAATAATAATAATAATAAACGATTTATTAGTAGTACTTCCACAAAGTGGCTCTTCGCCTACTAATTACAAATCTCAAATCAAATCAAATTAAATCAAATGTTAGTTTTTGAGGAGAGGGGAAAACCGGAGTACCCGGAGAAAAACCTCTCGGAGCAGAGTAGAGAACCAACAAACTCAGCCCACATATGACACCGAGTCCGGGAATCGAACCCGGGACACATTGGTGGAAGGCGAGCGCTCTCACCACTGCGCCAACCCTGCTCCCCTATAAGAATCATTTAAGTCGTTGCATACAAGGGAGAAAGCCCCGGGGGTGGGGCACTCCCTATAATGACCTATACGGGGAGGCTCCGCCCGAAAGGGGTACCTTTATCACGCTTCAGGTATATGAAAGGGTAGGGATTTAACGAGTCGAAGTATAATTATGAAAGGGTAGGGAAATCTGTCATTGAGGTAAAGGGCCTTTCATTAAAATATTTGGAACACACATACGTTATGACTGTACTGTTTTAATTTATTGAACGCTACGTGCAAATGGCAAGAAGACTTCCTGTCTTAGGTATACGAAAGGTGTACTATTTGTCAATGGAAGGTATTCGAACGGGGTACCTTTTCTGACAAAAATGGTATGTAAAATGTAAGGGGTCGGACCTCTGGGCGGAGCCTTCCCGTACTCAATACTTCCTCCCCCCTCCCCCCAGGGAGAAAGCATGACAAAGATATCCACAATTTGCTCTTGGGTTAGTATGTAGGTGATGTTTGCCTTTCAAAACTCTGCAGACTGCATGCATGATTGCTTAAGGATCCTCTTATATTAATTCACAGATTTGCATTCACGAGAAGGGATTAACGTATTAGTGCAACTGGCGTAACTGTAGAAACTAGAGTCCATTTCTAGTTTATCCGATAATTTCAAGAATCCGAAATTCGATTATGAGATTCCCCATATATCATCTAGTATTCAAGATGCTGAAGATGTGAAACATCAACCGGAAATTGACGGTAACAACCCAACAGAGAGTTTTCATGAGATTTGATTAGAGGGGGATATTCATGCAACTTTTCACCTTTTCTCTAATTTGATAAGAGATTCGATGAAATGTAATTCCAAAAGTGGCGACAGAGGTCTAGCATTGCCCCCTATCACCGAGACACATTTTGATATGCGCCAAATCTGCGCTAATCCAAGACAGGGCGAAAATTTTCGCGACAAAAATTTATTTCCTTTTGTTCCCTTTGATTTACTCCGACCTTATTTGAAAGCAGGCGTCAATGGACTAATGACTTTTGTATTGTTCGCGTCATGTGAACTTGATCGTCTTGAAACAATGCCCCTCTTGGGTTTCAGTCAACACACCGCATTACCGATGTAGTGTTCTTTTACATAATCGCCGCGCGCGCTTTCTTAACACGCGCAAACGATCGACGCTTGATTGGAAAGTTGGAAATTTTGAATAGCGAGAGTAGAAGACATGCTTCCAGTCCTGATTTTCCTGCAGCTTTTGACACTTGCAAACTGTGTGAGTCTAGAGGATTTCTTTCCCTTTGGCGAGGCTGTGGGCGATGCGAAGTTGCCAAACGAGAGGAATGCTTTTGGAAAAGTGTTCAATCTGAGAGGCACTTACTCCTTTTACAACAAGCGCTACAATGCACTACAGGTCAGTGAAATTCTTTATTTTGAACGGTTTTGTTCACTGTCTTGGGAAATTCATTTGGAATCAAACGAAGATTCCTTCTATCTAATTCTCTTGAATTTTACTGGGAGGTATTTGCAAGAAACACGTATTAATAAATACAGCCTTGAGAAACATGTTTTGCGGGTTGGGTACCTACTTGTTATCTTGCAAATCGTTTCTTGCTAATCTCCAAGCAAATTGTCTCTTGATAAACCGTAAAAAATGGCTTGTGCTAACCTAATATAAGTCGATTTGCTCTGTGTATCACTCTGAGAAAATAATGAACCATTCCATAACCGTCGGTGAAGAGCGAGCTGTTTTGGTTAGGAATTGCTACAATACCAGTTGCCTAAATCACTACTCGTTTCTTTGACAAGCCGTCATAAATATTTTTAAAAGTGCAAATTGTGATCAAACTTGATAACCCTTGGACACTTATACTATTCGTTTAGCTTTTCTGGCATTTTTGTTTTTTCTAGTAAAAATTTCTTCAAACGGACCAAAAGTCGCCGTGATCTGGTCCTCTTGAGCCTATGAGTATCTCAACACCAATCGAAGCATGGGTCACGTTGCTACTTAGCACCAATATGCAAGCAACAGTCGACGATCACAGAGTAACATTATTAATTCACATGTTATCCCAGGTTATCCTTGTCCGCAACGATTCAATTGAAATTCCAACAATCCATTGCTTATCTCATGTATGACTAATTACGCTACGCAGAAACATCGTCTGTTTTCTAACTAAGTCAACGTCTTTGACAAATACGATGTTATCGCTAAAAGGCAACTTTTTAGTGAGGAATGCAGGAGGCCGTACTTGAATGGGACGTTTCCTAAATGGTAAAGTGTTTTTGTTTTGCCGGTGGGTGGCCTGTTTTGGCGGAAATGCGGTTTAGCAATCATAGGCGGTTCTGTTTGATAATCTTCTCAGAGCGAAATGTTAAAAAATACGGTAGTTTTGCTTCTGAACAGCAGCTGACAACTATGCGACTTACGACATGGCTTAAGTTTGGCTTCCTATGATAAGCCTTTCTACCATTTGGAATGCTCACAGAAAGTTAGGATTTCATCTACATGCTGAATACCGGTAAGTGATACAAGCTAGAGCCTTCTTTAGACAGGCGATGACCGGCTGTCGTAGCACGCAGCGATCCTCCGTCCCCTCCCCTAATGTTATGATAAGATAGGGGTGGGAAACTGGAGGTGCATATAAAGCTTGGCAGGACTCAGAGGCTATCTTAAATAGTTTAGAGGGAATTTTAACACAAGACCTGGGTGGCACAACTCGCTTACAGTAGCAACCCTAAAGAGAACATCTCTTTGTGAACAAATCGATCGCCCTGATTGGAGGCTTTGGGATAGTTAGGGCATAGGGGAGGGGAGGGGCAGCATTCAACAGACGTCTTGATAGAGTCTCCCATCCCTTTCAACACTGGCACTTGGCAGTGTTATCTTTCAAGATTTCCTTTGAACCGATAACCGAGCAGCTGATAGATTACTTCAGAACGTAAATATCCATTACACTAAAACGTTTGATTTCGTAGCTGTTCCAGTGTGGAATTGTAGATGATGAAATTACATAAGAGGGAAGAAGTTAAAAACGTCGCGGCTGTGGTTATGCGAAGAGTACTCGCCGGATCGGCTACAGGGTAAAAACGGAAAATTTGGAAACTTGATTTTTATCAGGCCTGCATTCCGGTTCACTTTGGGCAAATCGAAGAAACATGTTGGGTACTGATTTTGCGGTAGATCTCATGTTGTTTTATCTCTTGCGGAAAAGGGGTCCTGTAAACAGTTCTGGGCGATTTTGTTTAAGTTTACTCTCAAGGTGAAACACTAGAAGTTTGTTTATTCCTTAGAGAAGCAAATGTGTTGTTTTAACTCAGCAAAGTATGCAACAAATTGTTAATCGAAGACACAGGAAAACCACGTTGTTTTCGTTTGTTTGTAAAATACTTAATTCTGGCATTTTCGCGAGTTTTCTAAAATATTTCATTTTGCTGTTGTTTTGTAAAGAAATCCCAGAATACTGCAGGCCAATCCTCAAATTTCCTAGGACAATTACCGGTTGAGATTGAGCAAAATTTCGAGAATTCTCAATGCCGAAGCTTGCGTAGTCTCCCTCGCAGCCGCTTTTTTGGGCTGTCACGCAACGCTCCCCTCTTGCGTGACAGCCCAAAAAAGCGGCTGCGAGGGAGACTAAAGCTTGCGTGGTCAAGAGAACAAACTCAATTGTCGCTATCACACGAAAGTCGAATCCAAAATTATTATTATTATTATTATTATTATTATTATTATTATTATTATATTATTATTATTATTATTATTATTATTATGTATTCGGCTTATCATTCAGATTAAACCTTGCATCGTTTCGTAGCTTTCTCCTTCGCGGATTTAGGTTTGTGCTTACTTGGCACGTGGCACACTTGCATGATGTCACATCTGACTATACAAATGACGTCACTGCATAGCTTTGCATGGATAATAGACTGCTAGCAGCTCCTTTCTGGATAGTGGGGAGCTCACGCCAATAGCGCGGCTGGTGAAACCTGAAGTGAATGTGCTGACCGGAGTCTCTTTAACCCATTGGCACCCATGCCGGCCAAATCCGGCCACGCAGAACCACGTCCCTTGTACCGCTTTTTAATGCTCATGGACAACTTTTACATGTAGTAGCTTATGTAGGGGGAAGAGATTTTTCAAACCATACCCAAATGATCACCATTCCGTCAAACAGGCCGGAGAAAATGCGAGAAAAAAAAGTGACGTTGAGTTGAAAATTTGAATGAAAATCTTGTTCCACTACCCCGGTATAGTCAATCGAACGTTCGGAAATCGAACTCAATCGAACTCTATCGAAACCAATCCGTGGATTGAAAACATAAAGCTTGTGGGATGTGGCTGGAGTGACAAGGATACTTCACAAATTAATGTGATCAAGTAAGCTAAAGCCACTCAAAAGGCACTAAGGCCACAAGGTAGCGGGCATTACCCCTTAAATCTACCAAAGCAAAGATTGAGCCCAAGCATTAGCAGCCATGGACAGCTAGTTTCGGCCTCGTTAGGCCTCATCAGAGCAAAGATTGAGCCCAAGCATTAGCAGCCATGGACAGCTAGTTTCGGCCTTGTTAGGCCTCATCAGCATGGAATAGCTAATGCTCAGGCTCAAGTACCCACATAACAATAAAACAAGCATGAAAACGTAAAGCTTGTGGGATGTGGCTGAAGTGACAAGGATACTTCACAAATTAATGTGATCATTAGCTATGCCATGCTGATGAGGCCTAACAAGGCCGAAACAGCTGTCCATGGCTGCTAATGCTTGGGCTCAATCTTTGCTTAGGTAAATTTAAGGGGTAATGCCCGCTACCTTGTGGCCTTAGTGCCTTTTGAGTCAATCCGTGGATTGAGTTCGATTGAGCTCGGCAATCGAACGAAATCGAACACCGAACTTTGAGTTCGATTTCCGGACCAATCGAACTCAATCGAACAAAACAAAAAATAAACGCCACCTCTGCATATACAGCTGTTTCGGCAAAGGTTGTCCCAAGGAAGTCAAAAAGCGTACGCGACTATCCCGAAAGGTAGTCTGGGACATTGAATATTCTTTTGAAACGTCCAGAATTAGAGAGGCTGCGACCATACAGTGAAGACCTGCGATAGCGTGCAATATGGATGAAAGAGGTTTTAGGATACAGTGTAGACGAAGTAACAGCTGCTCTGTGCATGACGCCAAAAACGTTCCAGCCCTGTACTAAAATTCCTTAATACTGGCGGAAGTAAAAGCACAAAATTTCCGACGACCAATAGGTGGTTTGCACGTTACGTCATCGCCGCCATGCTGGTGGACATAAACAATACATCTCTCATTAGCTCCTTTTGTTCGTCCACCAGCATTTGTTCGTTTCACCATTGTTATCTGTGTCTCTAGAGATTGGCTGCAAACCACCTATAAATAGTTTTATTATGCATCCGCACGTGGAATTCGTAATTATGGAAGCAGTACTACAATGTCCAGATGGAACGCTTGCAGAGATCGCACACGAAATTCAGGAACAGACAGGATCAGAGCGTGGTATTTCTAGCGTTTTGCTAAATCTGAATCGGAATCGTTTCAACCGAAAAAAGGTTTGAAAAGGATTTATTGGTAGCCCGTCAATCACAATTTCCCGACTGAAAATGCACATCAGTTCAACAGATGTTTTCATGAATTTATGAATATTTCGTTCTTGTTTACTGCTCTGTCGTGGATACAGCCTTATCAGTACGAGAGCCAAAGTGAAGCTCCTGACGCAGAATTTATAGGGACCACGTATAACTTTTTTTTACGTTCTTTTAGAACACGCAAACTTACATTGAAACGATCTCCTTCCATCGCGCTGAAACACTATAAACTCTGGGCCTAGCCCAGAGACCATCATGCCTTAAGATATTGTCGCGTACGCTCTTCTCCTCTTTAGGACAACCTTTTCCGAAACAGCTGTATAGATATGTAGGTATGTATGGCATCACTATTCCATATAAAGAGTGTGAATCAGAAGTCAGCTTCCAACAAAAGGAGAATTAAAATAGGGCTCAGAACATCATAAACCGATTCTGGAAATACTGAAGCCTCTCCTATAAAGATGCAACCAATCTATTAGTTGTTGTAGCACTTGTACGATCTTTCACACTCCTGCTGCCTCGATTCACTTAGGTTCACGGCGGGGGACTGATCACGTTTGGAAAAGAGACATCTTCACAGGCCTCGTTGCGACACAGGAAGTTTCCGTTTCCTCCAAGCACGCCGTCCATTGCTGTGTTCTACGCACCTATTCAAGTTAACAGCTTCAGCGAAATATTCTACCGAGAGACATCGAACCAATCTGTTTTGAACGTGGCAGCGGACCACGTCAGATCAAGTTTTGCAAAGGAGAGCGGCTTTGTAGCGACTAGCGTTTTCATCGTTACCTGGAATAATGTGACTCATGTGGATAACAGATTGCCTATCAAGGTACGGTTTATGGGATGGAGTCTGTGCTCAAAAAGATAAACATTATCTATAAATAACTATGTACCATATATTGGTCTGTTCGGCCAATATGTTTTGATTTAGATAAGATAAGATAAGATAACTTTATTTATACACGGTATTTCCATCAGTTTAATTAATTATTATCAACCAACTCTCTATCTACGTAATTACAATCACAAGAGAATAAAAAATAAAAACAATAAAAAAACAATAAAGGCTGCTTTTCTTGGAGGCCGTGTTTAAAATCTTACTTAAACTACTTAAAACTAACTTAAAACCGTGGCGACTCAATTTATTCTTAAAATCTCTCAAGGAAGTCGCTTGTCTCAATTCCAGGGTAAACTGTTCCACAACTGAGCTCCACTGTACGAAAGACTTCTCTTAAGATAATCAGTGCGGGGTTTTGGAAGAGCTAGTGCGTTTTCAGTATTCCTCAAATGATAAGAATTCACACTATTGCGAAAAACAAAACTAGATCTTAAATATTCAGGCGTCATGTTAAGTTGAAGAACACCCTTCCCCCTCCCCCCCTCCCCCAACACACACACTCCCCCTCCCCCCGAAAAAATCCCACAAATAAGCAAACAAGCAAACCAAAACGAAACAAAAAACTAGGCACACAAAGAGTGTGCAAAAAAGAAAAAAAAAAGGAAAAGCAAAATAAAAAATAAATAAATAGAAATGAAAAGTTGCACTTAGTAGTTCCTAATATGAGGGAATATTTTATATGTTCTAGGTGAACACTTTCCAAGTAGTGCTGATTACAGACGGACAGAAGACATTCAGTTTATTCAACTACAAAGATGATGGATTGCAATGGATCAAGGGATATCACGTTCGGTTTCGGGGGAGATTTCTCGACGCTCAAGTCGGTTTCAGTGCTGGCGACCAAGTGAGGTAAACAATGATTTATTCGGTGTGAATTTTTTTTCGAGGGGGGTTAGGGGGGGGGTGGGTTGGAGGTAACCAAGGAAGGGAGGCTAAGGTTATTGTTTCTTGCAAGAAAATCATCCTGGCCTGAAGAAAGGAGTGAGGATGCGCTGAAATAGTTACCATTTCTACAATATCATTGCTACTAAACAACAGGTAGTTGGAACCTGAGCCACACTCCTCCAGCAGTCATTTGAACACTTGCCATACAATGGTTTGCTTCTGCATGTCTGTCATGCCTCTGATATGTTTCCTACAAAACATCATTTGGTCCCTTTCTTCGCGAGTATGGGTGACTTAACCTGTGTAACAAAAACTCGCTTGCGAAAGTTAACTGAGGTACAAAGTCAGTGACACGATACGACTTTCTTGTTTTTCCTCGCTAAATTTATCTCAAACTTAAGCGTTACCACATTAACCAGGAAAGGGAGCTGAGAGAAACTAGTCCGGTTTTACAGCTGAATTCATACCCTTGTAAGGTTTTGGGTTGCCAATAAAATCTTCCAACGATTGTTGTTTGTTGTTGATGTTGTTGTTTATTTTATTTAACAACAATCAGTTTATTTTCGCTCTATGTTTTCACCTTGTGTCTTTCAGGTATTTTCTGTTACCTGGATCAGGAACCAAAGATATAAAGCATCTCACTATGAAGTCTAATGTGATGCATCCTGGGCAATGGATATTCAAGATCGGATGGTCAAACATGGCTGCCTCAAATGTCGAGGCCGCTGACAGCTATTTCAAAAGGGATTCCGATAGGCCACTCTATTTCATTGTGGAGCAATGTAAGTATGAACTGTAGCAGTAGTGATAATAGTGTCTTGTTTCTAGCTTTCAGAAGCGAATGGAGGGAGATGGGGGGAAGTGACGATGAACTCATCGGAGGTATGAGTGGCTCGGTCTCGGAGGGTAGGCTGGTAGGGTTTGTAAGGCTTTTGGGGTTTGTCGCACAACCAGCAAAAAACATACTCCCAAAGAATAAACACATGGCTGCAGAATTGAATGGCCCAATCCTAGCCTCAGTCTGCAATGAGAAAAAAAAAAGTGGAACCATTTTACAAAATAAGACTACGCAACATTGTGCCACTAAATTGAATTGATCATTATGTCGTTCAATTTTCCGAAGTTTTCTTTCTTTTTTCTTTTCTTTTTCTTTATTTTTTTTGTAAATACAAATCTTCCGTTGTATCGATCTCTTGTCGTGGCAGTTAAAAATCTTTCATTTATTCCAGTTAATTTTATTGTTTGCAGACTTCAGTGGCTGTTTCAAAGTGCATGGTTACCTTTCCTCCAATGCCAGTAAAATATGGCAGGATGTCAGCATTCGTTCATGTATGATAATTTGTCACGAGAGATACTACAGATACGCTGCACTTCACGACGGCAATCAGTGTGCATGTCTGAATGAGCCGGAGTACACTGGGCTGGAGAAATTGCCAAGAGAGGCATGCGACATTCCATGCGTCGTAAATGACGAGGAGCTTTGTGGAGGCAGGACTGCTGCTTCTGTGTTTTGGGCCGTTGCCGGTTCCATTTCGTCCGATGACGAAGGAGCAGTCGGGTTAAACGGTAAGGTGGGCTTTCTTTGACTTAAAATAATCAGAGGGCAACAAACAAATAGACTGCTATGTGGTTAATTTCATACCTTGTCTCGTATCAAGAAAAGCGGATCAATTTTGATAACCACTGTTAGAGAAGAACTAAATGAAGGCAAGAACACCACCGAGAAACAAAACCAAGCAAAACACAACAACAACGGAAACACATAAAATGAAATATGATAAATAAGATTGTTCGCATATGGTTATACGGTATAAAAGCGTTTTCTAGCTGTCAGATCCATTTAGTTGCTAGGATGAGTCATTAGACTTTATCCAGAGCTAGCGCCCGTAACTCGGAAGTGAACTACGATCCCAAAATGACCTAAAACATATCAACTATCTCTGCAGGAATGTTTGCGTTCTAGAATACATGCTCGACTGTCGAACGAACCCGGTTTGTTTAACACCCAGAATAAAGATTGTAGACCGCAAACAAGGGGTAAAATACAAATCATGAACCGCAGACGAAGGGCAAATTAAAATTTAGATTGAGTACTCGATTGATAAGAGAAAGCTTTTGCCGAGGGTACAGGTGGAATATGTCGAGTAATTAACAGCATCATCACGTTTCCACGAATTCCTTTTGTATCTTAGCTTTACTTTATCCTCACTCAATGCCCCCTTCCCCTTGTCTGTCTGTCCACTGGGCTTCAAAGGTTAGAATATATTTTTATACACACGCATGCAGTGAGAAGTAGTGAACTGACTTTTTTTCATGCTGTAGATGTGGATGAGTGTGACAGCGGCATTTCCCAGTGTCATTATAACGCGTCTTGTAAGAACACAGCGCCAGGATACTGCTGTGAATGCAACGATGGTTACAATGGCAACGGAATCGTTTGCGAAAAGGAAGGTGAGTAATATAAAGTGTTTAATACATTTAGTTGGACTGCGTAAAATATTATTTTAGGAGAAGTGCGCCAATTGTGTTGAACTTTTCAGTAATAGCTCAGCTACATCTGCCTACCAGGTAGAGCAATCAACATGACGACAAAGGCTAAAACCCTTGTAATGTGGTGTGTCCTTAAATCAGTTTGAAATGCTGTCTTCAAAATCGAAACAACGATCAATACGGGGCTAAACTTGAATCTCGAAACTTTTACTGTCTTTTAACTCTTTCCCAGACGACGCTTTACGAAATATGATTCCTCAGGGAATCATTGCCTTGAAAACCTGTAACTTTCACAAATCTCGGACAATGATTAAAATAAACCATTGTTATTGCCAAAATACTCAGTTGTTTAGACATTATCACTGCTTAATTAAACTGACCAAAGCTCCCAATTTGCATTGAATATGACCGTTTTATACTGTTCTGAGCCAAACATGTTGGCTTGGAACGCCCTCGGACAACACCAAAAAAGATGAAAATTCCTCTTGAAGCTAAAACTCTACATTGACAGCAAACGTCGACTCTACTTCTTGCAATCTATTCACATTTTCCTGCTCACTTCTTTAGCGAGACCCGGATGACTCTATTTGATTTCAGCTGCTCTCACTGGTCTGTAATTCTCGTGTTTCTGGCTCAAAGGAATTCTGGGTAATTCTTGGATAACATTGGCATGGAAGTCTGAAAGTCTGCGAATTTCCAATTTAGATATATTTTTTTTATAAGTGTCGAGCCGTCCAGTCCTACTAACACCGCTTGAATTGTTTGCAAGTAAAAATTTGCCAATATTGCCATACGAGGTCCGGAGTCCATTTACAGAAAGGCCAGAGACACAACCTCACTCCACGAATCGCCATGACTAACTCAAATAATTTCGGTGGCCAACTTACTGTGAAATTGTTTCTCACCTCTGTTTTCTTTCAGAGGATTGCCCCTACCCAACAACCCAGCATTAGGATGCCACGCAGGGGGTTTCAGAGGTGGCAAATGGCTCGAAAAAAGCACTTATAAATCAAATACTTTTCGGAATTCGAAGTCGAGTGCCCATTTAAAAAAAAACAAAAAGGTAGCCTAAGGGCTACATGTCTGGGATACCACAGTACTATATACATAAAAAACAAACAAAAACTGATCAAGTAGCTAGATGATTGTTATGAATAAATAGAAAAGTCCATTCAAACGTATTCCGCGTACATGTAGTAGTAATAGCAAGTCAAAATCACTGATATTTCCACTGGGTGGAAAAATCAGTAGAATCACTTTACCGCGAACAAATCTAAACTTTCAAAGAAAACTCGTTGAAACCAGCGCAATTCAACCAAATATTTGCTCGGAGGTAGCGAACATCATGAAACATACTTTCACTTGTCGCTTTCTCAACTTCGACCGGTTCATTTATAATCACAGACAGTATACAGTAATTGCGAACAGTTACCATAACCAGTTGCCATATTCATCCCGAAAAATACTTGTTTTGAATTTCGCTCACTTTGCCTTGCTGTTTGTTCTTGTTACCAAATACTTTAGAATTTTATCACAAAGCTCGATCAGATAAACATCGATATGCAAATTGCTGTTCGGCATAAAACTGCATGGAAATATGAAATAGCTGAAAAACTACTTTCTTGTTCGCTTTAGAATAAGCGCCATTAGTTAGTGTTAACATTGCAGCAAAAAGGTAAAACAAAGTTTTCTTCCACGCTAGCAAAGAAATCTCGAAACGTTGCTCTGAAATATCCGCCGATTGATCACATCCGCCGAATGAAATGTGATCACCCTGGTTGCCTAGCAAGAGACATAAATCTTCCACAGATAGAATATTTTCTATCGCTTTCTGTAAGTTTTGTAACGAGGCCTCTGTTGAAGTAATCGACAAGAATTATATTTGACTTTCAATGAAAATAAATTTGTTTATATTTGGTGAAACCCTTCATCAGAAGCAGCGAACAGTATCGTGAAAATCTCTCTTATCTCTCTTTAGATCTGACGTTGACAGTCAAAGTCATCAATTTGTCTGACAACTTTTTGAAGCGATTAAATTTCGTTCTCAGTCGAAGAGCTTCGGGTAATGGTCGGTATAGGTGTATCCAGTCAAATGTCGTCGTTCTGAGGCGAACAGCTTCCGGTAATAGTCGGAATGTTGCACGTTAGCTAGCTAGCGATTTACAGAGTCGATGAGGCGCCACGCAGCTCTCGGAACAGTTCACAGGATTGGCTGAGAAAACAATAAACAAACAACAGAAACAATGGACCCTAGCCCTGAAATAATGGAGCTGCGTGGTAATAAGAACCAATGAAATAAGAGGTTACTGAGAGGTGCGTGGCATCTGGAGTCGATAGCAATAGTGTGGGATACCACAGGTATCCCACACAACAAGCACCAGTTAGGGTGCCAAGCGTTCCAAAAAAGATAGAGCCTCGGTGTTATGGATAAGCAAAATCTCTGTGGTAACCCCTTATATGGAACAACGAGATCGACTTGACCTCCTGCCCTCGAGAAATTGCAAAAATAAAGACGTACAAACGTCGGCTGGGAAAAAGTTAAGTAATGAGTTCGTTAAAAGGCGACCGCGATGAATAAATGGTATTTGGCGCAGTCATAAACAACGGGAACATAAGTCTTTTCACCTTGCAAATGATTTTTTTAAACGCAACTCAACAGCATTTTAACAAAACTTGAGTCGCACTCACCTTCACCTCGCTTCGTTATGTTAATTACTACGTTTCTGCGCAATCGCTAACGAAAAACAACAAAATAACAATACCGCCATATTGGATTATAATTATTACAGTACGTTCACTGTAACCAGGGCCACCCAGACAATGAAAACCAATCAGAGGGCAGAACTGAAACAATAGATTCCAACATTTTCAAATTCGACGAATGAAATGTCCTGACCTTTAGAGTACACTTGCGTTTACCATATTCGCACCATATTTGCGTATCCGTCTTTTCTTTCAACTTAATAGGTCAAGACATTCGCTTCAATGGGAGGCTCTCCGGGAACATTAACGGCATCAACTTGGCCTCGCTTATCCTGGATATGATTGCGATTACCAAAGACGGCCGTGTATACGCCGTGATAAGGAAACCGCCCACTGGTCTTGAGCATGCGCTGAAGATTTTTACGCCGCTTGCTGATGTAATTGGATGGATGCTTGGTGTAAAGGATGCAAAAGGGGTTCCGAATGGCTTGAGCATCGTCGGAGACAGATTCACAAGAAGTGCAATAGTTTCTTTCGATTCTGGTGAGTGACTCTTTAGTTAGTTAGTTTAGAGTTCTCCTGCAGTACGAAACTGGGTTACGCTCTTCTCAGTAATTTGAATAAGTCCCCATCTTTATCATCTTTACGTGCTATACCTATAAACCTATATTTCATTGGTTAGTAAGTAAGTAAGTAAGTAAAGACTTTATTTATCCAGGGTAGCACGTAATAGCTACAGGCTAATAAACTTGTGGCCCTGATTTAAACAACTAATTACAAGTTAAAAATAGACCATCTCTTAAAATTATGAATGAATAAAAACATGCGATTTAAAAAATCGAAAAATGATCATATGAAACTCGATTACTAACTATGAAAATGATGTAAAAATTGCTGGTCCCTAAAAATCTTACTCCACATGTTGTGCTTAAAACAGGCTACAGAATCCACTTTCCTAGTAGATAAGGGTACATTATTCCAGAGTCTTGAAGCGGATACTGCAAATGTGCGTCCACCTTCGGTTTCTCTTTTATATTTTGGGCAAATAGCGTTGAAATTAGCGTACCGTGTATTCCGTGAATGACGTTTGTGATTAATTACTAGGTGATCATCCAGGTAGCTTGGTAGAGACCCATGTATACGTTTGTACAAAATGGAGCATTTGTCTATGTTACATTGTTCATAAAAAGGAATCCAGTGTAGCTTATTAAATAGTGTTACCGATGATGCTTGGCGGTCTGCGTACAAGATAACTCGCGCTGCGCGCTTTTGCAACCTTAAAACTCTATTTAATAACTCCTTGTCGCACGATGACCAGATAACATTCACATAACTCAATACCGGGTGAATTATAGCATTATAGTATAGTAGGCGTTGAGATAACGGCAAAAATACTCTAATCTTACGTAATACAGCTATCCGCGAAGAAAGCCTCTTACAAATCATTTCGACATGCAAATTAAAAGAAAGCATGTTGTCAATTTCTAAACCCAAAAGGGTAGCACTGTTTACAGTTTTGAGGGTTTTTACTCCATCTGTTGTAACATTCGGCAGATTGTGAAGTTTGGGTGCAAGTCTTTTCCCGGTAATCATCAAAACCTTCGTCTTTTCTTCGTTTAAAGGTAGCTTATTTGCATTAGCCCAAAGCTGAATTTCACTTACAGATGTGTTCAGTGAAAGTTCCAGTTGTGATATGTTCCTGAGATCCGAAGAAGTTGTAATTGTTGTATCATCAGCGTAAAGATCAATTTGAGAGCTGACGTGTAAAGGCAGATCATTAATGAATAGAATAAAAAACAAAGGGCCCAAAATACTGCCTTGAGGAACGCCATGTTTAACTAGACACTCACACGATTCCGCTCCGCCTAAATAAACTGCTTGTTTTCTACTAGACAAATAAGAACGACACCATCTGAGCTCTTGATTGACTATGCCATAAGCCTCCAACTTCTTTAGTAGAAGTTCGTGATCGACCATGTCAAACGCTTTTCGGTAATCCACAAGCCGATGATGAATGATGAATGATGATGATGATGAATGCTTTAACCTTCATCTAGTTTATAAATGAGCTTATAGATCAATTTTCAGTCGAGTGTCTAAAGCAATTACAAAAGCCAACCCCAGCACATGCAAAAAGTGGAATGACCTAACCAGAATTCGACGCAATAACATGTAACCGCGGCGCAAAGCGCGGGGAAATGCCCTCGTGTAAGGAATTTTTGTTTTGGCTTTGCGTTTCATTAGTTGAAAAATGACACGAGTTTTTCTAACCAATCAGAGAGTGAAGTAAAGCAAAACCAAACTAAAGGAGAATTACATTCCACGCTGAACTGATTACAGTTCTTGTTATTCCTATTACTGTCACAGGGGAGGAACTTAAGTTGAATCAAAAGTTCAGAGGAAAGGACGCCAGTGGCCGTTTCATCTCCATGGAAACCACAATCAACGGAACAATGCCCAGCATCAGCGCTGATGCCAACGTTAGGGTTAATTCTTTTAAAGAGATGTATCGACGTGAGGCTCCTGGCAGGGTGGAGTCAGACGGATTAGTCACCTTTGAAGTGGATGGTCAAGTTAACGGATTCTCTGTACTTCAGAATATCGCGTACGATGAATTAAGGGGATGTGATGCTAGCTTTTATAGCTTTGACGTCGAGTCCAGTATCGTGTTAACCAAGTATGATACCAAGCGGATGTACTCTTTGGTTGCCATCAGGTCTTTTATCGTCAACGCCTCAACGCCAGACAGTGAGTAGTGTCCAGCATTGATTCAACTTGATTAAAGAAAGAAGGCACCTTAAATACAACACCAATAAGCTGACCTTCTTTTGAAATTGCCGTCAGCTGTCTCGTGTCAACTATTTCTCAGTCCTAGTATAACTCTACCTCGTATTCCATACGAAACAAATTCTTTTCAGAAAAAGCCTATATCAACATAAAATAATTTTTCAGTAATATCCTTTGCTAGTCCTTTCTATCGTTCAAAATGGGCGGCCTAATGTCCTATAACTTTTTACGACAGCGAAGTCACCTATTGTACGGCGCTCTCTTTGTGTTATATCATAGCTCAAGGACAACAAGGTAATGGCAGTCCCTGCGGCCCTAAAAAGGTAACTTGTCACTCAAGAGCAAGGTGCGTGAACGACCAGGAAATACAGCAATGTCTCTGTTACGTCGGGTACCAAGGGAACGGGAGCAAATGTGAAGGCAAGTTTATTGGAGATAAGATAAGATAGTAGTTATTAAACTGCCACTGCAAATTGTTCTGTTTTTAGGCAATATGATTTAGTCTCTTTTATCGTCGGGCCTTAACCAATGAGGGGAGCGCCCTAGTGGCGAAGGTACCAAACGTTATACCTTGGGCTTTTCCTTTTTGCCACATGATATGCATATGAAGTTAGAAGCGTTCAAATAATCATTACTATTATTTCGGCGACCATGTTTCTTGTTTTTGTCTTTCCTCGACAGACGTGAATGAATGCCAACTTAATTTGGCGGGATGTAGCTCTAACGCTGATTGCGTAAACACAGAGGGCTCATACTCTTGCAAATGCCTCACTGGTTTTACTGGTGACGGGATTATTTGTAGGAAAGGCAAGTTATTTTCATGTTAAACAACACTGACATATCAAGAGTTCGTAAGGTAACGTGTGCATGATTTTGGAATTTTATTAACGTGCGATTTTTGTTAGAAGTTTTTGCATTTTTTGATGAATAGACAATGCCGGTGATTATCAGCGTCTTCATCATTACCATCACCATCACCATCACCATCATCGTCATCGTCATCGTCATCGTCATCATCACCACCACTACCACACCATGACCGCAATAACCTCTTCCATCACCACTTTCGCCATCATCATCACTATCACCTACACCATCAGTAACCTTTTTCATGACCGCCACTTTAACTATCAAAAATCTAAATATACCCTTGTCAACAGAGGTCATCATCATCATCACCATTACTCTCACTGGCAGCGTCAGCCTCAGCGTCTCAACGTCAGCGTCAGCGTTAAGTCAACGTGGCCGTCATCACCATCACCAACATTGTCACTCTCTCTATCAACGTTAACATCACTGTTATTGTCACCTTCATCGTGGTCCATTAATGATTCAAAATATTGTTTCCGTTTACAGTCTCTCAGTGTTCACAAGAATGTGGCCCTGATGCTTCGTGCACGGAAAATTCAGGCAGCTGGAAGTGCGTGTGCAATCCGGGTTTCAAGGGCGATGGATTTGACTGTAAACGTAAGTTAAAAGCTTATAACATGGCCTCTTTTCTCAGTCCAATAGTCTTCATCATCAAATGGAGAGTTCTCTCTCCTTGTCTAAATTTCAACTTAATTTGCAACATCTAGCAAGATATCGTTAAGTTACTTCATTCCACTGCTTTGCATAAACGGCTGGAGATCTCAGCATTTTGCTCACAGATCACAAGGTTAACCAAGTTATTTTTTTTTCTTTTCAAACAGCCGAAACTTCTTTTTCGACCAAGTATCCTTACTAAGTAATTTTCCAGTCATATCTTGTAACAGACAATTGTGTTGTGCTGCTTTGTTGTTCTCAAAAAAATTATTTTCTGCTAGCGGATGGCACTTGTTCTGGCGTACAGTGCAGTGAGCATGCTCAGTGTCTTTACGCGGACAGCAACTCCAGAAAATGCGTGTGTAACGATGGATATCAAGGCGATGGGCAGAGTTGCGCGCGTATGTATCTACTGACATACATGTAGTATAAATCACATAGTCTTTTCTTCCTGTTAGTATACATTATGGATTTTAACAAACGATGACAGCGACGGCAACGAGAACGCCACAAAACAAGATATTTCACGAGCAAAAACAATCGTTCTGCACGTGCTTTATACTCATGGTACATTTCTTACCGTCCTCTGCTAAACAACAGCGTTAAATGACCATATTCAAAGTTTTGTAGAGAAAGCGAACACATGCCGGTAATTGTTTTTCAGCTATCTCAAGTCAGGATGATCGCCAACCAGTTACAGTAATACTAATTTAAATTTTGGATAGGTTATTAAGAGCGCAAATTTGGACACTCAATACAAATATGGACAGTAGATTTATGACGTCGCCACCAAGACGTTTCGTTATAAAAGGTTTCTAATTAGCTGCATTTTCACGATAATGGTCATGTGAATCTCTAGGGATTAGTTTTACGAGATCTTTATTTTGTGTTAAATATCCTTAACATCCAAATTCTTCATTTGAAAATTATGAAGTCATCTAATCCTGTTTGATTATTGTTATACCTCTTTAGAAGTGGTTTTCTCCCCGTACTCCCCTCTGGAGGTCTCCTCGGTCTAGAAATTGTCGTCGTTAACTGTCTTTTTTTTTTCTCTATTTGCTGTCTGTTTTCAGCACGTGACAAATGTGAGGGAGTCACGTGTGGACCCAACGCTACTTGTGATGGCACAGGGACGTGTTCCTGTGACCAAGGATTCCAGGGAGATGGGCAGAGGTGTGAAGGTAGGAGTCTGCATTTTTTCTCACAAATGACAAGGACGAGGAGCAGGGTTGGCGTAGTGGTGAGAGCACTCGCCTTCCACCAATGTGTCCCGGGTTCGATTCCCGGACTCGGTGTCATATGTGGGCTGAGTTTGTTGGTTCTCTACTCTGCTCCGAGAGGTTTTTCTCCGGGTACTCCGGTTTTCCCCTCTCCTCAAAACCAACTTTGATTTAATTTGACTTGATTTGAGATTTATAATTAGTAGGCGAAGAGCCACCTTGTGGAAGTACTACTAATAAATCGTTATTATTATTATTATTTATTATTATTAAACAAATCTTCGCTTGAATAAAAGCAGCAAGGTATTTTTAATAGCGTGAACAACAGTTATTATATATTCAGTGTAACAACGGATGTGTGAAATTAGTAATTAATTTATTTTGTCCAACTCTCCCTCATTTTTCTTTCCATCCTTCTCGCTTTTGATCAGAAGATGTAGTTTATTTCAAGGTTGATCATTGTCTTAAACTGAAACCAACCATGCAGTTAAACAGCATAATTTTTGGTCAAAATAGATATTCCCACTTCCCTTCGAATATCGCCCCTGCGTCCTTGAATTCTATCTTCAATGATTGCAGTAGCATTTGCTTTGCTGTTGGGTAGAATAAGGACAGTCGGTATTCCTTTTACGTTCAGCTAAGTTTGGCATATTGAACATCATGGATGTGGCACTGAAAATCATTTGCCGATCGTTGCGTATTTGGTCTCTTGGGCTACTGTTTTATTTGCCAAGGTAAAGGAGAATAGACCACGTATGCAGTATGGTTGACAATAACGCTTCATATAAGCTGACTCGTTTTCTTTCCGAAATGCTGTGTACTGATAACACTAACATATCGATTAGACTTAAAATATTCAAGTTTGAAACAGTTGTGATTCAGTTTTATCCTCGGCTTAAAGTTTTCCCTTTGTTTTTGGATATGGCAATGTAGGGTAATGTATGATAATTAGCTTAAAACAAAGGGAGAAAAATAATTAAGCAAAGGGTAAAATTGACTCACAACGCAACTGTTGTGACCCCAGTTGTCCAAAGAGTGGATGATGTAATCCAGCGGATCGACGTTCACTAGCTGCAATACATTTTGTCCACTGGATAGTGACTTATCCGCTTGATAACGCTATGCACTCTTTGAAGAGGTGGGGCCTGATCACCAAGTTATCCCGTAAACTCGATGTTTTAGTGAGCTGCAATAACGGCCACCAAAAACATTTGAAAAACCATTGTTACCATATATATGCGTTATGCTCTCACCTCGCCCTACGCTGGGCTCGATTACCAGCCGCTGTTTCGGGAAATGAGCACACACGCGAGTGGCGGAAATGATAATAATAATAACAATATTAATAATAATAATAATAATAATAATAATAATAATAATAATAATAATAATAATAATAATAATAATTACTCTCAAATAAAAATTACATCTTTCACAAAGAAAAAAACGACCTCCTACAATTACATTAGGCAAAAAACAGTAAATTACAGTTACATGTCTTAATAGAACATCTTATTCTATAAGTATTAAAAAAAAACACTGATTTACAATTCCTGTCGATTTAAAAAGCACTCAATCAAACTTAGAAGGAGTAGATAAAAAAACCCAATCAATTCAGATCGAATTGAAAACATTTCAATTCAATAAAATAAACTATCGGCCTCTAAAATTTAAAAAATATTATTAAAAAAAATTTATATTATTATAAAATTTTTTTAATAATAATAATAATAATAATATTATTATATTATTATTATTATTATTAATTATTATTAATAATGTTATTTATTTATTTATTTATTTATAGCGCATTACATTAAAATCTCAATGCTGTTACAGAATGTCCAATCAATCAATCAATCAATTAATTAACAAGAAATTAAAAAGAAATTAATTATCATGATTAAAAAATACATTAAATTGCCCATGAATTAAATAAAAAAGTTTCAAGTCTAGTCTTAAAAACGTCAGTGGACGCGCCCTCCTGACATAAACCGGAAAGTCGTTCCAGAGCGCAGCTGCACCAGTTGAATACGCGCGACCTCCATAGTTCTTAGTCCTAAACACTGACCTGAGCTTAGCCCTACATGCGTTTCATTGACATTGGCGTCTATCAAGAGTACAAGAACGTTTCAGGTTATCTCTGTCAGTTTGCAAGAAAAAAACACTCCAATTAAAGTGTGTTATCTTTCAAGATAAGAGATTTACGTTGTATGGCAATTAGCCACACGCAACGCGCCCTAGTTCTGGTTTATTTCACGAAGAATTAATCCCCTAAGTGGATTAAGTTGTTGCAGTAATAATGATGTCATGACTGGAACATCTGAGATTTCAACTTTATGTACGTGCACAATAGAAGTCTGCGTTATACGATCTTCATTTCGTGAAGAAATTGAACCAAATTGTATCAATCCCGCACGGAAGCCAAACTTTGGTAGTCAAAACTTTCCTCTATCGCTCTCTTTCATCACTCAAACGCCGAACAACGGATCTCCACCAGTATTTAAATATTTGTTCTTCTTTTGGCATGCTCACATAAACAAACAAACAAATAAACGATGGGATTGATTGAAGCATTGAAGGTAAAACATCCGGAACCTTTGATACGTTATATCGTCCAATGAAGATGTGTGTTAGGGGCCAACCATTTTACTTTTTGGGGGGGGGGGGGGGGGTGGTTTGGTATGTGCACGAATTTTTTTTCAACCCCTTAATTCACACTGATTTTTTTTTTCTTGGGGTATGTGCTTACAGGATATTTTTTTCTGCCTCGAACATTCTGCATGAAATTTTTTTTGGTGAAAGGTTGGTAAAAAGGCATCCATTATAAATCAAATTATAAAGGATCTGTAAAAGAATCTTTGAAAAAAATGTATTAATATTTATCTATTAAAGAGTTTTCGACTGACCTTTATAATACAGTACATGTGGGTGGCATGGTGGTGTAGTTGTCAGTACGTTGGACTTTCGATCCAACTTTTATTCTTGGTTTTCACATGACGTCATAAAAAACTAAGATTCAAAATTAAAAAGACTTTTGCATTTTTAGCTTCATCACGTAAAGGCGTTTTAGAAATGTATCTGCTTGCATGTGTTCAGCTCGGTAGCTTGCTTTGTTTTGAAAATAGAGCAATTTGAATTTTAGAGTTTTTCACAGTGTGTGACATAAACACGTCTGCTCACAAGCATGTCACTTACATGAAAACATCGATTCCCCGTGTGTTTTCTTAGGTCTCAAAAGCCAACATGACAAGAGAAGCGTCTATGTGAATGTTTGCAAGCTCAAAACAGAAAAGAAAGCCTTTGACATAGCAAAAGTAAATTCCAGGTGTTTCACTCGTTTTCGGCCGCCATATTTGTGCCCCTCAGAGGGACACTTACATGGCGTTTCCATACTAAACTCTATAATTTTGAGTGGTAGATTTTGCCGAATAACTCGAGTACGGGATACCGCACAGCCCTGAGTCTTTCTCAATTTCTTGACTTTATCTATCGAATGGTTGATGATTTTATTTTTTTACTTGCGTGACTGAAAACCAAGAATAGATAGGGAGATAGGAGGGTCGGTGGTTCAAGGCCTCAAGGCCTCGCTCAGCCTGGAGCAAATACACAAAGCACTATAATTAAATGGCTGGTGTATTAAACCTAATCGTATCTATAACAAAATTCTCGATCGTGATTGGTTCTCGGCGCGCCTATTAGTCACGTAATCGGCGCGCGATCACGTGGGTGTCCAATTACAGGTATCCAATTTGAACTTTTTGTAATTGGATACCTGTAATTGGATACCCACGTGATTTTCACGTCAATTACGCGCGATTTAATGGCTTCCTTTGCAAACGTTTCCTGCAGTTTTCAAAACATATGGAAAGCGCTACAGACGTTTTCGCTCAAAAGACCTTCCCAAAAGAAATTTTTAATTCCGAAATTTGTTATGGATACGATTAATTAGTAATTGGACCTCGAAATTTGTTATAGATACGATTAATTAGTAATGGGACCTCGTGTCGTACAATTCAGGGAGTAATCGCGCTCGTATTTTCAAATCAGCCTCGCGCTTCGCGCTCGTCTGATTTTGAAATTACTCACGCGATTACTCCCTGAATTGTACTCCACTCGGTCCAATTACTATTACTAATACTGTCTAAAATCATGTAATTATAGCGGAGCTCCGGCGGCCCGCAGGGCCGCCAAGCGGAGCACCATACCTATAGAAACCCGTCAACTGCTTTTCTCATGGTAAAAATGGCTAGCGGTATTGCTCGTGGGCGCGTACGCACGACGACGACGACGACGACGACGGAGTCGCCCAATAATTAATGATATCCTAATAATAATCAGAATAATCCAACATGGCGGCCATACTCCACCTGGCCCAGCTGACCAGCTCCTTTACAGCGTAAGTCTTTGATACTGGACATCCATCTTATAGCCAATAGCCCATTTGCATGATGACGTCAAGCGCGCTGTGCATTATGGTTGTAGTAGTAAAGACCGCGAAAGTTTAAAAAAAATGGCGGCAACTGATGCGAAAAATCATGAAAACAAGGACATGCAAGGCCACTCAAAGTCCGAAAATTTCAAGAAGAAAATGGTTTTGACTGAGAACGATGTCCCAGGGGCATCGTTCAAAAATAAGGATCCTCAAATTTTTCATAATGAACAACTTAAACGTTGGTTAAAGTGTCGAGGTGCTAGTGTGGGTGGGAGTCGAAGAGAATTACTTGCAAGGTTTGTAGTTCTGTCAGTATTTTTCTGTCAGTATTTTAAGAGTTGCAGCGATTTTCTTAGGCTCCAGCTGTGTCTTTGACTTAAATAGAATAAAGGATTATCAAGTATCTGGCCAGGACAAGAAAATCGTCGATCCAGATGGAGGGATACATCTTCGTAGACTTCGACTTGAGCGCGAGTTGCGATCACAACAAACCAGCGATAATGTTCCCAAGAGAGTTACATGGCCCAGCGATGGTTGGACATTATCCTTGGAACAAATGCCTCCGTTTCAGCATTGTTATTTGTTTGCTTATTTAGCCGGAGAAATGGAAAGTAATTCGAAGAAAGTTCGCCGAGGTGCTTTCAAAAGCAAGCGTGAAGGTTACGCTCTATATAAAGCCGGACATGTGCAAAAGGTAAAGTTCAACCACACGACAGATGAACATTTCTGTTTTTTTGAAAGCCGCGTCAAGGCTTCCATGACTAGAAACAAACTATACAGGACAAGAGTATCACTAAGTAAGCAAACGGCTCAGGTGAAGTCTGGGGCATGTAACTGTAAAGCAGGAGCTAATGGT
>JAEMWC010000350.1:567500-597500 GCA_016490735.1 Pachyseris speciosa
TTTTCTACGGGCATTTATCTAAAAATAAATACCGATTTTTCTAGATTAATCAGTACAAGCTATTTTATGTACAAGCTAGTCTTCTTTAATTTCTCCACCTTCTCCTTCTTCGAGCAAAACACTTGCATCGTACATTGTTCGCTTGTAGTGTTTTTTTTTTATCCGCTTTGAATTCCGTTACGCTTTCATCTGAAAGTAGTTAGGACTCACGAATGTCTGTCTTTTCTTTTGCAAACGTTTGCTATCGAAAACTCTTCGTTTTCCCTGCTGCTGCTCAATTTTTTTGGACACAAATTAAACTGGCCCAAATAAAGCCATGCGAAGTTGCTCGGTGAGAGTGTGCAGCTCCGATTCCAGGCTTGGCCTGGCTAAATATATATATGGCCTTCAGCTTTTCTTTTTATAATCGCTACATACCAGACTGGAATGGTGTTCCATCGAACATCATGCATGCACCTTCTTTAAGCAGTTTTAAGTCCTATCTATTACATTATTTGTGTCAATTTTAAATCAGATGTAGCTTGTGAGTGACAAGTATGTAATTTAATTAGGTTAGCTTTGGATTGTATTTCAATTTTACTTCTTTATTTTTAGTGTCAATCTCAAAGCAGGGGTGACTTGTAAGAGACAAGTATTCCATTTCATTTGATTAGGTTAGCTTTGGGCCACATTTAAATGTCATCTCTTAGTTTTTAGAATGTGTAATACAGTAATAGCTCACGTATAAGAACCTGAATTTTCCAATTTAGCCTAAATAGGCTCTTATATAAATGGTACTTAAAGCAAATTTAGGCTAGCAAGGTTCTTAAAATAGGTTCTTATATTTTTATATGAATTTTATCTGAATATACTATATATATGATAATTATCATCTCATAATACAGTATAAATCATTTATTTGTACCATAGAGAAATGCCTATAGGCAGTTCAGTGCAGGTACAGTATCACATGTCCTTAACAAAACATAACAAAGAAACTCATTCAGCAGTTTCTACCTTTACACTTTTACAGCAACCCCACCTAACTTAAAATTTTAACCTTAATAGGTTCTTATGTGCAGTGGGCTTAAAATGAAAATTTTAGCCTAGCAGGTTCTTAAGACCCAGGTTCTTATACATGGGCTATTACTGTATTAGATAATATTCTTTATATAGGAATTTACTTTCTCCCAATTATTCTCCAGTCATGCACTTTTTTTTTGTATCAACTTAATTGTATTTGCATGACAAAGTATTATTAAACTTAAAACTTAAAATTAAACTTAAAGTAAGCTCTTTCTCATCAATGTTCACATCCTTTGGACTTCCTTCTCCTGCATGCAGTCTTTCAATTAATTTTATTCATAGCTGGTCACACCAATCTTGTGGTATGTTTGGATGACATTTGGCACTAATGTTTAATGGGATTTTTGATGTTTGATGAAGTATGTTGTGCAATTTCAAATGTACATGGAGAAATGTTGGACTAGTCCTTACCTTTCTTGCAAAATAGAAAATCAAGTTAAGATGGCTAACATGGATTTCCAGCACTTTTGCTTTGGTGAATCATTACCTTAAATCCTCATACTACATTGTTAATTACCTTGATAGTGATATCAACCAAATGCCCAATATTTTATTATCAAGTTGCTTAGTCTTGCACTTGGCCGGCCAGAAGAGCAGCTGGATTTCTTTTTGAAAACACTGTAGGTGCATTGATTGATTAGCTTAATGTCAGCAAGACGTTTTTTGCGATAGTAAGGTCAAGAAGTAACTGATTAAAACAAACATCTTGGTCTTAATGTATATCATCTAAATATTTTTATTGATTTCCATGTATCTTTTTTTCATAATTTTTTTGAGGCATACATATATCCAGAGGATACACAATTTCTGATTTCCAACTGTCTCATGGAAGGCTTTAGATAACTGAAATTGCATTCATTATGAAGTGATGATCTGAATCACTATATATCTGATGTCGGATACTGATTCAAAATAGCATTCACCAGGCTTCTCCACCAATTTCTAGTGGCTCTAAACCATAACTAAGTAGCCTACAGTTGAATGGGGAAACAGACCTTTCCTTAGGTATTGCTCTAAGATGTTAAGAAATGTTTTTTTTTTTTTAATTTATAGATGCAAACTCGCATTGCAGGTTCTTTTTTACACAAAGTATTAAAGATTATTTTTAAAAAAACCTACCTCATATTTTTTGTTTTGCTTTTTAACATCTCCAAACTCAATTTGCAAAGGAATTTTTATTGCCTTGCTCAATAGAACGCTTTTGGGGGGGGGGGGGGGGGGGGAGGGGGGAGGGAGAGGTGGGGCGTCCAAATCCGTAAAAGGGGGTTCATATCTGCTAGCAGTTCTGGACTACGGGGTCCAAATCTGATCCACAAGCAGATCTGGACTGGAGGGTGCAAATATGCAAAGGGTCCAAATCCACTGTGCCACTGGCTCAGATCACCTTTCCATACTATTTGGGTTCTGTAGTTAGGGTCTGTAGCTTGAGTGAGGTCAAATGGGTGATATGACAAGCGAACATCTACGAAGCGTCCCAAAGAACACTAGTGGTTTCCCGGTCGCAGAGCACTTTAACTCTCCCGGCCACAGTCTATCTGACATCCTTGTTAGAGGTTTGCGGAAATGTGCTGGAGTCAAGGCCAGACGGAAACAATTAGAAATGGAACTCATTTTTAGGCTCGGCACTATGCAACCAGACGGCCTAAATAATGTTTTTCATTTCTTATAAATGGCGCGCGCGCGTCCTTTTTTCCGCGCGCTTAGCTCTTAGTAACGTTTCTTTCAATTTTACAGTCGCGCAAACATTTAACGGTTTTCACACTGAAGAAGGGCTATGCCCGAAAGGTTTGTGTTTTTTCACAAGATGTCACTTTGACACTTTTTTCTCAATTTAATAATTTTTTTTTGAAATTTTGATATGACAAGCAGACTATATATAAATGCCAGTAGAAAAAGAATGCTTTTGGAGCTCCGCTTTTAGGCTTGGCTAAATATATATATTTGCCTGAATGGATAAAATATATATTTTAATATATCAGAAGTTAATGTTTGGAGCTGCTTCACGTTTATATAATTATTTATTATGAAGGTGACCAAATTTCAATTGTACTATAGACGAAAGAGGATATGTATTAAAATAAAAGAGCTATAGAGTGATTTTTTGGAATTGATATTTAGTGTAACAGCAGTTATTACACCTTAATTTATATGTTCTTTTGCATCTATCTGACTATGAGAGACTGGCAATTTAAGAGATTGTTTCATAGTCTTTGCAAAATCACAAGTTGTCTACAGTTGAAATAGTTTATATTAATAGAATAGAGAACTTTGTCTTTGCATGTTTGTATCAAATAGATATTTTAATAATAAAGTTTACTTCATTCCTTGATTTAGAGAGACCTTAAAACATTGTTCTTCAGATCACAACACCAGCCGTGATCTTGAATTTGACAAAAATGTACCAAGATTGGTAACGACGGGTGCTATAAATTGAAAGAAAAAACAATCTGAGGGGAACACGTTATTGTGCTATGAATACCTCGTTTATATAAATACCCAAGTCCAGATGCTAAAATCTTTTAACAGTTTGCTGATACAAAAGTTCAGTGTGTCAGCACAGGGAACATCTTGCCAGAATTTTTTTTCCAGCCCACTGTACGTGCGTGAATTTTTTTTTGGACCATGGTCTCGTGCAGGATTTTTTTTTCTTACGCATATGCACTTGCAGGATATTTGTTTTCAAAATGACCCACCCCTCCCCCCCCCCCCCCAAAAGTAAAATGGTTGACCCCTTATCTCTCACGATAAGGCAGGCTGGTACTGAATGTTGCCATTATTTGTCACACGCAATTTGTTTTATATGGTTGAGATGATGTCCGCAGGATTAACCGTCTGGCTTGGTTTAAGTGGTTGCAATTTCTTGTAATATGAACTGTAGATACCCTTTCGTGTTCCGAAACTTGTGTACGTATAAAAGTTGTATCGTTGCAGCTTGCAGTCCAGTTTAAACATAAAGACCCAATAATAATAGTAATAATAATAATGATGATGATGATGATGATGATGATGATGACGATGGTAACAATGACCATGACCATGACCATGACCATGACCATGACCATGACCATGACCATGACAATGATAATTCACTAGGCTTAGAGGAATTCTTGTACTCTGCCTAGTGGATTTACAATCTAGTTCAGCAGCAACCTGTACTGTGAGAAACTTAAACATAATAAAAATTGTATTTATAATCTAAATAACAAATAAATAAATAAATTAATTAATTAATTAGCGACTAAAAATGAGACTAAAAGTCAGAGGCACTTTAACTTCTCGAAAATTTACCTTCCTTCAAACACATAACCCATGTGCTGACTTAGGATGGACAAATCGTTACGAAACCTTAAAAATCTCACATTAAACTATTATTCCTTTGGAGGAGGCAGGATGGCCGAGTGGTTTGGGGCGCTGGATTTCAATGCGGTCATCCCAGGTTCAAATCCCGCTCTAGCCACTAGCTGGAGTTTTTCTGGGTAGTCCCTGGTTCAACTCCTCGGTCATCCTTGTAAATAGCCAACTGGTTTGCCTCCAGCCAGTTGGGATTCTTATCATGTTTCTGTATTTGCTCGGCCCCACTAGCCTTTGTGCTATAAATAAGACCGAGGGTAAAGAAAGGTTATTATATTATTATTATATTATTGTTTTAATTCTAGACGTTGACGAATGCAAAGAAAGTCTGGCTAGCTGTCACTCGGATGCTAACTGCACGAACAACGTGGGCTCCTACATTTGTCGTTGTAAGGATGGCTATCTGGGAAATGGTTTTACGTGTTTCAAGAGTAAGAAATCTAATTCAAACAAATTGTAAAAAATAAAATGTGTATCAAATGTTTTATGTGTTGAATTATTACCCGAAAACAGCGAAAACCGTTTTTTGTTTGTTGAATTGGCGACAATTGTTTTGGCGTTTCAAAGCAGTATCAACCCTTTGATGAACCAATACGTAAAAAAAGAGAGAAAGAGTGATTTTTTTTATTTTACCCTGAACGAAAAATGTTCCGCTCCATGCTTTGAAAGAATGCTTACAGCTTAAGTGTTAGCAGGTTCACGAGGAATAAATCGTGCTGGCCAAATATTCTGTCTCGGGTTCGTTTAATCGTTTTAGTTGTTTAATTTCTAGTTGGCTGTTTGGGGGTCATTTCTGGGAGATGTACGTTTGTCGGTCCGACTTAATTTGGAACGAGAGGTCTAGCCATGCGGCGTAATTCGCACCCGCTACTAATGTCCCTGACGGCAACCACCCTCCCCCCCCCCCCCCCCCAGCCTCTTCAGGCCAAAATGATAAAAAATGATCTAATTGTAACAAATCCGCACCCGCTATTAATGTCCCTGACGGCAACCACCCTCTCCTCCCTGATCAAATTGTAACAAATGAAAGCACGCCCTGCTAAATAGGGTTAATAATTGTGATTATAATCAATGGGAACTTATGGTTCTTATGCAGAGGAGGTAAGCAAGCTTTGCGGTGGTCAGGACTGCCATACTCAAGCTGAATGCGTTGACGAGAAATGTGTCTGCAGCAGTGGTTACCAAGGTGATGGAGTCACGTGCACCGGCAAGTATCTGACGTGATACCAAAGCCTTTTATGTAACGAATTCTATAATAACCAATAGTTAGTAATTGCGGGCGTATGAATAGAAGGGTTGGGAGAAGATAAGTTGCTATGTTCTCGGAATGTGTAAGTATGGAAGGATAGCTTTTTTTGTTTTGTTTTTGTTGTTGTTGTTGTTGTTGTCGTTTTTTTTTTTTTTTTTCATATTATGAAACATTAAAACTTGATCAAATTGTGGCAGAACTGTGCCGCTACTTGACAAGCAACCTGGTTCAATGCTTGAGCGAAGTAGTCCACTTCGAAACTCACACAACAAAGTTGACCTAGACTCAATAACTTGTGCAAAGAAATCGATCGCAGAAGTTTGGCATGTTTTCAACACGACGGCCCTCAAGTGGAGTAAATTTACGAGTCGAAACATGGCAATACTACTTGAGTATACCTCCACAAAGTGAAAGTGATCTTGTCGAAGACACGTTGTTCTAAAGACTGTGTATGAAGTCGGAGGTCTGGAAAATTCCACAACTAACGACATGTGCGTCTTCTTCGTACCCACGTGCGTATGTTAGCCACATTTGGGTAACTCCACGTGACCAAAGTCGTGCGTTACGCTGCATGTTTTATATTCTTATCATTCTTGGTGGAAGTCCGCAAAAATGTAAAAATACCCCAGCTATAACAGCCCCATATTGACCAACCTGGAGATTTTTTTTTTTTTCACTGTATTTTGAAAAAGGGTTCTTTGCAGCAGCCCTAAAGTTCCCTGTTTAGATTAACAACAAAGAGTGAAAATGCAGATAAATGGTTACTGTCTAATAGCAAGTACTTATTGAAAGTTTGATTCGAAAATTATTTGATCCAGCACCTGAAAATTACTCCCGATCGGGTTTTCCTGGCTCTGGTGAAGAATGAAATGGAGCATTTGTCAGAACACCTTCTCTGAACACTAACTTATGACGTAATATTCTGTTGTTTTTATCTCAAGATATAAATGAATGCTTGGAGGAAAATGAGTGTGATGCTTTCGCTGACTGTACGAATACTAATGGATCGTACACTTGCACGTGCAAAGACGGTTTCCAAGGCAACGGGAAAGAGTGTACTAAGGGTGAGCCGGAAATGAACAGTTAGAGCAAAGACACTTATGTCGCAATAGGCGACGTTTTAATCTGTTCTAGTGTAGCAGAAGTGAATACATAAATTATAACTGATGTTTGTTTTCGCTTGCGGGAAGGAAAAAGACGTTCATATGGGTACAGTGGTTGAGTTGGCAAGAGAATTGTGTCGTAGCCTGCGAGCAAGTTATCTATTGGGGTTTCACGCGAGATTTATTTCAGGCGAGCAGCTAGTGCCTTCTATCTTGTTCACTGTTACGTTGTTTACTCATGCAGTGGATCCTTCCGGAGGCTGTAGTAGACAAAAGTGCCACATTTATGCTGCATGCTTACCCGACCCTGATAAAGGAGAGGATGCTTGTGGATGTCGAATTGGCTTCGTTGGCGACGGATTGGAGTGCAAAGGTTATTTTTCTTGTTTTGTTTTATTTTGTTTTTGGTATTTGCGTGGTTATTTGAGAAATTGTCTTGTTGGCAAATTTGAAGTCACAAAGGCTCAAAGTCCTTAAAAGTGAAAATCCGGGTGATTAGAAAAGCAGTCATACATCTATCTATCCATCCATCCATCCATCTATCCACCTATCTATTCCTCCGTCCGTCCATCCATCCACCCATCCGTCCGTCCGTCCGTCCATCCCTTCGTTCGCTCGTTCGTTCATTCATTCATTCATTTGTTCGTATGTTTTCTCGTCCGTTCGCTGGCTCGTTTGTTTGTTTGTTTGTTTATTTTATTTTCCCTGTTTGCAGATTTAGACGAATGCCGCGTTTTATTGGACACTTGTCCGGATAACAGAACTACATGCGTCAACACCTTGGGAAGTTTTGAATGCCTGTGTAAAAAAGGTTTTATGGAAGTAAACAGGAAATGTGTTTGTAAGTAGACTAAGAACCCCTTCTGCCAATCCGAAGCAAAACTAACTTTGTTCAGCTCCTAGCTCTTCTCCTTGCAACCAGCTTTCACTGGTGACTTAGTGGTGGTTATACCTTTCGGCCCTTACGATGGCCTTCGTCTTATAGCCGTCCAAATAGCCATCACAGGTGGTATTGCTCTGCATCCTCTGCTGAGATCATCCGCCATCTCTCATCCTCCCTTGTTGACGGAATCGATAAGACACCATAGCTTAAATATAATAGTGCGTCTCTTATCATCTGTTTTTCCCCTTTCTGATTCAGCGGATGACACATGCATGGGTGTGGACTGTGATGTAAATGCGGTCTGCGATCCATTCAGAGGATGTTTGTGCAAACCTGGTTACCTAGGAGACGGAAGGAGTTGTGTTGGTAAGCGACCTACAGTTTTAAGGACTGGTCGCTTTTGCTCTTCTCAAACGTATTGATTGGTGGAACTGGAAGAGGAACAAATAAACGCGCAGAGACCAAATTTTATTTTCCTTCGGGAGTACGCATGCAGGAGAAACTTAACCAGAGAAATTAAGCTTTGAATATGAGTTGAATGTGAGTTTGATACAAATTGAATTTGGCAAAAATCACCAGGGCTGCTTTTTTGCGGACAAGTGGCAGATTTCTTCCATTGCGGTTAAGGCGCAAAAGATTGGTTCTTACCGTCACTAAAGATGTGATATGGATGTGGTTCGATCTCTCAACAAGAATGATTTAAGCTTACAGCAGGTACTTTTTTTTTGTAGTATTTTACTGCGCATTTGTGAAATACCAGTATGGTGGCCGAGGACTGCCACTAAGTTATGAGGGCCATTTTTGCTTTTTTTAAGCAAATAAATGTGAAACAAAATGAAAATAAAATTAAAATCAAATACAAATGCAATGCAATATAAAAGAAAATGCAAATAAAGTCAAAGTCAAATGCAATTAAATGTAAAACAAAAAGCAAAGTACAAATCAAAATCAAACTTGATTCAGATTAAAGTTGAATACATTTTTAAAAGAGGATCTAAATTCGAAGTTAAAGTAAATTAAAATTGAATACACATGGAAAAGATAATGTAAAACAAAATTAGTGGCAGCGCTCGGCCATGCGAAAATTTACTTTCGTTTGAAAAATTATTTCACATGGCCGAGCGCTGCCACTACCCTGATGCTTTGCGCGCTTCAATGCTTCGAGTACCGGAGCAACTACAGAACACAGGGCCAAATTTTGAGTGCTTGTCGGTGGCTCGCCGGCTGGACAGTCGCTTCAGAGCTTTAAGAACGAGGTAGATATACTAAAGAGTGGCTCGATAGCTCGCAGGGTCTGCATGCAGAGGCTTGAGTGCTGAAGAACGAGGTAAATTTGTTTTGGAGAGTGGCTTGGTGACTCGATGGCTCGGTAATGACTGGCCAGCCACCGAGCTGGGAGAAAAACCCTACAAAATTGGTCCTAGCCTGTATCTTGTAGTGAAGCCTAATCGATGGTAGTCTCAGCTTCGCAGCCCAGTTTCCGTTGCGTGACATTTCAAAAACTAAACCGATTAGCCAGCCACCGAGCCGCACTGAAGCGACTAGCGAGCTGGCGAGCTTTTAGTGGTCTTTAGTATATCTGTATATCTACCTCGTTCTTAAAGCAGTAAAGCGACTAGCGAATCGAACCGGCGAACCACCGAGCCACTCATTAGTGGTCTTTAGTGTATAGAACGAGGCGAGGTAGAAATACTAGAGTGGCTCGGTGGCTCGCCGGCTCGCTAGTTGCTTTAGTTTTTGGGATGTCACACAACGGAAACCGGGCTGCAAAGCAGACTACCATGGATTTGGCTTAACTACAGGATACAGGCCAGGGCCAATTTTGTAGGGTTTTGTCCCAGCTCGGTGGCTTGCCAGTCATTACCGAACCATCGAGTCACCAAGCCACTCTCCAAAACAAATTTACCTCGTTCTTCAGCACTCAAGCCTCTGCATGCAGACCCTGCGAGCTATCGAGCCACTCTTTAGTATATCTACCTCGTTCTTAAAGCTCTGAAGCGACTGTCCAGCCGGCGAGCCACCGACAAGCACTCAAAATTTGGCCCTGTGTTCTGTAGTTGCTCCGGTACTCGAAGCATTGAAGCGCGCAAAGCATCAGGGTAGTGGCAGCGCTCGGCCATGTGAAGTAATTTTTCAAACGAAAGTAAATTTTCGCATGGCCGAGCGCTGCCACTAAATTTGTTTTACATTATCTTTTTCAAGTGTATTCAATTTCAATTTACTTTAACTTCGAATTAAGATCCTCTTTTAAAAATTTATTCAATTTTAATCTGAATCAAGTTTGATTTTGATTTGTACTTTGCTTTTTGTTTTACATTTAATTGCATTTGACTTTGACTTTATTTGCATTTTCTTTTATATTGCATTGCATTTGTATTTGATTTTAATTTTATTTTCATTTTGTTTCACATTTATTTGCTTAAAAAAAGCAAAAATGGCCCTCATAACTTAGTGGCAGTCCTCGGGCACCATATACCAGTGCACTATGTGTCGGCATTCATCCCACTTCTGACTGACTTAACATATAAATTGACGATTAATTCTCTTAATTTCCACACTTCACGTCAATCACAGTTCTAACGTCTCGTTGCTATGCATGATAAATCGCTTTCAACTCTAAAGTAAACATGTTAAAAGAGCCCTTCCTTATCACATGTCTGACCTGAGGGGACATATATCTGGCAATGTAACGTCAGTATTGTTTCCCCAGATGAAGATGAATGCGATCCCTCTCGCAGTCCTTGTGACCTGAACGCAGCGTGTACCAACACAGATGGTTCTTTTCAGTGTCAGTGCAAATCAGGATTTACAGGCGATGGTCTACGTTGCCAGAGAGGTGTGTTGATGGGCAGAGTGTCGTGGCCTTCTACCTTCGTCTAAGTCATAACTTTTTCTTCTTTCACGGATCTCATTTTAGACCAATCGTTTCCTACCTGAACTTTAGATGTTGCATCATTTATACTTTTTCAAAGTTTTCTTTTATTGTGGTTTAAGCTGTTCAAAACGTAAAATCCAAATTTTACTTCCCATTGCTAAAATCAAAATGTATAGCAAATAAGTCAATCATTCAACTGAAAGTAATCGAAAAACAATGATGTTCTTGTTGACGTTTTTTTTTTTTTTTTCTCTCTTTTCGTTTCTAGTGGGTGGAAGTTTACTAGAGGAAAATTGTAATGGTGTAGTGTGTGATACGCATGCTAAGTGTGTCCAGCCCTTGGATCAACCATTGCAGTGCGACTGTAATAAAGGTTGGCAAGGCAATGGGGAAACTTGTGCAGGTATTAAATGTGGATATTTCATAAGTGAACCAGGGAGCAGCGTTGGGGCAGTGGTGAGAGCGCTCGTCTTCCGGAAGCGGCGTCATAAGTGGGCTGAGTTTGTTGGTTCTCTACTTTGCTCCGAGAGGTTTTTCTCCCGGTACTCCGGTGTTCCCCTCTCCCCAAAAACCAACATTTCATTTGATGTGATTTATTTAGAGTTGATTTGATTTAGTCTCCCCAATTAAGTAGAGCGTCTGCGCTCGGCTAAATAGATTTGAGACTTAAATAAAGTGATTATTATTATTATTATTATTATTATTATTTATTATTATTATTATTATTATTATTATTATTATCGTTTTCAGTGCTATGAATTGCTTCCTACAGTCTCCTAGGGCCAGGGCCAATCCTTGGTCCTGAGGTACCAGGGAGGGGTTTTATTTGATGTACAGAAACCTTCTCAGTATGCGCGCCGTTACTAGGAGGACGATCTTTTGCAGCTCGTTAATGTTGCTGGTTCCGGATATCTTTCCTAAATTCTGGTCCATTCCCTCTCTAATAAGTCCCAGCGCATCAACAATAACCGGCACAGTCTCTGTCCTCATTCCCCACATTCTCGTGGTTTCAATCTCAAGATCTTTGTATTTTGAAAGCTTTTCAATGACTTTCGTTGAGGTGTTTCGGTCGGACGGTACTGATACATCTATAAGTTTGCAACACCGGTTGGCATGGTCCTTGATCACTATATCGGGCTTGTTCGCTGAGAGTTCCCTATCCGTATGTATCTGCATATCCCAGAGAATTGTGACTTCTTCATTTTCGGTAACCGTTTCGGGCTTGTTTTCATACCACCTCTCTGGGACTTCAATACTGTGATGCTGGCATGCTTTCCAACGGATATATGTAGCTGCCTTATTGTGCCTCTCTAGATAGTCATTATTACCCGGGCTGCGCGTGTCTCGCGCGGCGCCCGGGTCTAAGATTACCGACGGTTCTTCTTTTTCGTCGAGTATCATCCACAAAGTGCGTTTCTGCGCAAGCGCTAACTATTTTTAACAACAGTGATGCGTGTTGTCACGTATGGGAAAAAGTCGATTCATCTTGTGTCTTTTGAAGTCTGAAGAAACAATATGTTAAGAGAAGTGTCTATGCGAATGTTTGGAAGTTCAACGGCGAGAAGAAAGTTTTTAACATGAGTAAACTTAACGGCAGATGGACTGCCGTGTTTCCTCGTGTCTGCTTCAGTAGACTGCGAGTAGTCTCTAATTTTGGCGATGGATTGTGGGGCGGGCGAAAGACACGTGCGCGCGCGAAGTTGCGAGGAGACGCCACGCGAGGGGAGCGCCAAAAATTAGAGACTACAGACAGAGGGAGTTTGACCTTTCACGGCCGAGTGATTCGAGTGTAAATCTCATATCAACAGCAAGAATGATGCCTGTTGTCACGTATCGGAAAACGTCGATTCACCTTGTGTCTTTGAAGTCTGAACAACTAATATGTTAAGACAAGTGTCTATACGAATGTTTGCAAGTTCAACAGCGAGAAGAAAGCTTTTAACATGACCAAAATTTAACTCCAGATGGACTGCCGTGTTCCCGTATCCGCTCCATTGAGATGTACATTTTGTTGAATAACTCAAGTACGGGATATCACACACCCCTGAGACTTTGACAGGTAGTTTAGTTACTATGTTGCCACAATATCTCAATTTCTGGACTTTAATTTTTGAATGATAAGCGATTATATTTTACAAATGTACTATCGTCCCTTGAAACTGTCCAGAAACGTTCCTTTCTTGTGTTTCAAATGACCCTGGATTGACGTATTTGTAAACAGTTTCACTCTGCTAATTAATTTTCTACTCACATTTCACCGAGACTCCATTCACATTTATGCGAAAAAATCCAACATCGTTCGATAAGCCTTTCCTTTCTCAAACAATTATCCATCGAAGCGAAAACAAGTGTGCTTAGTTTTTTTTATTTTTTGGAATCGATACACTATTTTTATCATCTTGCATAACGATAAACCTCTGTGGCCTAAAGGTCATTGTTCCTGCCTGTGACGCAGCTAACCCGGGTTCGATGTCTTTTAGTGGTATATATCACGGGCTTTATTTTTTCTGTTTCTCTTTTTCTTGTTCTTTTAGAAATATTTTTTACAAGTGTTATAATTATTGTGCTCAATGGTTGAGCTGTATTTTAGAGGAATATATGTTGATAGGGGTCTAAAGAAATAGACTCCAACACAAGCTAAACACAATGCGTCCGATGTAAGAAAGACAGACTTCCCTCTATTCTTTTGTTTAGCACTAAGTTAGGGATACAATACTGTTTTTTGCAAGCCCGGGTTTAGGCTAATTGTAGCCTCTTGTTATTATTATTATTATTATTATTATTATTATTATTATTATTATTATTATTATTATTATTATCATCATTATTGTTATTATTATCAGCTTTGTGAACTGGATGTTCTTTTTCCGGTTTCCTTCCTAATTGAGCGGGTCATAGCTCATGACCAAAGGTCCCTTAGAGTTTTCTCCTTACTCTAGAGCTCCAACACCTTTCTCAAAATCCTTGCCGTTCCCAGTAACGTAGGTTTCTGGAGTAAATAAAATACTAATTTTGACATTCAACTTTCCCAACCACTTGTCCAAGTTTTTTGTTACACTTCCCAATGATCCTACAACAATTGGTACCACCTGTATAGTTCTCATGTTCCACATTCTTGCAATTTCTCTTTTAAGATCCTGATACTTTTCAACTTTCTCATTCTCCTTTTTAACAATTCTTTTATCTGCTGGTACGGCAATATCAATAACAGTGCACTTGCTGTCCTGTTTATTTACAACTACAATGTCCGGTCTTCTGGCTTCAATGACATGATCACACTGTATGTTCACGTCCCACAGCAGTTTAACGTCGTCGTTTTTACTTACACTGTTAGGTGTGTGTTCATACCACTTATCCTTATTATAATAATAATAATAATAATAATAATAATAATAATAATTATTATTATTATTATTATTATTATTATCGTTTTAGTCTTAAAATGGCTTGTGATTTAGATAAGAAATAAAACATGATAGAAATGCTTGAAACCCCAAATTGAAACTTGGGAAAAAAAATCCGAGTTTCTAACCACTGAGCTACTGGAGACTCTATGGTGAGCAAGGCTGAAATGTGGGCTTTTACTGGAACCGCATGACGCGGTCACATAGCCAAATAATGTCTACCACACTCATAACTGCATCACGCAGTCACATCAAGGCATATCAAAGATGCAACTATCCAAGACCTCCATAGTGAGTGAAATAAGAGGGTCGTGGGTTCAAATCCCATCTGGAAGTCGGATTTTTTTTTTCCGAGTTTCCGTTTGGGGTTTCATGCATTTCTATCATGTTGTATTTCTTATTTCAATCACTTTGGAGGTCTTAGATTTAGATAAGGAAATAATAATTGTATTAAATTTTAAAGTTGGGCATCCCAACAAAAGAGGAGTGCTGTGGCCTCTTCTCCATGACAGCAACAGAACTTGAATTTGTGTTTTGTTGTGTTTCGCCGTACTTGAAGGAATTGTGATCAGACTTTTGGTACCCAGCGCATCCCATTTTAAGAATTAACTGAATCAACTCCTCCGACCATGCGTGGTAGATTATGATATTTGCCTGTGTCTTGTTTTTATTTTAATTTACAACCAAAAGAGGTTAAAACGTTTCACAAAAGAAGAATTAGGAGATGTTATTTGGGTAATCTTGTTCTCAAATTCGATTACTAACCGATATTATTTGCTATTATCTTTTATCGGCATATGTTTTAGACGTGGATGAATGTGAGAACATCTTGTGTCATCCATTGCGTGCTGAATGCATCAACACTGAGGGGTCTTATGAGTGTCGCTGCAAACCTGGCTTTCAAGGCGATGGAATCAATTGTACATGTAAGGTTTTTTTGTTTCTCGTTCTCATTGTTAGTTTTCCATCGCATTTTTTCAGCTATTGTTTAAGGACGGTGCCTCCTAATACGAAGATATTTTTTCGCGGATTATCACTATGCTAAAACGTAGATGTTGGTAAGGGCTAATGAAAATTGAAAAGAAAATTGGGGGTAACCATGCATTTTTCAGAGATAATTAAGTCCAAAGCTGCAAAAAATAGAGACTTAGTATTTTTTTTCGAAAAAAAAAAAAGAAAAGAAGAAATATTTCTCTGAACATTTCCTTCGAATTCACGTTTACATACACCAAGTCAACAACAAACCACAAGCTTTGAAACACATAACAACTGGTGATATAAAACTACTTTTTATGTGGTATTTATTACAAAATCATTGCAATGGAGGCATTTTTGGCCCTGACTGCTCCCTTTTAGTTGAACAAAAACATAGGCTAAATATATATTGTGAGGTAAAAAGTGGGGGTCACCACGCGTTTTTTAGAGCTAAATTGGTTATTTTCTACTTTTAAGGCTCGAGACAAATTTTGCTCTACCCCTTCCCTAGTAAGTTAAATATTTGCATGTCTTTTCCCTCGGCATGCTGGGATATCCAGTATGGCGACACATATGCTGGAACAAAAAGTTGCCTTGATTATTCGGGAATTAGAGGACATTTTTTCACTGAAGATGGCTTTGAATGCTCAACAAATTCGAAGACTTTTGAGATGTGCATTTTGCGTAAATTTCAAAGTTTTTTTTTCCAGTATAACTTGCTCTTTTGGGCTCTGGCGAAGTGGAAGACAAACACGTACGTAAGATCACGTTTTGTAGTTTTGTCAATTACTTTCGCAATTGTTTCTTCTGGTTGTATTATCTGTCTGGAAGGAGTTTTGAAATGCATAAAAACTACGCAGTTTGAGAGCCACTATTCGTGATTCCTTGTTTCTGATTTTCGCAGTCCCTTATTCAGGCAAATTAAGTTCAAGCTTTTCATCAGTTACGAATGCAAGACATCGTTTTATGTTATATCTTACGCTCGATGAAAACATCTTTCTTTTTATTATTGTTGAAACAGCAATAAAATAAAAGAATAAAACCGAAACGGATGTGTTGTGTATTAAACCGTTATGTGTAGCTCATAACGTTTTTAATCGATTCCTTTGAATCACTTTATACAGCGATATGTTTTGATTAAGCTTAAGTCATATTATTTGCCAATTCACTTCACTTGCTTTTCGGTGATTTAGCGTAATTTTATAAAACACACCACAATAACGCTTTCGTTAACGTACGGGGTTTTGGTGTAGACAGCCTGTTGCCAATCCTGTAAAACTATCCGCTAAATCAAGAGCTTACAAAAAGTAACGGTAACCATCGTAAGCGTACCGTAAGTACGGTAACCATCAAAACAAACAATCTTCTGAGAAATCGCGCGAGTTATCGCGCGAGACTAGATGGTTGCGTGGTGCGCAGAACGAATGCGCACTAGCAATAGGAGGCACCGTCCTTAACCATTTTAGGAACTTCCATAATCTGGTTTAAACTCAGTTTGCTAGAATCCTTTACACAAAGTGAAACAGAAACAAGTGACCGAACTGAGACAACAGAGCACCGGAAATAATTGTCATCCTTATGAATTTCACTCCTCCTAGCCGATGGTTCGTGTCACGGAGTCCAATGCCATGACAACGCCACGTGTTTTAAACCGACGCCTGAGGTACCTGGCCTGTGTATTTGCAAAGATGGTTGGCTGGGCAATGGACGACAGTGTTCTGGTTAGAACTCAAAATGCTTAATTTGTTACTAGCTATGATTACTGGATTGGGTTACCGAATTTTTTTTAGGGGTAAAAATAATGTTAATTTTCTTGCTATTACTGCTCAGTAGCCTTCCTGCTTTCTTTAGCTGTACAAGAATTGTCGTAGAGAACCTGTTATATTCGAGTGAGAAACAATGGTTGATACCGGTAGATCGCTCTGTATTTAAAAATCTTGCCTTTTAACTGAAGCTTCACCTAACTTCTCTGTCATCTGCCAATGGTCAGTTCTAGTTTGGAAAGTTTCTATTGGGGCGTGCTATGAACCTGCAATCGCATACATTCCCATATCCCTCCTTTCCTTTAACAAGGGATTGGATACTTCCTTCTTTCATTTTTTTTTTTTAATCAAGTGACTCGCTTGTCAAAGTCTCTTAAGTCGTAATATTCTTCGTCAAACAATGCCTTCCAGCAACTTTCTCTAATATTGTCCTGTTAATCACCTTCGTCGTTTTCCCGAGACAGTTTGATTTAGACCAGATTTTAAGCTGTCGCTTCTCTCTGTTAAGATGTCGATGAATGCAATAATTCCTCCAAGAATAACTGCGATGAAAATGCCGATTGCATCAACACCGAAGGTTCTTATAGATGTCACTGCAAATCCGGTTACCAAGGCGACGGCTTGAGCTGTGTCTGTAAGTATTTAGCAATTGCTTTTTTCCACTACAAGTAAGGATGCAATGCATAGAGCTATCGTTACGTCCTGTTTTTCTGTAGTTTTGCGAAAAGGTAATCCCAAAATTAAGTGAAAAATTGTATTTTGAACAGCGATATCGTGCATTGCTGTATGTGTAGATGAAGCATTTCTTTCTTGTTCGTCTGTGGATAAAAATACAGATATATGAGAATCAAAGAACGTGCACCGTTGTCCCGTGTAGTGATGTTTCTCTTCAAGTGTTCAATTTTGATTTAACGCAGTGGCTATATTAGGGTGTACTAAATAATGTCTAATAAATGAACAGGAGTGTTTTATCAAGTTTAAAACACGAGGCGCAGCCAAGTGTTCTAGGACTTGATAAAACACGAATTGCGAATTTATTGAACGGCTTAAAAAACGTTACTGTACATCTATCCATTCTTACACTAAAATTTAGATTTTGGGTTATTTTTGCCTAGAGAATCGGATGTAAAATTTAGCCGTGTCTTTATCAGGTATAAAGACACTCATTAAAAATTAATTTCTTTTGTATTTCCTTCATGAATTATTATTGAACATTTTTTAAGGCGAAACAAAAAGCGTTTAAGCGCTAACCTCTTTTAATTCCCTAACTTCCAGCTGAAGACTCTTGTGGTGGGGTGCTTTGTGACTCCAATGCGAACTGCCTGTTGTATGGAAACCGACAGTTCTGTTTGTGTAAAAATGGCTGGACAGGCGATGGGCAAACTTGCTTTGGTCAGTGGTCTGTTTCCTTTATCTCTTAATGTTCACGTACAGCGTATGCAGTATAGCGAATTTACAGTTGTGCATCAAGTTATGTGACAGGTCCCCTGTTCTTAAATAGACGGTCAATGGCACATGTTTGAGTTCAAGCCCTTTGCTAATGTTTGAGGTAGACTGTAAGCACTCATACTGTCTTTCTCAGATTCTTGGCACAATGGTAAAGAGGATCATTGTCTTATTTCACGTAATTCGCGACTTCACCACTCACGGGAAGTCTAGATAAACTAAGGTTCAATTATAGACCTTTTTCATAATGGCGGACGATTTTAATTATTCTTTTGTATATGTGTTAATTAGCCCTACTAACCTCACTTTAATGAAAAAATTCTATTGAATTTTGCACATGCTGACGAGGCTAGTAGGGTTCATTATCATAAGAATAAAAGAGTAATTTGTCGGGCGCCATTATGAAAAGGGTCTATAAAATGACAAAACGTTAGGCTTCTCAGTGCGAAGAGCGACGTTCGCTTAAAAGTAGAAAATATGAAATCAGTAAGAAACGTTGAAGATTTTTCGTCCTTTAAACCAGATGTAGACGAGTGTCAACCATTTAAAAACAACTGTCACTTCGATGGTGAGTGCGTGAATACCGAAGGTTCATATGAATGCCGATGCAGACCAGGGTACCAAGGAGATGGTTTCAACTGCACATGTGAGTGACTACTTCTTTTTTTAACTAGTAACTGGAAACTGCAACAAACATTTAAAACGAAGGAACAAAACAAAGCAATCAAATTCCATCTTCCAATGGTATACGAAATATGCAGAGAACAATAAGAAAAAATAAACATCCTTGGCTGTATCTGTCGCGTCTGGGAAAACAATGCTGTCCTTTCCAAATAATTGAACTGAAACGTATGCAGTAAGTTGATTTGCCAAAAGCACATCACATATATCGCCAGTTGTGCGGTACGTGAAGGATTTATTTAGCTTCCATTTCGTTAGCGGAGGCCAGGGAAGATTTATTCACTTTAATCACATCTGCATGGCGCCTCAAGCCTGCGTTACGCAGCTCTCAGTTTGTCAAAACGTTCTCAGTTTGTCAAAAAGGCAAATAAATGATGATGATGATGATGATGATGATGATGATGATGATGATGATGATGAAACTAAGATGTGCTAAAAAATTTCCACCACTTAATATCTGGACAGCTTTCCAAATGCTCAAAGAATCATTTCTCCATTGCTGCCCCATTTCCCATCGTCCTTTAAACGACAACATGAAACAAATGCCGTACCAATGCAAGCAGTCAGCATCAGTCAGCATCATAGAGTTTCACTCTTAGGCGTCACTTGATTTTGTTTTTAGCGGATGGCACCTGCGAAGGCGTCACTTGTGACTCGAATGCCGATTGTAACCGAACATACCCTTCGGGGCGTCGTGAATGCGTTTGTAAACCTGGATGGCAGGGAGATGGGCGGAAATGTTCTGGTAAGTTTGATATACTTGTACCTGTAGCCTAAAATAATTTGGGACATTGATCTTGCACTTCTATTAGCCTAATTGACAAGCACTTTTTAGATTGCTTCTTTTGTTAGATTTCTGAGTTGTTAGCTCAAACGAAATTGCACGTTGAACGATTTCATCTAAGCCATTGATAATATTAATTATAAAGAGATTTCGCAAAGCGTCTACAATGTATTATGGGGAAAAAAGCCTGACGTCCTTATGTCGTAACATTGTAACATAATCCAAACGTGCTCAATGCAGGCCGTAACCATGAAATTGTCATTTTTTTTTCTTTTCAGATGTGGACGAGTGTCAGCCATTTAAGAACAACTGTCACTCAAACGCTCAGTGCGTCAACACCGAAGGTTCATATGACTGCCTGTGCACACCAGGCTACCAAGGAGATGGCTTTAATTGCGTCTGTAAGCATGATTATTGTGATGAAGTGCGGCTCGATGTTATGCTTTTGGGACTCCTTATGTCATTGCCCGTTTTGAAATTACAGGGTTTTACAAGAACAAAGTTTAGATCCCCCAATTAAAGGGACATCGATCACTGAGGTTGGGAGCAGTTCAACACTGCCTTCCAAATAAATCGTTTCAATTACAGCAGCGCCACCTTATTATCGCGGCGTTAAGGTAATACTAGTGAAGTTAGTTCAACAACAACAACAACAACAACACCTTTATTCGCCTTGTACTTTTACTTTTCGTGTTTTATTTGAACGCCGTTTAATTTCATAAAGTAAACGTGTTGTTGGAGAAAAAGCGAATAATATTTCCAGAATAACAGCAACAACAAACTAATTTCTTTTAAGGAAAACGCTCGACTTACCACAACTTTTATTAACCCACGGAGTTCTCTGTTCAATTCCCAATTTAATTATCATTACGCGAGAAAACTACATGGATGACATTCTCTATGAAGGACAGAGATTTTTGTGGCTGCGTGGTTGGTATGTTGTTGAATGACATTTTTCCCCCTAATTTAGCGGATGGTTCTTGTGAAGGAATCTTTTGCGACCCGAATGCCCAATGCCTCTCAAGTTTACCTGAAGGAAGCCGACAATGCAAGTGCCAGGAAGGTTGGCAAGGAGACGGACGGAACTGCTCAGGTAACAGCATTTGTTTCAAATGTTGTCCTCTACCGTTCCTGCCTAAAGACCAAATGTCTTAGAACTCAGGAAACAAGACAACATTGCTGCTCAACGTATGTTGAGGAACCTTTATTCCCTTCCCTAGAGAGAATGTTCCTCATTTGAGCCGAATCACTTTGTCCCAACAACAAAACATTGTGATTTTTAGGCACTGAACGAACTAGAAAAACTGTGAAATACTCAACTTACCAATTTGAGTATGGCCTCCAAATTCGCGATTACATAAGTTACATGAATCATAATGACCACTTTATTTCCGGGAAAATAACTCAACTCAACCAAAAGGCTTTTTTTGCGTTTTGGGTGTCTGTATACGATGTCAATGTACTGCGAAAAATATCTGGCAACCTTATTTCCATACACATATTTCAGCCATAATGGTTAAGTCCAGGTAATACCTTTTGAAAGCTAAAAAGAAAATGAAAGAAAAGGTGAAAATGGTCATAATCTTTTGCCCCTTATAGTGAGCTATATTTTGCTTTTAGCAGCAATCTAAATTATTTAGAGTACCAATCGCTTTGTTGTGTATAGCCTATGCATGCACATTGATTTCTCTGTTGCCATGTTACACTCGATACGTGTACGTTCAGCTGGCTGAATATGACTGGTTTGTTTGTTTTATATTCACAATGAGTATTAAAAGGGTATTTAAGGTGAGTAAGAAAAAAGTAAGCAAAAGTTCCGCCCCTCTCTTTACAGATATTGACGAATGTCAGCCATCTAGGAACAACTGCCACATTGATGCTGAGTGCATTAACACCGAAGGCTCGTATGAATGCCGTTGCAGGCCAGGATACCAAGGAAATGACCTTAACTGCGTGTGTGAGTTAAACTACATCCTTCAAACCCTGCAGCTCTTTGTTCGGTGTCAGAATAGCAGGCCACTTTACTGCTTGAAGTTAGTTTTTTTTTATTGTCAAGGTTAACGAGATATTTTTGAAGGAAACTTTTTAACTGTTAACACACGGTTTTATGTCACCACTGTGCGGCTAAAACGGCTTTTCGTAACCAAACTCTGGAGTTGTTAAGCAAATAAGTCGTTCATTATACGCGAGCGTGGACTTGTTCACTCTGCTGCCAAAACCCCAAAGGAAAAGTTTGCATAACATAAACTTTCCGTGCTCTTTGGCTGTATGTGAAACAATAAGTTCAAAGTGACTTTAGTTCTATTTCTTGTGTCTTTTCATTTTATCTTTCGTAGCTGATGGCACGTGTGAAGGAATTACTTGTAACCCGAACGCCGATTGTAACCGGACATTCCCTTCAGGACGTCGACAGTGCATTTGCAAACCTGGCTGGACCGGAGATGGAAGAAACTGCCCTGGTAAGCTTTGTTCTATCATGCTTAAGACATTCCTTTGTCTTTCCTATTTCGTCCTAAGAATATAGTCTGGAGCAAAGCTTGTGCATTTTTGTCAAGCACGCTGATTGACTTCTAGGGTAACAATGTCATGGTCAGTCAAATTTCATCTCCTTTTCGAGTGAGTACCAATTCACTCTTTGGTGCTTGGAAATTCGTTTTCACTTCGCATAATACAACTAAAATTGATTTAACTTGCATGCACGGTCATTTTAAAATGAGTTATGTTTTGCTTCTGACAAGTACTGGTATTTTACAGGCCGTGCCGCGGTAGAATATATGTTTGACCGGATTTGTTAGGCTTACTTCTTTTAACTGCAATTACGTTTAGAAAATGTTCCAGTCATCCTGTTTTCAGATATTGACGAGTGTCAGCCACCTCAGAACAACTGCCACATTGATGCGGAGTGTGTTAACACAGAGGGATCGTATGACTGCCGTTGCAGACTTGGCTACCAAGGAGATGGCTTCGATTGCGTCTGTGAGTTTACCTAAGAGTGTACACAGCATTTCCGCACTTTCATACAAAGCTATGAATTGTTCAGTATCGGAAGTAACAAGCAACCTCGAAGCTTGGTATTATTTTTCTTTAAATGGCATTAGAACGATTTCTGTATGCAACTGCTTTCTAAAACTGAATTCAAGCCAAAACATCTAAGCTGTTAATCAAACATGTGAGCTTACACCACCTTCGTGCATACACTTCTAAATGTCCTAAGGAAAAGTTTCAGCTGGTTGCTGAAGGAATCAGCAATCAAATTGAATTAGTGTGTAGTACATCTTATAGCTGAACTTACGTGCGTGTACGGCTTTACTTTTTCGCAGCTGATGGCACTTGTGAAGGAAATATTTGTGACACGAATGCCGATTGCAACCGAACATTTCTTTCAGGACGCCGACAGTGCATTTGCAAACCTGGTTGGCAGGGAAATGGACGCATTTGTTCTGGTGCGTTTGTTTTTGTTATTGTAAAGAATTTGTTTTTTTTTTCTTCTTTCTCATTTGCTTTGCTTATTTAATCACCTATTTTGTGTATAACACAATGGACACTGTACCATGACGTGCTATTATTTTCTTCAAGATATTGACGAATGCCGGCCATCTGAGAATAGTTGTCACCAGAAGGCAAGGTGCAAAAATACCGCAGGCTCATTCGAATGCCGCTGCAGACCTGGATATCTTGGAAATGGATTTGACTGCATGTGTAAGCCAGCTATATTATGCCAATTATTTAAAGGAGCAGTCTTGGTGAATTTTTGGGAAAATGGGGTGAATTGAGAATGAAAGATAGAAAGGTAGAAATGAATACACACATAATCCAGTTAGTCCGCTAACGGGATCAGGCGCACCTTGTTGTGGTGGCAGACTTTCTGGCCTTTGTCTACTAATCATTCACTTTAAATTCAAATTTTCATCCCCTTCAAATCCAATGTGAATGTAAATGCTTAAAATGTAAATATTTTCCAGTTTTCCATAATTTAGAACACCTCCTTCCCTAACTTTTATTCCTTCAAAACAATCCAGGAATCATCGAAAAAATTCTCAACCACTGACTGTGCCAAGGACTTTGATCTAATGGAGTCATTTTTTGATTGAATGAAATCTGGGCGAGGGATTTAACAAGTCATTTAACCAGACTGTCCCCTTATGCGCTTTTCATACAGATCCACTTTAGCATTAACAGCTAGGGTGGGAGAAAGTAATGCATCAATTGTCTGAGCGAATGTCCAATTTTATTTTACGTCGATTAACTAAATACAATTTACGAGGCAGTGGCTTAAATGTTGTGCAGCCTCCATATAATAGCCTTGTCATGCACAACTCCTATTTGTGCATGATTGCCCACACATGGAATCGTTTACCAAATGTCGCCAAATCCTCGACCACTTTAGCACAATTTCCTGCTCGCCTGAATAATGTTAAATTCACCGGCAAGGTGCCAGTGTATGAACTGTATATAATTTTATCTATTTTTACATTTTTACATTCTCTTGATGTACGTAATAGTTTAGCTTTTTATATTTGTATGTGCATAATTCACAAGTTACCTTGTTTTGTAATTTTAGTTTGTCGAGCACTTCCCACGTTCGTTGACCTTTATTTATATCATTCTATTCTATTCTATTCTATTCTATTCTATTCTAATACGCTTAAGCTGATTCCGAGATGCGGTGTATAGATTGCGACCTAATCATGCTCGTCAAGTCGGAGTAAAAAAAAAACAAAAACAGAATTAGTCTTTGTGTAATTCTAGCGGGAAATGAAATAGGAGAAATAAGCAAAGCGAGTGTGATCGCCGCTTGGCTTCAGCATGATACAACTGTGATGTGTTTACTGATGTCCTTTTCAACATTCCAGCCGATGGATCATGTGACGGCGTCATCTGCGATTCAAACGCCTTCTGTAGAAACACTTCGCTTGGTGATCAGCGGCAGTGTTGGTGTAATAACGGTTGGAGGGGAAATGGAACCCACTGTTCTGGTAAGTGAAAGCAAAGTGGGCGTTAACAACTGCGTCATCCAGTAAAGAAAAAGAAGTATCCCATAAACAACATATTTTCCAAACAGTAAGATGTGACTCGGGACAAGAATAGGAGTTCGATTGGGAGAGGTGTCTGCTTGCAGGAGGTTATAAATCTCCATTATGTGCACTTAAAGGTACACTGTCCCGATAATGCGCACGCACGAGCGTCATCTGGTATCTCTCAAAAAAACAATAGAGCCCTCACATATTGAGGCGCCAAGATGGCGTTGATAGATCAGTTGTTTACATCCTTTGCTCGCGTTATAACAACCTCGTGAATTTACCTCATTCATGTTTTTACGGTGAGAAACGCGATTAATTCTGAATGCTTTAACGGTCCATCGGAATTACAGAAACTACATTTGTTAAGCTTTGCAAAGTCACCGAAATCATTCTTCAACGACAAATACAGCTCAAGGTTTAGCTTTTTACGCAGCATAAAAACTGTGTCATTTCACAGCACTTGCTGTAAACTGTGAAGACTTCATATCTTAAACACGTAAGCGTTTGTGGCTTTTACATTTCATCTGCAGAAAATGTCAGTCACAGTTTCAAATATAACATGTCTTGAGCTTTAAAACCATGTAAAAATTATGCTGGAACATGGAATTTAATAAACGCCGCTAAGAAAATTTCCAAAGGTTCGTAATTTTCAAACTTGCCGCTTAGCGGGGGGTCGTCACGTTCTTTTATTAACTAACGCGAAAATAATTGTGATCTTCATTTAGCGCGTTCATGAACAGTCGTTTGGCAAGTCAAATACTACACTTCCGTTGCTTTCCAAAGAGACCAAAATCACTATAAAAGCAGAAATTTAAGGCGAGTTATGAATTTTCACGCAACCAGACTCTTTGTCATATTCGGACTTAGGCCGCTCAACTGTGAAGAGTTCAGATGTAACCGCGTAAGCGTTTGTCGAGTTTTCATTTCATGTTTTAAAAGATTCATTCATATTTTCAAATAATACATGTCTTATGCTTCAAACTGCAGTAAGATAATGTTCGAACATCGCATTTAACGTCAGGAAAATACTTTTGAAATGTGGAATAATTTGCAAACGTCTCCCGCTTGGCGCGAATCTTGTCAGGCTTTGGCGTTTCCTCAACGGTTGTTCGGAAAGAGAGGAGAGATCCAAATGATTTTATAACGACAAATATAACTCCACTTATGAATTTTTACGCATGCATAATTGTTTGTTCACATTTTGTCGGATGATTGGCGAAGATTTCACTTTACTTTGGTCTCCTTTGCATTTCCAGCGACAGCAAATGCTGGGCGAAGACTGTATCGGTGGAATACAGACACCATTCCTTTAGCCGCTTTCATGATTGCTTTATATATATATATATATATATATATATATATATATATATATATATATATATATATATATATATATATATCTGCTATGCTGCTGGTTCCATTTCTGCTTATTCTTTTCACGATTATCTGAGCTTTTGTGGAAGCTGGCGGGAGAAAGAAGCCTTCAACCGGCGCCATAGCGTTTTCTTTTTCTCGGTCCACCGACCAACGGCATTAAAATCAACTCCAAAAAATCCTTATTGCACGAAAATTGCTACCCAACAAGAACTATGTATCATTAATCTATAATTCTGAGAAGATTTAGGGTAATATCGAACTCAACTGAGCACGATGCAAACGGATTTTTGAACGAATTTTTTTCTTCTCGCATCTTTTGATTTCACGACAGGATTAACAAAACTGAAAATTTTGAGCCTGCGCAGAATCGGGATACTGTTCCTTTAACTCAAGAGAGATAACTGTTTTTATTCCAACAACGCAGCTATGGTCCTTGGGAGATAATATGTGTAGTGGATTTTACATGCTGTGCTTATTGGCTATATTTCTGAATGACTGTGATCGAATTTAGTTTGCACCGACCGTTCTTATGGAGTTTAGTCAGTACAAACACTAGCTACTCTATTCGACTTTATGTAAACCATATTACTTCAGTACTGACACTGCGATATACTGGGCTGATTAACGATGATCTGTGCTATTTCATTGCGAAAATTGAATTACTTTAAATTGCGCCGTATTGTCTCTCTTTATATTTTTCCCTCAGATATCGACGAGTGTGAGTCGCCCGCAAACGGCTGTGACGTAAATGCGAATTGCTTCAATAGCGCAGGCTCATATCGGTGTCGCTGTCGTCTTGGTTACCTAGGCAATGGAAGTCATTGCGTCTGTGAGTTGTTGTCTGCAATGTGAATTTTAAACCTCTTTTAGCACTAGAATGAAAACATCAGTGCAAGGAAGTGCCATTGCATATACTACAAAGCTTAGAATTATTTAACCGTTCCTATATTTGAATGCAGCCGTAATTATGCTATTTCAGTATGATTTATTTAATCTGTTCTCAGGCATTGAGGCGTTGAAGCTTTTCAGTTAAAATCTTAAGATACACTTGCTAACAATTGTGGTTTAAAATTGTTTTCAATTTAATGCAAGGTTGCACCGTTCTTTCCTAGCCGACGGTACTTGCGATGGAGTGGTGTGCGGTCAGAACAGCTCATGCGTACCAAGATCTGTAGGGAGTCGTGAACGCCAATGCATTTGCACTGATGGTTGGACGGGAGATGGACGGAGTTGTACTGGTAACGAAATTGTTAACATTCAAAGCTAGCAGCCGTCAAATTTGCCAGCAAATGTGACCTTTTAAGAAGGAGACAATTTGCGCGATGCCCGATACACTAATTTGGGTTTAAAGATAACTTTGATCAACAAGTTGATCTAAAGAGATGCTCGTTCAGTGAAGTCAGGCGACACTGCCTTTGGTGTGTTTTGTTTTGTATTTCTCAAGTAGTAATTTACTTTTCCCCAGTAATTCCTGAGAAAGTTCCCGTTGCACCGCTCTTGCGCCTTCGCGCAACGAAAAAGGAAAACGAAAAGGCCATTTGAAAATGGAACGTCTCTTTATTGTAACTCTTTTGACATTGAAGTTGGGAAAACTCACGTTCTCCACAAAACCTAAATTTTTCTCCTTTCATTTTTTTTTTTTTTGCTGAGGACGACAAATAATTGTGCCAAAATGTAAAACGCACGTGTAGAGCGATTGCTTTTGCTCATTAAGTCTATGGTTTTGTGGCGTTCTCGTTGCGGTCGTCGTCCTCGTTGCTTGATCTCCCTCAAAAACTTGCAAACGCGAACGCGAAAACAAAACGCGTGTTAACTGAATTTGTTCCTTCCTTTCCATGCACAGGCAATATCCTACCATGCACATTAGTCTTCTTCTCATATGTCTACTCTGCAGATATCGACGAATGTCAAGCGGTAAATAACAGTTGTCACCGGCAGGCTACTTGCTTCAACACCCCTGGTTCATTTTCCTGCCAATGTAGTCTTGGATACGAAGGGAATGGTTTCGAGTGCAAATGTAAGTGTACAGCCATGATGCGGGACTAATGATCTTGGGTGTTCGAGCGTCAGATCAAGGTAGTACCATCGGACAATTAAAATGTACAGGGTCGTGTCCCTAAACCCCTTCTCTCTTCTCACAGCGTCCAGAATTAAAGAAAACAAAACTGTTTTTTTTTTTAAATCATGGACTTCGTTTCAAGCAATAATCACATTTCCCACTCTTTTTAAACTCAAGTGATTAGTATTTTATCAACGTCACAAGGTAACCAAGGATTATACGACTTTTACCAACTTGAATATTCGTTAACCTCTAAGACCTTCTTCAACGTAACAGTAGTCGGGGTCTCCCAAGAAACTTTCCATGTACAATCCTCCAATGTTGCTCTTTACAGCTGACGGGACATGCGCAGGAGTGGTATGTCATGCAAATGCCACGTGTCGTAACTTGATTCAAGGACCAACATGCGTGTGCAACGATGGTTACCAAGGAGATGGAACTTCTTGTACTGGTGAGTAGGTCGTACATAATTGATTGTGTGGGGACGTAAAAGAACCCACACACTGTTCGAAAAGAGTAGGGAACGTAGTTCCCCTGTGTGGTGGTCTATCTCTCATCTGATGGTTAAATGATCCGAGACCGCAGACCGCAGACCGGTTAGCTCAGTGGTAGAGCACCGGACTACCATGCGGGAGGTCGCGGGTTCTAACCCCGGCCGGACCAACACTCAGGGTCTTTAAAATAACTGAGGAGAAAGTGCTGCCTTTGTAATGACATCTGCAAATGGTTAGACTTTCTAGTCTTCTCGGATAAGGACGATAAACTGTAGGCCCCGTCTCACAGTACTTTCACTTAATCTGATTCTGTGGGACGTAAAAGAACCACTAGGGACGTAACAAAACTCTGGCTGTGACCACCCCTAGTGTCTGTCCTAAATATCTACATTACGGGGGCACTCATTAGTTACTTCATTAATTGTAAACTGCACTAGCAGTCTGGTCAAGTCCCCCGGCCAGTGATGTAAACTATCCCTGAAAAGCCCCGACGGGGAGAGGATAAGTATGTATGTATGTATGTATGTATGTATATTAGCTGCATAAGCTACTCTATAATCCGAGGGTAAATAAAGTAATGTATGTATATATGTAAAGGAAACGTCCACTCTTACAACAAATTGGCGCAGAATTGTAGGAAATAATTACCAGATTATATTTTTTTTTATGTTGCACGTTTAGGGATGGTTTGAGTTTTCCTATAAAAAGCATCTCCTTAATTAGGCAATCAAATTTTTTAGAACCTCTAGTGAGTCGATTATCCACGTGATAATCGGTACAAGCGCAGTCTAATCAGTACCACCATGTTAGATCGAGCTTGCCGCATATCTTCCGACTGGTCGTACTTCTCACAAGAATGCGATCGGCTTGAGATTGTATTCTTAAAGCTTAAGTACCAAAGGCACTTATTCAATCTGGCTGTCAAACAATTCGTAGATTCCAAGGTAGCAGACCAGCGGCAAATCCCATCAACCGACACGACTACAGCCCCCATCCGAGTTGTCATACCATTTAAACATCAGGTCTCTGCTAATGTAGTGAAAAAACGTCTCACAGCCTTTTAGCTCAAAAATCAAGACCACAATTCAGCCTGTGTTCATCAGCAGAAAACTCAACGAAGACCTTAAATTTCGAGAAGTCAAGCCAGCCATTGTTAACCAACAATGCTTAGTTTATAAATTTCAATGTAACCTGTGCGATGCAGGATATGTTGGTTACACTCGCGGCCACCTCCACGAACGCGTTGATGGACACAAACAAAAATCGTCCTCACTTTATAAAAATTATTTTAGCGAACATAACTCGTTCTAACAAATTTGATTGCCTAATTAAGGAGATGCTTTTTATAAGACAACTCAAACCATCCCTAAACGTGCAAACGGACTCGATTCGCGCAAAAGTATTCACTTGAAGAACTTGTGACCCTTTGTTATTATGTTAATTTGTAGAGACTATAGAAATTAAACCTTC
>JAEMWC010000350.1:607500-612500 GCA_016490735.1 Pachyseris speciosa
CAAATTTCATCTCCTTTTCGGGTGAGTACCAATTCACTCTTTGGTGCTTGGAAATTCGTTTTCACTTCGCATAATACAACTAAGATGGATTTAACTTGCATGCAAGGTCATTTTAAAATGAGTTATGTTTTGCTTCTGACAAGTATTGGTATTTTACAGGCCGTGTCGCGGTGGAATACTTGTTTGACCGGATTTGTTAGGCTTACTTCCTTTAACTGCAATTACGTTTAGAAAATGTTCCAATCATCCTGTTTTCAGATATTGACGAGTGTCAGGCATCTCAGAACAACTGCCACATTGACGCGGAGTGCGTTAACACAGAGGGATCGTATGACTGCCGTTGCAGACTTGGCTACCAAGGAGATGGCTTCGATTGCGTCTGTGAGTTTACCTAAGAGTGTACACAGCATTTCCGCACTTTCATACAAAGCTATGAATTGTTCAGTATCGGAAGTAACAAGCAACCTCGAAGCTTGGTATTATTTTTCTTTAAATGGCATTAGAACGATTTCTGTATGCAACTGCTTTCTAAAACTGAGTTCAAGCCAAAACATCTAAGCTGTTAATCAAACATGTGAGCTTACACCACCTTCGTGCATACACTTCTAAATGTCCTAAGGAAAAGTTTCAGCTGGTTGCTGAAGGAATCAGCAATCAAATTGAATTAGTGTGTAGTACATCTTATAGCTGAACTTACGTGCGTGTACGGCTTTACTTTTTCGCAGCTGATGGCACTTGTGAAGGAGATATTTGTGACACGAATGCCGATTGCAACCGAACATTTCTTTCAGGACGCCGACAGTGCATTTGCAAACCTGGTTGGCAGGGAAATGGACACATTTGTTCTGGTGCGTTTGTTTTTGTTTTTGTAAAGAATTTGTTTTTTCTTGTTTCTCATTTGCTTTGCTTATTTAATCACCTATTTTGTGTATAACACAATGGACACTGTACCATGACGTGCTATTATTTTCTTCAAGATATTGACGAATGCCGGCCATCTGAGAATAGCTGTCACCAGAAGGCCAGGTGCAAAAATACCGCAGGCTCATTCGAATGCCGCTGCAGACCTGGATATCTTGGAAATGGATTTGACTGCATGTGTAAGCCAGCTATATTATGCCAATTATTTAAAGGAGCAGTCTTGTTGAATTTTTGGGAAAATGGGATGAATTGAGAATGAAAGATAGAAAGGTAGAAATGAATACACACATAATCCAGTTAGTCCGCTAACGGGATCAGGCGCACCTTGTTGTGGTGGCGGACTTTCTGGCCTTTGTCTACTAATCATTCACTTTAAATTCAAATTTTCATCCCCTTCAAATCCAATGTAAATGTAAATGCTTAAAATGTAATTTTTTTTCCAGTTTTCCATAATTTAGAACACCCTCCTTCCCTAACTTTTATTCCTTCAAAACAATCCAGGGATCATCAAAAAAATTCTCAACCACTGACTGTGCCAAGGACTTTGATCTAATGGAGTCATATTTTGATTGAATGAAATCTGGGCGAGGGATTTAACAAGTCATTTAACCAGACTGTCCCCTTATGCGCTTTTCATACAGATCCACTTTAGCATTAACAGCTAGGGTGGGAGAAAGTAATGCATCAATTCTCTGAGCGAATTTCCAATTTTATTTTACGTCGATTAACTAAATACAATTTACGAGGCAGTGGCTTAAATGTTGTGTAGCCTCCATATAATAGCCTTGTCATGCACAACTCCTATTTGTGCATAATTGCCCACATATGGAATCGTTTACCAGATGTCGCCAAATCCTCGACCACTTTAGCACAATTTCGTGCTCGCCTGAATAATGTTAAATTCACCGGCAAGGTGCCAGTGTATGAACTGTATATAATTTTATATATTTTTACATTTTTACATACTCTTGATTTACTTAATACTTAGGTTTTTATATTTGTATGTGCATAATTCACAATTTACCTTGTTTTGTAATTTTAGTATGTCGAGCGTTTTTAACATGAGCCTCTGGCTCGGAAGATTGTGCAAACACTTCCCACGTTCTTCGACCTTAAATTATTCTATTCTATTCTATTCTATTCTATTCTATTCTATTCTATTGTCTTCTCTTCTCTTCTCTTCTCTTCTCTTCTCTTCTCTTCTCTTCTCTTCTCTTCTCTTCTCTTCTCTTCTCTTCTCTTCTATTCTATTCTATTCTTTTCTGTTCTGTTTTGCTCTGTTCTGTTCTATTCTATTCTATTCTAATACGCTTAAGCTGATTCCGAGATGCGGTGTATAGATTGCGACCTAATCATGCTCGTCAAGTCGGAGTGAAAAAAAAAAAAACAGAATTAGTCTTTGTGTAATTCTAGCGGGAAATGCAATAGGAGAAATAAGCAAAGCGAGTATGATCGCCGCTTAGCTTCAGCATGATAGAACTGTGATGTGTTTACTGATGTCCTTTTCAACATTCCAGCCGATGGATCATGTGACGGCGTCATCTGCGATTCAAACGCCTTCTGTAGAAACACTTCGCTTGGTGATCAGCGGCAGTGTTGGTGTAATAACGGTTGGAGGGGAAATGGAACCCACTGTTCTGGTAAGTGAAAGCAAAGTGGGCGTTAACAACTGCGTCATCCAGTAAAGAAAAAAGTATCCCATAAACAACATATTTTCCAAACAGTAAGATGCGACTCGGGACAAGAATAGGTGTTCGATTGGGAGAGGTGTCTGCTTGCAGGAGGTTATAAATGTAGTGTTTCAGTAGAGAAATCGCTGGGACCAATGTTTGTTGCTGTCTGCTTATGGGTAGTGTCCGCAAGAGAAGGTTCGACTGTGTTTTTAACTTAATCGGAGGTGGATATCAAAATCTCCATTATGTGCACTTAAAGGTACACTGTCCCGATAATGCGCACGCGCGAACGTCATCTGGTATCTGTCAAAAAAACAATAGAGCCCTCACATATTGAGGCGCCAAGATGGCGTTGATAGATCGGTTGTTTACATCCTTTGCTCGCGTTATAACAACCTCGTGAATTTACCTCACTCATGTTTTTACGGTGAGAAACGCGATTAATTCTGAATGCTTTAACGGTCCATCCGAAATACAGAAACTACATTTGTTAAGCTTTGCAAAGTCACCGAAATCATTCTTCAACGACAAATACAACCCAAGTTTTAGCTTTTTACGCAGCATAAAAACTGTGTCATTTCACAGCACTTGCAGTAAACTGTGAAGACTTCATATGTTAAACACGTAAGTGTTTGTGGCTTTTACATTTCATCTGTAGAAAATGTCAGTCACAGTTTCAAATATAACATGTCTTGAGCTCTAAAACCATGTAAAAATTATGTTAGAACATGGAATTTAATAAACGCCGCTAAGAAAATTTCCAAAGGTTCGTAATTTTCAAACTTGCCGCTTAGCGGGGGGTCGTCACGCTCTTTTATTAACTAACGCGACACAAATTGTGATCTTCATTTAGGCGGTTCATGAACAGTCGTTTGGCAAGTCAAATACTACACTTCCGTAGCTTTCCAAAGAGACCAAAATCACTATAAAAGCAGAAATATAACGCGAGTTATGAATTTTTACGCAACCAGACTCTTTGTCATATTCGAACTTAGTCCGCTCGACTTTGAAGAGTTCAGATGTAACCGCGTAAGCGTTTGTCGAGTTTTCATTTCATGTTTAAAAAGTTTCATTCATATTTTCAAATAATACATGTCTTAAGCTTCAAACTGCAGTAACTGGATAATGTTCGAACATCGCATTTAACGTCAGGAAAATACTTTTGAAATGTGGAATAATTTGCAAACGTCTCCCGCTTGGCGCGAATCTTGTCAGGCTTTGGCGTTTCCTCAACGGTTGTTCGGAAAGAGAGGAGAGACCCAAATGATTTTATAACGACAAATATAATTCCACTTTTGAATTTTTACGCATGCATAATTGTTTGTTCACATTTTGTCGGATGACTGGCGAAGATTTCACTTTACCTTGCTCTCCTTTGCATTTCCAGCGACAGCAAATGCTGGGCGAAGGCTGTATCGGTGGAATACAGACACCATTCCTTTAGCCGCTTTCATGATTGCTTTATTTTTTATACATTCTGCTATGCTGCTGGCTCCATTTCTGCTTATTCTTTTCACTGAAGCTGGCGGGAGAAAGAAGCCTTCAACCGGCGCCATAGCGTTTTCCTCCTCTCGGTCCTCCGCCAAAGGCATTAAAAACAACTCCAAATCCTGATTGCACGAAAATTGCTACCCAACAAGAACTATGTATCATTAATCTATAATTCTGAGAAGATTTAGGTAATATGGAACTCAACTGAGCACGATGCAAACGGATTTTTGAACGAATTTTGTTCTACTCGCATCTTTTGATTGCGCGACAGGATGAACAAAAATCAAAATTTTGAGCCTGCGCAGAATCGGGATACTGTTCCTTTAACTCAAGAGAGATAACTGTTTTTATTCCAACAACGCAGCTATGGTCCTTGGGAGATAATATGTGTAGTGGATTTTACGTGCTGTGCTTATTGGCTATATTTCTGAATGACTGTGATCGAATTTAGTTTGCACCGACCGTTCTTATGGAGTTTAAACAGTACAAACGCTAGCTACTCTATTCGACTTTATGTAAACTATATTACTTCAGTACTGACACTGCGATATACTGGGCTGATTAACGATGATCTGTGCTATTTCATTGCGAAAATTGAATTACTTTAAATTGCGCCGTATTGTCTCTCTTTATATTTTTCCCTCAGATATCGACGAGTGTGAGTCGCCCGCAAACGGCTGTGACGTAAATGCGAATTGCTTCAATAGCGCAGGCTCATATCGGTGTCGCTGTCGTCTTGGTTACCTAGGCAATGGAAGTCATTGCGTCTGTGAGTTGTTGTCTGCAATGTGAATTTTAAACCTCTTTTAGCACTAGAATGAAAACATCAGTGCAAGGAAGTGCCATTGCATATACTACAAAGCTTAGAATTATTTAACCGTTCCTATATTTGAATGCAGCCGTAATTATGCTATT
>JAEMWC010000350.1:620000-652500 GCA_016490735.1 Pachyseris speciosa
TATCAAATCATTAACAATTTGGGTGAACAACCAGATCTGTATTTTATTATTTTTTAACTTTTTTTGTTTTGTTTTGTTTTTGTTTTAAGTTTAATTTAGTATAGTTTAGTTTGTATTTTCGGTTAGAAAAAAAAAGGGGGTTAAAAAGAATGCTCCTTCGAGCCGGAAATTCGAACCAGCGACCTAAGGAAGACAGTCTAGCTTCTACAGTCCTCCGCTCTACCAACTGAGCTATCGAAGGAGTGGAGGGAGTGTCTCGTATAGCTTGAAATTGAATACACACTTGATGAACGCCCAATTCGGTCAAGGAGCGTATAACTTAAGACGTCTGAAAGAGATGAAGTAACAAGAATAACACGAGAAATTTGAAAGGCCCGAAAATGGGAACAGATTATTTTCTGCGAACTGAATGGTTTAACATGCGGGAGTGTTAGTACAGTTTCCCACAATTTTTTTTTCATCTTTTAGGTCGTTTTCTTTTTTAAGTTTTGTTTCATTTAGTGTTTTTTTTTTTTCTTTTTTGCGGTTTTTTTTATCTTTTTTTTTTGCGGTTTTTTGTTTTTTGTTTTCCTTTTGCCATTTACACATAAAGGTTAAAATATTCATCTTCTGGTTCCTTTGTATTCTTTCGTCCCCTTCCATGCGTTCAACTTCGCTAGAAGAAAAATAAGAAAATCAAAAACAGTACCCTCGAGTGAATGCAATAGCATGACAGATGACAAGTCCTTGCGAGACGGTTTTCGGTTTTTGCAATTGTAAAAGAACCAAATTTTCCTTCCAGGAAACCCGACTTTTCGTTCACAACAAACGAGAGAGAACTAAAGCATAACAGCTTAATTGCTTCAATTTCAACAGACACTGATGAATGCCGGACTGGAGATAACGAGTGTCACTCAAATGCAGACTGCCTTAACTCTGTTGGCTCATACAGATGTCAGTGTAAGCCTGGTTACCAAGGGAGTGGATTCATTTGTAAATGTAGGTACAATGCGATGCGTAGAATACATCAATGGGTTGATAGTTTTTAACAATTTCATTTCTGAAACATTGATGCTACACGCTTCTTTTGGCCTTGTTTTGGAACGATGTAAACACAGTTTACACTTTTCTTAAACGCAACCAGTCAGCTTCACTCTTCGAGGTGATAAAATGGCGAAAGAATTCAAAAAGTAAACAAGCGAGGTCTTACACTTTAACCTGACGTTTTCGTTGCCGTTGCCATACTCGTTGTTGGTGTAAAATCAATTTCAAGATTCGACGACGATCGAATAAACACACTGCCCTGCGGGCCAATTCGACTAGTTTGTAAGTGGCATTATCAGTTGCCTCGTAACTACTTTCTAATCCGAGGACAATCAGTTTCACGTTGTATGAAATCCGCCCAAAGCGCCTTTCGCGCAAATTTCAATCTCGTACCCAGAGTCCTCAGGCTCTTTGGACAGCGATTAGTCGCCAGGAGAGACTCTGGGATAATGAAAAAAAAAAATCAAATTTTTGATTGGCTGGCCCGTAACGACTTCCATTGTTTTACCCCAGATTTTCTGGGGAAATGGCGGTCCATTATCCCAGAGTCTATCCGGGCATCCACCCGCTGACCAAACAGCCCGAGGACTCTGGGTACGAGATTGCGCAAATTTAAGTCATATCCATACAATGTGCACATGTGGCTGCAATCATAGTGAAGGAACAAACAACGCACGTTTGTCAGTCAGATTGCCTGTAAAGTATATGAAGGCTAGCACAAATAATGCTATTCTGGTGCTATTACATTTTTCGACGAGAGTCGAAAATGTTCAAAAGAATGTTAATTACTTCCGTAGAGGATGTTAGACTTTATGACGTTTGCTCACAACCGTCGATTCAACGTCCGTACCATGCGCAGGCCAAACGTTGTACGCGACTCTCGTACTTCAACTTCGAGCGTCATAATTTGTAAGGTCGTTATTTGAATGTAAATATATGAAACTCGTCCTTTTAACTTTGGTTTAAAGATAAAAAAATATGGTGAAAGCTACTCGAGCAATTGAAAAAAGTTGATCAAGCTTTGGATTGCATTTTACGCTATAGATATGATGATTATATATTATGGTAGGCTTTTCGTCATCTTGTCCCGTACAACAAAGTCGTACCGTCTAATTAGGCCTGAACAGTGATTAATTTACTCATGTCCCCGTCATTCTTCTTTTGTATTTTAAAATGAAAACAACTAGTGACTGACCGTGTTTTGTCTGTTTAGCGGATGGAACATGCGCAGGAGTTAGATGTCACCCAGATGCTACTTGTGAAGAAGTAGCAAACCTCGGTCCCGTGTGCGTTTGTAAGCCTGGTTACCAAGGAGATGGGCGAAAGTGCTCTGGTAATGTAGTGTATTTCAAATTGCCTTAAGCGAAATTTTGAGCACACAGTGCCACCTTTCCTACTTTTAGTTGAGTTTAACGACAATAACGGGACAGATGTGTTTCTTGTATTATTTGTGGACTTGTGTGTCGGTTGTCTACTTATCGCAGTTATTGAATCAGGTGCAAAAAATCTTCTTTTTATTTAATATTAGTTTTGCTGTATGTCACGAAACACTTTACAAAACAACCACAACAACAATGCAGTGGGGTTAAGTACAGAAATAAGGCTTTCTCTCAAAATTCAAGATATAATAATTAATTATTATAAACAAATACAAATGTGGTTCAACCAGAAAAATGAAAACGCAATCAAAGGTTAAAAATGTTAGAAATTATTTAATAATTATTTTTTTTTAAAAGAAGCATGAAAGACAAGAAACAAATAGCCAGTGATCTCGAAATTAAGTGAAATAAAAGTCGTCAGAACTTGGGAGGAAATAAAAATTCAGCAGTATGTAAACGGAAAGAATATGCATGGCTGGTGTTTTAGTAGAATTATACTATCAGTTTTGTGAGGGAGATCAGAGTAAGTACATAAATTAAAACCACACATAACCTCTCCTTGCATTACGAACATGGGAATAAAACTAATCTAAAGTCTTCCAGTTGTTTATTTAGAATCTTCTACTTTTCCAGACATCGATGAATGTTCAACAGATGACCACATCTGTCACCAGGAAGCGGAGTGTGTGAACACGGTTGGATCTCATAACTGTTCTTGCAAACTGGGATTTGAAGGCGATGGAGTTAATTGCAAGCGTAAGTGAGCTATTGGAAACATCACTCGTGCCACTACAAGTTATTGAGAAAACATCGCTTAGTGTGCTCTTGTCTTTCGCCATCTGTCGTTTTTTTTTTTTTTTTTTTCAACGGAAAAATCGCCCAGAGTAGTGCAGTGCTTTCTTCATAGTTTTTCGTTGTGTTATAATTTTTCTACATACATATACACACACAATAAAGACATCCATTTGACAAGATGATTATAAAAAATAGCCGATTGTTAGACAGGATACAAGTACAGTGCAATAATACACGCAGAGTATAACGATAACGTGGCTGCACAGGATAATTTGGTTGCCATTTTTTCATTGAAAAAATATTGCTAATTCTGTTCTCATAGCTTTGTGTTATGATTGACTATTTTTCATTGACCAACTCACTGACTTACGGACTGGCTAACATTCTGACGGACTCGTTGGTTGAATGGTTGATTCGTTGATTCATTGATTCGTCGATTCAGTGATTCATTGATTGGTTGGTTGGTTGATTTTCAGCGGACGGAACGTGCGCTGGAATCGTATGCGCAGTTGATGCTGATTGTGTGAGGTCACCGAGCAACGCCAGTATCTGTGAATGCAAAGCAGGCTTCATAGGAAATGGTCTCGATTGTAGAGGTATGAGTATGGAAACTTGTGGTTCTAATATCTGGGTCTGACTCACTTCTTTTAAGCACAATTAATGAAAAGGGAGGAAGGCTCAGCCCCCTCTGCCAATAAAGGAAAGAAAGAAGGTAGCTGTGGCTTCTTTTAGGAGTGATTTGGGTTTCCCATACACCTGTCAATAAAAATGACTTGTCATATTACTTTTGCATTTTTTTAGACATTGATGAATGCGCACAGCTAACCCACAAATGCCACAGGAAAGCGAAGTGTGTAAATCAACCTGGATCCTACGTCTGCCGGTGTAAACCAGGATATTATGGCAGTGGTTTCAACTGTTCAAGTAAGTGGAGAATTTTAAGAAATACGCATAAATTTTGCACCTGACTGCCTAAACGGCCAGGATGGGTTGGACTGCTCACCAATCTGCCGATACCGTCTAACGTGCATTGAATAGCACATGCATGGGGTACTGGTGCGCGTGCACTGTTGTAATGCTATCGGAATGACAAAACAAGTAAATATATTGATTTACTCGGCTAGGTGACGGAACTTGCGAGGGAGTAGTGTGCGACTACAATGCTGACTGTGTGGCTCTGGACAACAGTGCGGATCCTGAGAAAGAGTGCAGATGTAAAGCGGGTTATTCTGGGAAAGGACAAATTTGTAACGGTAGGTCAACCGTTCTACATGCAATAAACTTTTGCACGGCAGTTTTTGCGCACATTCGAGTTAGTCACTCGCTAGACTCAGTTTGATCGCCCTGACTATACTAAATCCCTGAAATTGTTGATTATTTTTCATGGTAGTAGGTACGATGATGATGATGATGATGATGATGATGATGATGATGATGATGATGATGATGATGATGATAAATCCATTATCGTATATCCCAACTGACTAGCCTGTGAGACAAACCAGATTAAATTACTTGGGTAGCTCCAACTTCGATGTGTGTAGACCAATTGTTCGACTAAACTACCTTCATTTTTTCCTTCTTAGATATTAACGAATGTGAGGATTCGTCAGTTTGTCCAGATAAAGCAGACTGTTACAACATGGCTGGCTCGTTTATGTGCTATTGTCTCCCCGGTTACAAAATGGTTGGAAAAACCTGCATAAGTAAGTGCTTTATCGAAACTGGTCATATTTTGGTGCACAGCTTTAAGGTACATCACCTCTAAGGGTTTCATATTTCATGCTTTTAAATATACATTTTAGTTGGAAAAGCTGCAGCAAATGTTTTAGGTCCACATTTCTGTGCGATTAATTTGCGGTGCAGTTTTTTTAAACAAAAAGGCAGGTAAAAAGAAGAGTCCAAATAGAAGTCAATAGCGAGTACGGATGATTATTTATTTATTATTTGTTAAGTATTTATTTTTTGTCTGTGATCACATACTTAAACGTTCGCGTTAGCATAGCATTGCCGATACTAATGATGTAACAACAAGACCGCCAGTTCGAATAAACAAAGATAGGAACCTAAATAAAGCAGGGGGCGACATACGCCCCGTCCATACGCATCGTTTTCGTTTGAAAAGACAACTTTTTCTCCACGGATTGGCCTTCCGTCCAAAACAATGAAAAAAATGAAGTCAATGCTTAACGGTGGATCACAATTACAGAAGTTTTGTTTTCATGATGTGATGTTTGTGCTGTGTTTGGTTGTTTTTCCAGAGGATTGTAATCTATGCTTGAATGGTGGCTCTTGTACTGAAAATAACACTTGCATTTGCCCTCCTGGATTTTCTGGGAAGAGATGTCAATGGCGTAAGTAACAAATGCCTCAGTGAATAGGAACCATAACGACGTAGCCCCTCAGTTTATCAAAGTTACCTCAAATAGCATGTTAATTACTTTCAAGAAGATCCAATTAGTACCAAAAACCATATAATCTTTGAGCTTTCTTTCAGCGAAGTTTCAGTTTGTCATCTTCATTAAAACTTATTAAAACTTCATTGTTAATCAAGTCGTATAGTTTTTAAAGAAGATTAACATTTTCATGAGTTCGTATGATAAGGCAACTGTTCTCTCGACCCTGTCCTACTTGGGGTCTGCCCTACGCCATGAGAATTAAAAGTTGAATAAGTGTAATAGTTCTAACTGAGTTACTAAGCCACTGTATCTCTGAGGTGAAAGCTATTGATTGCACGCCTTACCCTCTTTCCAGAGTTTCCAGACACTTTTTTTTTAATTCGTGCCTGTGCTGTCGCTTTTGTTGATTTTAGATGGTGAAGCGTCACTCATATACAGCAAAGGCAACAGCATACAGCGCATGTCCCTTCCTCCTCGACCCAACAATGTTGGAGTCATTTATCAACATACAGGCGCGGTGCATGTCGGCGTTGACTACGACTGTGTAGACCAGAAAGTGTACTGGACTGAAGTTATGAAGGGTGTTATTATGCGCGCAAAGTATGATGGGAGTGGCATGGAAGTCGTTGTAAATGGAGGCAAGACTACAAGTCCAGAAGGTGAGGGAAAAAAGGGACTCGTCTTCTTGAAAACCATTAACATTCAATTAAACCAAGTCATGACAGTTCCTGCTCTAAGAGACTAAGGAGACATGTTTGTTACATGGCATGTTAATCACATGATACTGAAAACCCAGATTGTTATTTATAATTCAATCACAGATTATCTTCTCGTTATTGTTTATGCTTCTTCTTACGCTCCTTTCTATTGCACGAACTTAATGAAATTACTTTGGTCTGGCAACAAACATCCATCGCTTTGGTGAAATATGAAGCGAGTTAATCAATGTTTTTTAAATTTACCAATTTCAGCAAAGATGCAACACTAAATAAGGCTCGTATGAATTCGAAGTGCTCCAGAAAATAGTCCAATAAAGGTCTGAAGCTACAGAAGTCAGTACAGACCTTTGACGATCAGACCCTCAGAACCTCGTTCTTAGTGGGGCCCAGTCAGAGTGGAAATATTACAACTAATCGACTCTGTAGGTCGTCCCCGAGACCTCTTCCCTTGTTCGTCATTGATTCTGGTTCCTGAATCCCATTCGCTCCTGGATGGGATACAAGTCCATCAAAGTGTCACCCCTCAGAATTCTAAATTCTGTTCGACGATATTCATGTACACAACTAGGTACAGGATGACAATGCTTGGTAAAGTCAGTTGACTAAGAGAACAATATCCAGAAATCTACTCGGAACCAACGAGAGAACTTCCATAATTTTATGCTAACCACTGCTTGCGCCGCGCTGAGTCTCCAGTCGACTCCCACTAAATTAATATATATATTTTTCTCGTCCTTTATTCTCACACTTTCTTTTGAAGGAGTTGCAGTGGATTGGTTGGGAAGGAACATTTACTGGACAGACTCGAGGCTGGACACGATTCAGGTGGCTAAACTGAATGGAACTCAAAGAAGGACTCTAGTCTCCTCAGACTTGGGAAATCCTAGAGCAATAATTGTTGATCCACCAAATGGGTGAGATTTATTTAACCCGAAACAACTTTGGTCCTAATCAGCTTTAGAGAAGCTGCTGGAGGCAGAAATTGCTTGCACTGACTTTGAACAAACGGTTTAACATTTCATTTCATTTTCTACGGCAACACAGGTTAACGGTCATTTTTCCGTTTTTGATTCATCTTCCTTTGCACTATTATAGTGGCTACCTATTGGTTTGGACTATTTATAGGTCTATGATGACATTTTCTAAGGCCTAATACATGCTAAATTACCCTTACGACCGCTAATTGTCTTTTGGTGTCAACATTTAGAAAAATGTACTGGGCCGACTGGAGTCGAAAACAACCGAAAATCGAAGTAGCAAACATGGACGGATCCGAAAGGAGAGTGCTCGTGAAATCTTCTCTGAGTCTTCCAAACGGCCTAACCCTGGTCCACTCAACCAACGAACTTTGCTACGCTGATGCCGGTATGTGGTCCATTTCCTGTGTGAATTTAGGTGACCTAAGCATGCGCAAAGCCTACCAACCAGCTCCTTATCCGTTTGGCATAACCAACTTCAACCGGACGTTGTTTTGGACGGACTGGAAGCTGGGAAGGATCCAGCGAATGGGAATGAATTCGAAGTATCCTGATAAACCTTTGAGGTCGTTTATGGGAAGCACCGGGAAGATCTATGACATAAAGGCAGTGCGACCGTGTGGAAGGACAGGTGAGGCACAGTGACATGATAAGTAAGCTAATCCGGAGAGCAGTGGCTGACGTTCAGTACAATAGTGCCCTCTGATGGTTAGGCCTGGTGAAGAAGAGATCTGAAACGCAAGCCATCTTCAGCCTTAGTGCTCGTGGTAGTAGAGAAATAGTCATACACTCTACACATTAGTCAGTGTGAAAGAAGATTAAATATAGCTTTAAATGCTGAAGGAGGTTTTGGAAGCAAAGCATATCCTAACATAATGCTTCAGTATTGTTGAAAAATTACTTTGCCAGTTTACTAAAACCTCTCTGACTATGGATGGCAAATTGGTTTGCTTTCCCTTGAGAAAATGGGCTGATATCTTTCTTTTGGTGTTGTAGGAACATTTTGGTTATGATCTTGATGAGCGTACTTGGTTTCAATTTAAACCCAAAACGTAAAAATCGCCAAGATGTAACTCCTTCAACTGGGATACAACTGAATAGTCAAATTACAGCAAAACAAACAAACAAACAAACAAACAAACAAACAAGCAAAACAAGAAAAACAAAAAACAATTCCAATGAAATGCTTTGTCTCGCTAGTAACATAAAGCAAGTTTTGTCCTTTCTCCAGCCTACCAGTTCCGCCAACGTGCTATCTAATTCGTTTCATCCTTTCCTTAGTCAAATCATACAAGAACCCCTGCGCTGTTGAAAGTGGAGGCTGCTTGGGTCTTTGTCTGTTGAGGTCCAAGAGTTACTCCTGTTCATGTCCCGATGGACTTCATGTTGTTAAAACAGGAAATGTCACAAAATGTGAAGGTAAGGTCAAGGTCGCTTGACGAAACATTAGCTTTTACCCAATGACCTGCATCTAATTTCCCCCTACAATGTCACTATTTGGTCAAATATACAAGCAATGAGAATGAAGGAACATCAACAAAGATGACATGTCTTTACATTTAAATATCCCGTCAAAACAATGCTTGCTTTCGGCCTTACCAACGGGAAGGTTGCAGGAGAATGGTGCAGTGGTGAGAGCACTCGCCTCCTACCAGTGTAGCTCGGGTTCGATTCCCAGGCTAAGCGTCATATGTGAGTTGAGTTTGTTGTTGGTTCTGGTCATTGCTCCGAGAGGTTTTTCTCCGGGTACTCCGGTTTGCTCCTCTCCTCAAAAACCAGCATTTGCAAATTCCAATTCAATCTTTAATCGAGGGCCACGGATTTGTCATTCATAATGAGTCTGAAGGCAATTCAGGAAAACTTGGTTAAATATTTGTAGGATGGCGAATATCGGCCATATATATTCTGCGGTCGAATTGCCAACAGCAGAGGAAACCTCACCTTATTTGAGCCAGCAAGCTATCGAGATTCTTCTATACATGCTTCCATGTGCTATTGGAATCTTCCCATTATATGATTCCCTTGATGTTTTGATCAACAAACTAATTCCATTTTTGTCACCGGTAGAAAAATGTGACAGTGCCTTGGGAATGGAGAGTGGGTTCATCACGGACAAACAGCTCTCGGCACACTCCGCCTGGAACAACAACCACCAGCGCTACGGCGCGTCACGTGCTCGGTTATTCTTAGAAGAATGGCCTCAGGGCTGGAGGGGACAGATCAACGACCCGTCACCATGGCTACAGATAGACTTACTGAGGATCCGGACCGTGACGGCTATAGGAACACAAGGATATGGGGGCATGTATGAACAAGAATGGGTGAAGACCTTTGTGATAATGACGTCACATGATGGTGAGAGATGGAACTCGTACAAGGAAGGTGGCAGGAAACGGGTAAGAAACTGAAAAAATTAATAATAAGGCGTGTAAATATAGAAGTAAGCGGCATTGTAATTTTACCACATTACTTTTGCCTGAAATAACTTAAAAGTGATTCTAGACCGACTGTCTCTGTTTTTAGTACTTTCCCTGCAACTAGAGATGCCAATCAGTTTTGGGTCTTAGCAGAAATGCAGGTTGAAAGAAAACTGCGAAACAAAAGCAACGGGCACGCCGTTTTAAGCTCGTCAACTTGAGGTAACTTGCGAGAGGTTAACTTCCTAGTCAAAGCACGTTTTCTTGCATTAGGATAACTTTCCTATATCTGTTTCTATGGACACCTCTTTTTGCGACTATTTTGTGTGTTTGATATGTTTTGCTTTTTTGTATTTTTTTTAGCGAGGTTATTGGGTCAATTAAGGGGTGGGGGCGGGATGGAGGGAGGGGGGGGGGGGGGATAGTTATTCGAGAAACACCAGTACAGTTCACGACATTTATTTCTACTAGGTGTTTATCGGAAATGCTGACACCAGTTCTGTTGTAAGAAAAGAACTAAAAATGCCTTTAAGGACTCGTTGGATCAGAATTGTCCCTCGATCTTGGCGTAACCACGTTGGGATGCGTGTCGAATTATACGGCTGCTGAACACACAAGACGTAAGTTAAATGAAAACTAGTTATTAGAAGAAGAAGAGAAAAAAAAACGAAACTATGGGGCTTTGAGCAACCCCCAAACACCTTAAGTAACTGGGCATACCATTTTAAGTAACCTACTGCACTTGTTCTCCTCAATCCGAACTTCAAGCTGAGGAATATTAATTCAGCTTGTACTTAATGACGAACTCTTACCTAGGCCTGGACCAAAACTGGGTTATTTGCTTGTTTGTTTCAGTTTCTTTATTACTGTCTGTTACTGTTATTTTGTGTCAGGAGCATGCGCATAAAACATGAATGAGTGACAAAGCGATAATTCTTTTGGAATGTTGTTTCTTCGCTCAGGGATGGAATTGAATTGAGTTGAAATCCTCTTCCGGAGTGGCACTCATATGGAACACGACTGGCGTGTGGTGCGGAGCTGCAAGTTTCAAGAGCGGTCTATGTTATCTCAATGGAGAAGATTTAAAACCTTGTTACTGAAAAAAATTCATGTCTTTTGTTCCCTCGTTAAAGTTCATTATATTGTGTTTATTGTGGAAAGGTATTTTACGATTTGTAATCGACTTAATGACAAGCACAAACACTTAAGAAATATTTTTCCCAATTTGAAGGCAATATTCCAAGTATTTCTTTCACACGTTTTACCCATGTTGTTCTCCCCAACCAGACCCGAATCTATGCTTGGCTAAACTAAATAGAAGAACGCAAAATAAATTAAGTAAAGTAAGCGTAACACAGCACTGTTTTGCTAGCATGGTCATCCTTGTCTATCCTCTCTCAAGTTTATTTTATACTTGTACTTTATTATGAAGGTGGACATTGCGATGTTTGTCAAAACCGAACAAAGATAAAACCAACATCAAGATTCAAAACTACCAAGGTTTTGTTCAGTAGCTGCCATTTTAGAACGACATCATGTTTCTTTTCAATCTTTCTCGTTAAAGTATTGTCGAAATATATTTAACTCTCCTATCCGTTTCTCTGTTGAGTAATTTTATGAAACTATTGCGAGGTTTTGTCGTGCAAAAATATTAAAGCGTTATATTAAAAGGAACAAAATGAAGTATAGAAAATATTAAGACGCTGCTGAAGTAAAAATACATTACGCTGCAAAGAAATAAAAATGATATAATAACATTTGAAGTGTTTGTATCTTCTCTTTATTACTTTAAAGTATAGTTATTTTCAACGTTGTGTATGAGTTTATTTGTACTTTTATTGGGCAGCGTTATTTGCGTTGTCTCTATGATGGGAACCCAATCCGTCTTCCGTGGCTAATTTGTTCAGTGTTTTGAAGTTGTGATCTTCAAGACAGTTGGTCGTTCCACAGGTCTTTTGTCGGTGTTATTCTTAGTTAATTTTCTCCCAAAATACCTCCATTTTTCAATGGTAGTTATATTAGGTCGACTTAAGGTTAATTTATTTTGTTTGTGTTGTGAACAATGGATCTAGATCTTTGTGAAACACAAGCTGAATATCTCCCCATGAATTATGCGCAATGAAAAGTAAATGGAAAACAGCTTCAAACGAAACTAGCTAAGAGTGCATTCTAAGGGACTGTGGAAGGCGTAGGGTTGGTCGTTTCAAATTGTCGGTGTTATACCCTATATAGTTATGATTTTACTCGCAGAAACATTAAGCTCGGTATTTTTTTTTTTTAACAAAGCCTTCAGCAATAATAACTGTCAGGCTTTTTTTCTTCTGTTACAGCCAAATTCGTTGTATCGCGGTGCGTGTTTTGCAAACTTAGAAGGGGTTTTGGGTTTTTTCTGTTCTGCCAATCATCTGAATGGGGACGGAGTTACGCAAATAGCCCAATCAGGACGCGCTGCATTGAGATTTGCATAACCCCGCCCCCACTCAGATGATTGGCGGAACAGAAAGACCCAACATGTTTTCAAAAACGCGCAGCGTGATACAGCGAATTGGGCTGTAATAAGCTTTGTGGAAGTTTAGTAATTGTTACGAAAGCTTTACTGTAGGGGGAAAAACAAAGTTTTGTCAAGCCATACAAGCCATACAGCCATAAGTAACAGCTTAAGATGTAAAGTGTTTTTCTTAAGAATTGTATGCCTTGAAGACAACAGGAAAAGGATTCTCAAAGATGCAGGTGGCCCGTAAGAACTGCATGTGTTAAAAAACGAAAACAATCGCCATCTAATTATATGGCCTTTTCATCATGGCTTCAACCTTGTTACTCGTTATTTAGTTTATTATGTTATTATGAAATTTGTCTTAAGGCACTCACCCGCCAAGCCAATTCAAATGAAATGAGAGAACATTGGCCAATACGAAAAGTTGGAATACCGTTCGTAAAAACATTGCAGCCGCTCAGTTTAGTAACTCCGTAGTTTATTATGTTATTATGAAATTTGTCTTAAGGCACTCACCCGCCAAGCCAATTCAAATGAAATGAGAGAACATTGGCCAATACGAAAAGTTGGAATACCGTTCGTAAAAACATTGCAGCCGCTCAGTTTCACAGATTCACCATACAAGTTGTTTGGTCTCTTTATGGCGCTTTTCACTAAATCTCCGTTGTTAAGTATCTAACTGTAATAATAATAATAATAATAATAATAATAATAATATAATAATAATAATAATAATAAATAATAATAATAATAATAATAAATAATAAACGATTTATTAGTAGTACTTCCACAAGGTGGCTCTTCGCCTACTAATTACAAATCTTAAATCAAATCATTTAAATCAAATGTTGGTTTTTGAGGGAGGGGAAAACCGGAGTACCCGGAGAAAAACCTCTCAGAGCAGAGTAGAGAACCAACAAACTCAGCCCACATATGACACCGAGTCCGGGAATCGAACCCGGGACACATTGGTGGAAGGCGAGTGCTCTCACCACTGCGCCAATCCTGCTCCCGCGACAAACAGTGCCAAGAAACAGCCAAAGGACGGAAAAAGCGAGTTCAGAACCTTAAGGAAACTTCTCTAGTCTTCTCGGATAAGGACAATAAACCGTAGGCCCCGTCTCACAACTCTTCATAATTGATTCTGTGGGACGTTAAAGAACCCACGCACTGTTCGAAAAGAGTAGGGGACATAGTCCCCGGTATGGTGGTCTATCTCTACTAGAATGTGGTTATGGGGGAGGGATTTGCAGTTACGGGCCTACAGTGATTGGCGCAAGCTGTTGTAGTGTCCCTGCCAGGTCTCTGGCGAAGCTATTAAATAAATAAATAAATAAATAAATAAATAAATAAATAAATAAATAAATAAATGAAACATATTTAAATGACCTAACAGTGATTTTTTTTGTTGTTGTTGTTTTGTTCTGTTTTGTTTGTTTGTTTGTTTTTTTTTTTCATTTGAATGACTTTTCAGTAATCACTGTGTTGCTACAAAGCTATAAAAAACACACATTTGCGTGCTGGGTGAAGTTTCCTTGAGCACGTTAGCAAACTAAATACTCGAGGCATGTAGCAAGCTTCTCGATCGTGCAAGTGGTTTATATAAGAGGATTATTCGGGGTCTGAAAACAAATTTATCGAGGAGAAGAGGAAGAATCCGAACATGTGGGTTCTCCAAGTCTTCTTGGTGAGTGCAGTTATGGTATATTTTCACTGATGATATAGCAATTTTGTTCTTGTTGATTTTCAGTGATATCTAACTCCGGAAATCCATTCTTGTACCTCGTTTTTTATCTCTGAAGAAAATAAAATAGAGGGGATTAAGGAAATAATAAATTTGATAGTTGGAAGAAAAAAACTTGAAGAAGGAGTTGATTTGAAAAGAGAACATAGCAAACGGTGCAATGACGAAAACAAAGGATAAAGAGCGGAAATTCGATGATTTTTCACTCTCTGCAACTGTGGGAGGGGTGGGAGAAGGAAAAGGGTGTGAGCGGATTCTGCCCCGCGGAATCCTTTGTAGTTTTTTTTTCTTTTCAATATGTTGACAAATTCAAAGCAATAAAACCTCGTGAACAATTTGATGTGGTTGGCGAGTCGTCATGGCAAATTTTGATTGGTAGATTTTTCAGAAACTGGAGTATTTCGTGTATTTAACTTAATTACAGTAACAGTCACGTTTTTCTTTTGCATCGTTTTAGTGTCATTCCATCGGTTTGGTACTTTTTGTTTTTTCTGCAAAAATATTTTCTTTGTCGTTTCGGTAGGTTCATTTGTGCCCTTATTCAAAGTAATATTGTAAGTATCTGATTTTTGAGAACTCTGATGATGAGGATAGTGAGAAGGATGAAGCTGAGGATGAGAATGTTAATGTTGATGATGACGATGATAATGATGACGATGATGATGAGGAGGAGGTGGAGGAGGAATGCGAGAATTAGAGGTGAGGATGAGGATGACGAAGAGGATGAGAATGAGGATGAGGATGAGGATGATGGTGACGAGGAGGAAGGGGAGGATGAGGAGGTTGACTGTGACTGAAAAAAGAGGATGAGAATGAAGATGATAAGACGACGATGAGAATGTTGGTGGTGGTAGTGAAAAGTAACAATGAAATAAAGGTAGCCTGCGTAGCTGGCGGTTTTGTCGGGGAGCGCGCAAGCGAGCGGCGAAGCCGCAAGATTCGCCGCGAGAAGAATGGGGCGGCGGGCAATGAAAAACCGTATCTCCGGATTGGGGGCCTTTTCGAGTAGTCCGTACGCTGGCGTACGGAGCGTTTTGATTGGATCAGAATCTATACACGTCAATCAAGCGTTTTGTTAATCTCCCAAGGGAGAGCTCCAAGGGAATGTGAGAGTCAAAACAAAATGGCAAAGGAAGTATTAGCAAGAGCCTTAGCAAGCCTCAACATTAGACGAGAAGATCGAGAAATTGTTCTGAAAGATGAGCAACAAACGGCAGTAAAGAATTTGCTTCATGGGAGAGACGTGGTGACCATTTTGCCCACGGGCTTTGGAATGAGCATGATCTTTACAGTGTATACGATCGCCAAAGAAATATTGTCCTCGACTAAAACGTGCGTTATTACAATTTCGCCGTTAAAGAGCATTATCGACGACCAGATTTCGGAAATGTTGTCCCTTAACTACACTGCGATGGAGCTGTCGCCTCCACTGCCCTACAGAATCACTTCATGTTCTGTGAACATTTTCGTCCAAGCGAAATGCAAAAAAAAAAAAAAAAAATCACACTATTTTTTTTTCCGTAGAGACCAAAACTTAATGAAAGAATACAAATGGACTCGAATTATAATTTTTTTCGGCAACACAAATATTCCGTTAATTGACTGCGTTGACAGGAAAAGGGAAAACGCAATCTTATTCATTGACGGAGAATCGATTTTCAACTTCTTGAACGGATTTCGTGAGCGCTAATAACAAAATCTCAAACCTACACGTTTTTAGCTTTCCATAGTGACCAAAATTATCGCTTTACGACGAAACTAACGAGAGTTAGAATTTTTCAAAAACCGAGCATCGGTGTTTGTGTATTCTGTGAGACGTCGGTCACTCAAAGCGCTGTTTTACTTGTATACGGAATTTTGTTTCAAGCTCTGTGAACATTTTCGTCCAAGCGGAATGCAAAAAACATAAACTGCAAAGATTTAGCTTTCCATCGAGGCCTGTTGAACAAAAACAAAACAAAAACAAAACTAGTAACGCCTTAATATGTTTCTGAACAAAACAAAAATTAATAGTAAATTCGTAACTGGAACAAGCAACGTTAGTTAACAATCCGAGCATTAACAACAACATTTTCCCACAGCATTTTTGAGCATTAACTGTTCACTGTTAAAGGTCCAGCCTCTGCGGTGGGCGGATCGGTCGACCATAACGAGACTTTTGCATTGGACTTTCAACTGGTGAAGGTGTGGCTCCAACCAAACGATCAGTGGTCGGCACTGCTTCGACTAGTGTAGGCGGGGAAATAACAGGACTGTCTGAAGTGGGCACTTCTTGCAGTTCGACAGCGGGCACGGCCTGTTGTGTGAGAGGTTGCTGATTACATGAACGCGGAGCCTCAGCAGGTCTCAGGTGGGTTCTATTCCGTCGAACTAATCCGTCAGGCGTTTTAATGACGTACGAGTGCGGCGTCACCTCATTTAAGACCTCTCCAAAGTTCCACCTTTCACCCCGGTGCTATGAACGAATTGCCCAGGAACCAGTGGCGCTAGCTCCTTACTCGCAGTTTTGTCATAGTAAGATTTTGCTTTAGCTCTTCTGTCAAGATGCTCCTCGCGCACCACTGTCACTGGTGGCACAGACTGGTGTAACAATAATTCAGAAACGGGCAGACTTGACTTTGTTCGACGACAGAGAAACCTATGTGTACCCTGAGGCGGTGTATTTCTGTGTTCTAAGAGACCAGTAAGCAGGTCAGACTTTTTCAGCATCTTTTTCGCTTCTTTTACCGCGGATTCTGCTTTACCGGTGGCTCTTGCGTAATACGGCGATCGGGTGATCAACTGAAAATCATAGGCTTTGGCAAAATTCGCAAACTCTTGAGATACATATTGGGGCCATTGTCCGGCACACCATAGCGGGCAAAGGGTGCTTTTGTAACTGAAATAACATGTGCGGAAGTAATGTACTCATTTAGCAAGTCAACTTCAAACCAGTCACTGTAGTGGTCAACAGTAACGGCATACCACCGTCCTCCTTGCTTGAACAGGTCTTGTGAGATGAACTTCCAAGGGCCATGAGGAATTTCATGAGACAACATCGGTTCTTTCGGCAGTGATGAACTGTAGCTGGCACACACAGAGCAGTTGGCACTTTCTTGGAGAATTGCTGCTCGCATTCCAGGCCAATACATCACTTTTCGGGCGCGACGCACCATACTTTCACCACCCTGGTGGCCTTGGTGAAGTTTTCTCACCACAGTAGACTGTAATTGCAGGGGAATGACGACCTTCTGGGACTTGTACAAAACACCATGATATACTGCTAGCTCATCCCAGCAAGGGTAATAATGACGGAGCGCTGTTGGAACATGGAATTTGTCGGGCGGCCAATCATGAGCCACAAACTGACAAAGGGCAGACAGCGTAATTGGTCGGGGCACTCTAGTTCTAGGGACTCGAGCTCTGCTCTGAACAACTCTTGACTACCCGCTGAGTAACACTGAAACACTTCCTCGTGGGTGTCCGAGGGTGCAGGCTGTGTCAAAGGAGCTTTTGACAAAGTCTCTGCTAAGTACATGTACTTGCCCTTCTTGTACACCACCGTGAACTTGAATGGTTGAAGCTGAAGCATCATGCGCTGCAAGCGCTTGGGGGCACTACTCAATGGTTTCTTGAAGATGGTTTCAAGCGGTTGGTGGTCTGAATGGACTTGTCTACAACACCTTGTTTGCCATACAGGTACGGGTAGAACTTAGTGCATGCCACTTTGATGGCCAAACAATAGGAGCATAATTTATTTCAGTGGCTGACAATGAGGCGCTGGTGAAAGCCACAGATTGTCCCTCATGTAACAATGCTCCTCCCAAGCCTGTGTCACTGGCATCTACTTGTAACACACATGGTTTGTTCACATCAAAGAACTTCAATGTCGTTGCATTTGCGATTACACGTTTGGCTTCTTTGAAAGCTTGGTCATGTTGCGAGGACCACGACGAGACTGCGTTGACGTGCGTTAGCTCCGTAAGTGGGTTCACAATTTCAGCAAGAGTCGGTGTGAACCATGACAAATAGTTGCACATACCCAGGAAACGCTGAACCGCCTTAGCATCTTGAAGTGGGTTCATGTCAACAATGGCTTGGACACGATCAGGATGTGGAGAAATCCCATTGCCGCTGAGGAGATGTCCCATCCAGGTAATTTGCTTGACTTTCAACTGAAATTTCTTAGGGTTTAATTTAAGGTTTACTTCTTTGCAGCGCAACATTAAATTCCATAAGTTCATGTCATGATTATTTCCTGCCTCCTGGACAGTTTCTCCACTTCCATATACTAAGATGTCATCTGCCTTGCTAACAACACCTTTCAAGCCCTGCAGCGCTTCGTGTTGTCTCCGTTGATACTCGTCTGGCCCCAAACTTACACCAAACGGCATACGCAACTAACGGTATCTTCCTATTGGGGTATGCATGGTAGTTAAAAATGAAGAACTCTCATCCAACGCAATGTTAGTGAATCCTTTGTACACATCCACACAGGAAAAAATTTTGGCGTTGCTCAACTTTGGCAGTAACTCATCAACATTTGGAATAGGGAACTTTGGAACCTCAATGGCTTTATTTATGGTTTGACTGGGGTCGATGCAAACCCGTAGGCTACCATCTGGTTTCTCTCTGTAGACACTGTTAGAGATCCACGCAGTGGGCTCAGTGACTTTCTTCAAGATACCCTGTATTTCCATGTCCCGTATTGCCTCTGCTACTTTAGGCTTTTTAGCTACAGGGCACCGATGAGGATGAGCTTGAACTGGAGTCACATTAGGGTTCATGGAGATGTGCAAGGGCGGGCCCAAAGTTCCTAACCCTGTATGAACATCCTTGAAAACATCCAAAACAATGGCCTTGGTTAACTTTCCCCAAGGAACAAGCACACGAGGAACACTAAACTGGCTGACACTACTCACGCCAGGTTTCTTTTCGGTAACAACTGCAGCAATACCTTCATCTACACAGGTAGGGGCGAGTGGATCAATACTACTGGGTGGACCTGACACAGCAGATGTAAGCTCTAGTGCAGCAGTGTCTTGGAGGGTGGTGGTTGTGATGTCCCCGCTGTCAGCAGTGTCACTGCCCCCCCCCCCCCCCCCCCGGGTACTTGATTGAAGTTGATGCACCATCCTGTCCTCGCAGTTCCGGACACTTGGGAATGACTGCGAAGTACTTCTTTTTATCTCAATCAGCCCCAGCTTGACACAGTCGGATCCACTTAAGAGGGGTGGTTGTGATCCCATGCTCTTGTTACTCAAAAGCTGAAATTCAAGAGGGTAACACTTTCCTTGAGTTTCGCAAACTAACTTGACCTGCCCCACGGGTGTGATAACACCTCCTCCATAGGTGTGCAAAGTAGCGTGAGATGGCCGGATCAGGGAATTGACATCAAATCCTGCTGGACACATACTCCAGAGATCGTCCACTGCCAGGGTATTGGTTGTAGAAGCCGTATCCAATTGGAGTGTTTTCCAAACAAAATGATTCTTAGCTACGGATAATTTGATCGCGGCAAAGAACTTTATCCCTTTCTGCACTGAAACAGCTCTCACAGAGCGAATGTCCAAAGTAAACAAGTGATACACGTTTTGTTCACAAGCAGACCCAGATTCATCCACTGCATTCACTTTCTGGGAATTTCTCATGCACTTCCAGACGACATGCCCTTCCTTGCCACAGTTCCGACACATGTACTTAAATATAACTGCACGACATTTTTCTCTAGGGTGACTAGGCCTGCCTCCACAATAATTGCACTCATTTTGGTATGATCCTTTGCGCTGATTATCACTTGGGGGCTGAGAATTCTTTCCTTTCAAACGAGAGGTTCTATCTGCCCAGATGACTTGCTCCTGGTCCCACCGCACTTGCCTCATCAGTCTTTTCGCATCAGTGGATGTTTCATAGTTCTTAGCTATTTTAATAACAGTAAGAAACGAAACAATGACTCCTTCCTTCGTCCGATGACCATTAGTATTCAACTTTCCTTGTAGAGTTTCATCTACTAAACCAGCAATGAACCTGTCACGACAAGCTTGATCCTCAAAGTCCCCATATTCACAATACTTGGCTCGCTCTACCACTCGAAATTCCCAGGCACTGATTGATTCTCCTTCAGCTTGAAACATGCGACCCATTTTTGTTCGCTCAGCTTGAACACTCACACTGCCACCAAATCTCTTAATGAGAGCCTGAAGAACTTTCACTGGGTTACTATTATCCGTGGCAGATGAACCAAGGGTCTTGTTGCTTGGGTTTATTAGTCTCTTCATCCTCGGCGGAAGCGTAGACGGCGAAAGTGTAGACATACACAAATCCGAATTTTTCCACTGAGACACTCCTGCTTCGCTGCCATAGTCATATTTGCAGCCAGCTTTCGGAACGAACCATCCCATCACCGTACAGTAATCAATGTAGTCTAAAATAAAACATTCTAGAGCTTCCCGATCGTCTAAACCTTCTTGCATCTGAGGGACCGGAAAACCGACCGGTGTGCCCGCCATTATAACAGCAAACACGACGAAATTGGAAAGAACCAGCCACAGGTAGCCCAAGCTCTCTTTATGAACCACACAAGGAACACAATATGGCGTCCAATTATAAGGATTTGTATGGGATTTTCTACAAGATATCCATGAAGGTCGTTAAAAGTGAAAATATTCAATAAAAATGGCTTACCTTATTCCATACGTGTGTTGTTTACGCCTGGTGTCGTTATTTTACCGATTTAACTTGATTTAAGCGATTTTTTTGAATCCTGGTTTTCTCTTCATAAAGAGGAGACAAGGCGAAACACAGGCAGTCCGGACAGCCTGCCGAACGAAGTCAAAAATCCCAGGCTAAAATGTACCCACGGCCGCAAATCCACCGCAGAATTCAAGGGCAAAGGTTGATCTTTCATTTCAGTTCTCTAGCCACACAATTGCAGCCCTGAGATCGACGCCGGGCGGCTCTTCGTGTCCCCAGTGAAACGATAAAACGATGGCAGACACCCGTGTACATTTTAAACACGACACAACGACCGTTGAAATCGGCAAACCAAGACTCGCGAGGGTACTAGACCTCAATTTGTCAGCAACACTTCTTGTAACACCCGGGGTCCCCTCAGGATGAATCTACACTGCTCCATTGTCTCAAGCACCCAATCAAAACCGCGCAGCGTCGTGTTTACATGTGCGAAAAATGTGCACAACTCGGAGGAAACCCAGGAAGAAATGTAGCCGGTAAATCTGTAATTTATTTTCAAAACTGTAAGTATTTGAACTGGTTTTTGTTTATTTTTATTTCTCATGTATGTGTGTATGGATGGCTAGATGTTTCCCGTTCTTGACAACTTCAAGTTTTCCAATATATTCGCATGTTGTTCTTTCTTACAAGCGATCACGAGGTGACATGTGAGCTTATGTTATATTTTGTTTTACATTTCAGTCACGTAAAATGGGGATGGAAGGCCTACACGTCTCCTACTCACATGTTTGTCGCTTCTATTTCGCTCTTTTGACCCATTTATCTCCTTGTATGTTTTCAGCGGGTTAACATGATGATTTAGAGGATTTTCATGTTAGTTACTAAATGGAGCTATGTGCTTAGAGGTCGTATACTTGATCTCAAAGGTCATTTCTGGGTTACAAGTTTCAACGCCTGTTTGTTTGAACCCTTGTTGTTTCTGTTTAGCGACTGTGGTTTTCACGCCCTTTGAGGCATTTTATCTAAGTTTGGTTTGGCTCATTTAAGTGCTTCCGGAGACAATACAGCCAGTTATCTTTGTAAGAATAGGATTTTGAGCCGTGTAATAATCTGTCTTGCAAATTTTGTTTTGCCGGGCCCGGCCGTTTGTATTTGCAGCAAGATGGCGTGCTTCTATCGCGGCTTTTTGTCTTTCGATCCTTTCTTTAGCATTGTAGCTTCTTAGAGAGCTATGCAGCACTTGGAATTGATCGTTTAGCTTTAGTCACGGCAGTGTTTTTGTCATCGTTTCCGCACCCCCCTCTTGGAAAACTTGAAGTTGTCAAGAACGGGAAACATCTAGCCATCCATACACACATACATGAGAAATAAAAATAAACAAAAACCAGTTCAAATACTTACATTTTTGAAAATAAATTACAGATTTTGCAGCAATTTACAGGTCCTTGTCACAGCAATGAACATGGTCAACGGTTTAAAAATCAAAATCAAATTAACTGATATGTTGCAGAATATTATTGAAGAAATGATCTTAGTAACATGATTTTCCCTTCTATTTGGATTGGGAGAATGGAACGTTTATTGTTCGTATTTAAACCCTCTAGTCACATGCTACCCGATCGTGTACAGTCTCACTAGTATAGAGCCCAGAGACTCTAGTGCACGCCGTAAAATCAACTCCGTGATCACATTTTACAAGCAAAAGAACAAAAACATAAAGCAATACCTCATTAGAATTTGTAAGCCCTAAGGCAATGACAGAAATAGAATATATATATTTTTTTGGATTACGCCATCTGTGTGCGGTACAAGAAGTAAGGGCCGTTTTTTCTTACTTCTCAGTTTTTAACCCACATCACCATCATCACCATCACCGTCACCATCACCATCATCATCATCATCACTGTTATGTATATTATCTTTCTCCAACATAATCCATGATAGTCAATTTTCAGATCGAAACCAATGTGGTTCTTGTAATTGTCATCCGGATTCAATTTTGCATTGCGGGAAGTGATTGCGTCTGTAAACCTGGCTTTACTGGCAATGGGAAAGCGTGTTCAGGTAACACAGTTCAATAGCTTTTCCTAAATCTAAGAGAATTTCTTTCCTTACAAAACGTCACTGTAATGAACTATTATTCTTCCGTATTTTTGCCGTGAAAATTCTCTCTTTTAAGATCACAACTGCGCGCTTATGGTCAGGAGTAATTATTGTACAATTATGTTCGCATTAAAAGCCTTTTATGACTTGCGAAATTACACACTGACAATTATAAGCGATAATAAACCTCGCTATACTGAATGCACTATAATCGTGTAAAACTGTATATATGGCGCTAAAGTAAAAATACCTTAAGAGTTATATGGGAGTTGCATGTTAAAATTCCAATATCACAACAAGAAAATTGCTGTCAGATAAATGTTGGAAAAAGGCAGGAATGTTTGCGGTGCTTTCTTTCCAAAGTCAGCGAAGAGACTTCGCGTCCATCTCCCCTCCCTTCCCCGCTTCACCGCATGCAGGTTAATTACGGTTAATTAACCCTTGTTCCTTCAGCTGTGTCGCCCATGTCAACGTCGTCGCACTCTGTTATCAGCCTATTTGTGACGTCTTCGGTTATGGATAAAAGTAGGGGTTCTGTTGATCAAAACTCTTTGTTTTCTTCAAATGTTATTCAACCTGAGATTATGACAAGTCTTTTTACAACAACGGCCTCAGGTTAGAAACCCCTTTTGCTTTTGTTCAAATTACCGCTGTACGCTCTCTCAAACACAATATTACCAACTTATATGCGCTGATAGATCGTGGAAAATCAGTGCCAAGAAAATTCCTTAGAGAATAAAACACCGTATTCAACTAAACATTTTGTACCTTCTTTTCCTAAGTGGTAACTGATGTCTTTTCGGGACATTATTTTCCTATTTCATTTTGAAGTGACAATGATCAGTCACTTGCTGTATCAATGTTATTGTGTCATGTTTTTCAGAGTCTTCAGCATCTCCGGTGCCTCCTTCATTTCAACCGCATTCGTCACCTACAAATGGATCCCTGCCAGTAGCAATAATGTACTGTCTCACAAAGCCATCACCCTAACGCCTTCTAGTAATCCAGTGGAGCTACTTTTCCCCTCCTCTAACTCTTTATTAGCAAAATGGCAGGGAGAGGTTAGGACTGTGCAACATGTTAAAGGTAATAACAAATCTTCAACCTTATTGGTTCCGTCGAAGTTGAGTGGAATCTGACAAACGATCGATGAAAAACATCCCGAGATTATACGTTACACAGTTGTTAAAATTTCTATTCACTAGACATGAAGATCTATTTTACTTAAAGATCTCCTCTGGTTTCCAGTTACTACTTACTGTTATGGATCTTCATAATCTGGCTCCGTGCTATATCTGCGATATGGTGAAAATTTATGTTCCTATTAGGCATCTTAAGTCAAAGTTTTTGTTACAAGTACCATCAACCAGGGCCCAGTTGCTCGAAGCATGGTTAGTGCTAACCCGGGTTAAATACAATGACAACCTATAGGTTTTAATACATCTTAACCAATGGTTAGCACTAACCTCGCTTCGAGCAACTCAGCCCAGCTTGAAAACATGTGGTGATCGAGCTTTCTCTGTATGTGCTCCCAGGCCGTGGAACGGCCTGCGATGTTAGTTCTTTTTATATTTCGGTCTGAAACTCCTGAGGAAAAAATCAGTTTCATCGTTTACAACAAATGCAAGCCAGTTATTGTATAACTATCATTGGCTTATGTTTGCCAGGGCCAGCCTCAGCTCACACCTCTTCCCCTCAACTGGATTTGTCAACTTTAGTGTTGATGCATCCTAGTAGCAGTTTGGTCATAATCCTATCACCTTCCAATTCAGGTGAGGTTCTTGTTCTCTCCTCTTACTCTTTCTTGACCTTATGGCGATGAAACAACTTGAGAGGACTATACTCTTCAAAACATCTTATTACCTGATGAGACTTACCAACTCGCTGTACCAATACTACTATGTTTTACAGTGTCTGCTTTGACTCTGGAGTCGTCACCTACAACATGGATCCATTCTAGCAGCAGTAGTTATGGGCTGTCTCATGAAACCATTACCCCATCCTCTTCTAATCAAGGTAAGCTAGCTGTCCTCCCTCTCTTTATTAATGCTGGGTAACGTGCTAATATAAAAATGATTGTATAAAATCGGCATTGTTATCATATATGTTTGCAATTCCAACAACGACTTTATGTAGAAGGCTTGTGTATCAACATACCAAACATGAAGTTTCTAGCATCTAGTCTGTCTTCTTCATTATCAGTGTATTCTCCTCTGACAATGATAGAAGTGTTATAATGTCTGTCCTTTGCCTCATATTTTAATCATAGTTGATGTGACTACCAGCATACCTGGAATCTATAACCAAACAAACTGCCCTCCGCATGCTCACTGTATGAAGACAGATAATGGCTCGTGTGTATGCTACTGTATGTACGTTGCCAAAGGTTATCAGGGGATCCATGAATGTCTGAGTGAGTAACTCAACACTTGGTATTCTTGTTTGTGTTCACCTGAAACTGAATTAAAGATGGGCTCTTCTTGTTATATGTTTAATTCGATAATTTTCTAGGATCTTGTCTTCCTATACTTTTGCTTAGTTTGTACAGCATATTTCAGTCGCGTCGGATAAAACGTAAGTTCAGTCAACGAAATCGTCTGCTTTCTGTTCCACTTGTAGGCCATTCGCTTTTTAAATAATATTAATGTGGCTGAGAGTTGCCTGAGAGGTGATTGGGCTAATTCACTAATTATATGTGTCACGTTTCCTTGTCCTTGGATTAGAGTTGACACGAACGGAGCGTGACGTATAAATTGGGTTGGCTTATGGTGACATGATAGATGGTGTCCTAATTTATCCAAATATTCAATATTCAAACTTTCTCTTCTTTCTACATTTACAGCTTATAGAGGGCTCAGTCTTGCAAAATTTTGCAACCGAAGCTGAAAATGCATTATGAAAATACTTAGCTCTTTTTGGTTGTCGTTATGCGGGGAACAGGTCCACGGAAGCAGTGACAATTCATACCAAATTTTATTACGGTCACCTAACCTCAGAAAAGGTCGCGACGTTTGTTGGGGTATTTGGAGAAGTTCAATCTTTCTCCCCTTACCCTCCACCAACCGTTTCCTGCACAGGGCAAACGGGGATAACTATCAGTCTCAGTTATTTTTTAATTCGTTTCCATATTACTAATATTAGCCAAAGACACCAACCTGCCCAATGTAAGGATACATCTGGCCAACAAACAGCCACTGGTACAAGACGTCATAAGGGGAGATGAAGAGAGAATGTTCCAAGCGTATATGGAAAGTGGATTCAGTGAGGGCATAACAGGCTACCTCTCATTTAATTGGTATATAAGGGATGTAAATGCATCGCCTTTTGCTCTCTCGACGGAGAGGACTCTTGTTGAAAGAAATTCCTTTACATGGATTCCCCCTGCTGAATCATTGCCAGTGGGCCTCAAATTAATCGAATTTGAAGTTACGCGCTCCAAAGTGTTAACCGCAAGAAGGGATTTCGGTTTTATCAAAGTGAAAGAGGTAAATCTTTATGCTTTGATCAGTGGTGGTTCGGGAAGAGTCAGCTCTTCAAAGTATCCGGTACATTTTGATGGATCAGAATCTTTTGAACCAGAGCTTGGCGAAAAGCAGTATTTTGGTATGGACTTTGTTTGGTCCTGCTTCGATGGAGAGGAATTGGTTAAACCGTTTTTTAGAGGAAAAAAGATTATAACAGTCGCTTCCGAAAGAATAAAAGGTAATGTAATCACATGCTTAAGGCAACGTCGTTACGAAAGTAATGGAACCACTGCTGTCATTCGCAATCCTTTGCCTCAGCACATTTACCACATTGAACTAGAGGTGCGAAAAGACACGCGTCAAACGAAGTTCCTCCAAACTGTATACACCTCAGACGAGGAGATTCTAAATTAAAAAAAAGTCTTCATCAGGTAATTACTTGATACTTAATTATCCTCTCCCAATCAGGTCTTTTCAGGGATAATGTGAATATGTAAATTAGGACAGATATTTGGGGTGGTCACTGCCACAGTTTTGTTAAGTCCCTCGTGGTTCTTTTACATCCCACAGAGTCAGATTAAGTGAAAGTACTGTGACACGGCACCAACGGTTTATCAGAAGAGTAGAAAGTCTTACCTGGGGGAGCAGGGTTGGCGCAGTGGTGAGAGCGCTCGCCTTCCACCAATGTGTCAATGTGTCCCGGGTTCGATTCCCGGACTCGGTGTCATATGTGGGCTGAGTTTGTTGGTTCTCTACTCTGCTCCGAGAGGTTTTTCTCCGGGTACTCCGGTTTTCCCCTCTCCTCAAAAACCAACATTTGATTTAATTTGATTTGATTTGAGATTTATAATTAGTAGGCGAAGAGCCACTTTGTGGAAGTACTACTAATAAATCGTTTATTATTATTATTATTATTATTATTATTATTATTATTATTATTATTATTATTATTACCATTTGCAGATGCCAGGCAGCACCTTCTCCTCAGATCCTGAGTGTTGGTCCGGCCTGTGTTTGAACCCCGCAACCTCCCGCAGGGTAGTCTGGTGCTCTACCAACTGAGCTAACTGGTCGGCTCAGTATAGGATATGAGCCGGTTACTTTTGCCAATTGACAAGAAAAGAGTCACAGGACGATCCTCATAACAGAAGCACATATTGACACCATCACACAATAAGAAACCGGCTGCAGTTGCGTCGAAAAGATAATTTTGATTGATTACTTGGCAATTTTTTTTTGATTCGGGATTCCCAATTACTCCATCAGAAATATTAAAGGTAACAATTTCAAGTCAACAAACAGGTTTTCACTGGTCGCATTACCTAGTTACATTTTGGAGTAAGTAACGGTGAGGAATTAGTCAGCAAGACCTAACGATAGACCTGAGCTAATTTATTTCTCCCATTCAAGCCGCCATATTGAATGATTTCGTGGGTAAGCATGAAACCGTTACCTGGCGCTTCCGTTCCAGGAAGAGCATGTGTCCAATCTTGTGATGACGATTAGTAGCATGTTTAGTCAATTTTAACCCGTGCATTAGCCACAAAATCTGCTGCAGCGAGTATAAAGAGCCATTTTACTTGATTGTATGTTCTTGTATTCTTTAGTTGTTCGTATAAGTGCAAGGACAAGGTGGTAATCCACCATAGGTTTGCTCTAAAAACCATTACTGTTGCCCGTCGACGAGAAAACGCCACGTTTACATGGAGGCTGTACAAAAAGGGAGTCGAAAGAAAGGAATCTACGGCAATATGGCATTCCATTACAGTCCTACGTTCTCTCATTGCCACTAGGATAAACACTAGAAATATAGTTTTCAGCGAGGACAAACTAGATGAGAACTCTTCGTATTGGCTAAAGCTAGATGTTACCTTACCCAATGGAACACGTGGATGGACCGCTTACCGCTTCGAAACCGCGGGCACGCCATCTGGTGGAGCATGTAACGGAACACAACTGGTCAAAAAGACATTCGGCATTTCTCTGAATATGTCTTGCACGGGATGGAAGGACGGGCACGAACCACTCACGTTTGAGTTCTACCATGGGCACAAGCTAACGGATGGGACGTCGCCCCACTTGCTCTCTCATACTGTAATGCCGTTTTGCGAGGTTCTCATCCCTGAAGTTACTTCTAGTGAAGTTTAAATCAAAGCGGTTGTTATAAATTCCCAGGGGGCCCGCAATGAAACGTACATTTCAGTCAAGGTAGGTGTCCCGTCCAAGGCTGGTTGTAAAGGGGACTTCTGTCAATTGAGCAGCATATCACATGTCTTCGCCGAAATTCGTTCCCACTTGTTTGCCAACTAGTCAACAAACTGAATGCTGAATAGGTAAAATGGTGACCAAGGACCAGCGTAAAGCAGCAAAAAGTAGGGACCGAACGCTAATATAAAGGCAACGGTAACGAGAATGTCGCTAACACAAATGCGAGAACATGAATAGCCGTGCACTTGCGTTTTCCCATTTTCCAACAACGTGAATTGACGAAAATACTATTAAAAGAGACGTGGGTATAAGACGAGTGATTTGTTCTCCTCCTTCTGAAATAGCGCTTTCCCTAGGATCATTCAACCGTATGGCACTTGTTCAACGGGTTGCCTTTCTACTCATATTTATGAAAAACGTGAATACGTACTTCTGTGAGACGTCTCCGTTGACGTTGCTACCGCTGGCATCTCCAGCCTTAACCTCGAAGAATTTTCACAGAGGAAGAGACAGAGTTAACCAAAGTATCTTGTCTACGATCAGCAGCTAGAGTTACTACGACTAGTCACATCCACTAAAATTCAGAGGCCGGTTCCTGAAAGGCGTAATAACTCTATTCCAGGGATAAATAAGCGTTGTTCCAAAAGGCATTCCTGGAATAAGGCAGATTTATCCCTGGAATAGAGTTATTACACCTTTCAGGAACCGGCCCCAGGTGGATAAGAGCACCCACTAGACACGATTTTGGGGTTATGGCACAGCTTGAATCACCTTTGCTTTTTTAACAGGCAATACAGCCATCTTGGTTGAACGACACCGACGGCGCTTATTTGGCGTTTGAAGAAACTCGGACTTTGTTTGACAATTCTATGACTGAGGGGACAGTATACGAAGCTTGGCAGACGTATCACTAGCTGGAAAGCTCTCCATTACAAATACTTGGTTCAAATATATTCTTATTTAATTTTTAGCGTGATTTTACCCACTGTAATGCTTCGTGGGTCAATCAGAGTGTAGTGGAAAGAGCATAATGTTCCTGAGAAGTAGATTTTTATTTGTTCCTTAGAATCGAGCTCTTGTCGGACTCGTTCGGCTAAAGATATTGTCCATGTACCTTTGCTATCTCTTTCAGGTAAAACAGCACATTATTCAAGTATTGTCTACTGCTAGAGTACGTGATGTGCAGACTGTCCTTCAGCTCTCGTCAGTATTAAAGGAGGCCACCGCTTTGTCCGAGGCACCAGTCTCTGCTCATAGCATGGTAAACAGCTCTCATGACTGTAGGTGTTTTTGTTTTTTATAGGCAACAGGTAAATTGCTTTAAACAAATAGGATTAGGGCAATTTTGAACTTGCAGTACATTTTTTGTTCAAATGTCTTGGGTTTGGTGGTTAAGATTATTTACCTGTCATTACTTGTTCGTTCGTTTGCTTCTCTAGCTAATTCTTTTAATTTATCACGCTTAAACGTTTATGGCGTACTTTAATTTCAGAAAATTGCAACAAAGGCCATTCAAGGATGGGCGAATCTAGCAAAAAAGCGAGTAAGAAGTAATTCAGTGAAGGATCTTGCTCGTGTGAGAGATTCATGGAAGATGTTATTACACTGCTCAGGTAATATTCATATGGCGACCACGCAGGCAGTGTCGCTCAAACCCACTGAAAGAGCAAAGGTGAGAGGAATCAGCTAAACTCTCGTTATAAATAAATGATTTAGGAGATTTTGATAACATCACATTACATTGGCAAAAGATGACGACTCGAAGTAAGAATTTCAGAAATCTGACACTAACCGCCGCCACCATCATCATTGCCACCATTATCATCATGATCATGATCCTCACACCTACCCTTATCCTAATCCTCACCACAACCCTCGCCCTCATCCTCGTCCTCATCATCATCCTCACCCCCCATCCTCATCCATTCCTCAACCTCACCCTCATCCTTATCCTCATACTCTTCCGCATTCCCATCCCTATCCCCATCCTCATCCTCATCCTCATCCTCATCCTCATCCTCATCCACACCTCATCGTCACCCTCATCCTCATCCATTATCAACATCACCACTTGGTTTTCCAACTCCCACTCTTCACCACCCAGCCCAATGCCAAGCAAAACGAGACTTAACGGTTGTTTCAGTTTAAGAAAGCCAATTGTAACTATTAAAATGACAGATATCTACTGCTGCACTATCTTTTCTACATATGCGGAACTTGTCGCGAATTGCAATGAACCTAAATGGCCTCATCTCAGATGCTGAACTGTCGACAAAACTCTCGGGAGAACGGTACAGCGTGTTTGCCACGATCCACAAAACTGTCGTTTTGGGAGTGCACGAACTGGCTGATATGAGCAATTGGCAGTTACAAGAGGAAGAAACAAGTGTTAGATTTCCTCACCTATGTGAAGCCATGAGCCAGGAAATTTTCGGCAATCTATCTAAAGTTTCCTTTCAAGTGAAAACAACCGAATTTGTAAAATCATTCATTAAGTTTTGGGCTGCACCAACATACATATACATATACGTTAGTTACCCTCGTATTTTAGAGTAGCTTATACAGCTAATATCTCTGAGCATTTGCCAATCCAACCATCAGGTGAGAGATAGACCACCAACCCGCTAACTACGTCCCCTCTATTTTCGAACAGTGTGTGGGTTGTTTAACGTCCCACAGAATCAATTATTAAGAGTTGTGAAACTGGACCTACGGTTTATCGTCCTTATCCGAGAGGACTAGAAAGTCTAACCATTTGTAGATGTCATTACTATGGCAGCACTATCTCCTCAATTATTTAAAGACCCTTAGTATTGGTTTGGCCGGGGTTTGAACCCGCGACCTTGCACACGGTAGTCCGGTGCTCTACCAACTGAGCTTACCGGTCGGCGGTGAAAACAGTTACGCACGTGTAGGAAGGGAATTGAATAACTCTGCTTATGTACCTTCGTTATCCAATTTGAAGATAATGACCAGACGTAATATATAGCAATTAGATGAATCATTTGTTTACATGGTGTATTGAATTACAGTGTATCGTGAACCACCAATCTAACCCCTCTTACGTTACGGTTTTTATGAATTCGCTAGTTCTCTTTGCGTTTTAAGACGGTATTGATTACATGGACACCTTAACCGTACTTTCCTTTCGTATGACATACATTTTTCAGATGATCAATTACAAAGTCAACCCATACACTGTCCATCAGCCTTATCCTCAAAGATGAAACTGGAAACGCCATCGAAGTCAGTAACTGGAACTCTGACATCTCCTTGACAGTTCCAATGAAGTCTAAAAAGAGAAATGCGGAGCCAGTTGTGGAGTACTCTGTCCCAGAGGTCATGAGTTATCGAGTGGTTACAACAGATCGTCAAAGCACCTCTTTTAGGATCTCCTTGACGCTTGACTGGGGTCATTTGAAGTCTACGCAAAATACGGAACCAGGCCAACCAAGCAAGACTACGATTTCTACACCACTTTAGTTGCACGCCCATGCCAAGGCAAAGCCAATCTTTGTAATGTCAGTCATCATATTTGGTTTGACGCTAAACATCGCGGGAAATATTTTGTTGGACTGCTTCAAAAAGATTCCAAGTCGAAAGTGATAATACGAAGGTCTGCCTCAGGTAAAATGTCGCCTGAAAGCGATGCATTGGGCAATAATGCATCGAGGCACCGAGTCTCGAGGTCGCTTCTCCAGGTAAATGATACCGACGAACATCTGTGCGTGAAGGTTAAGGTACCCCCGGCAAATCAAGGCATGTCTCATAAAGCGACAGCAGCCCTGCCTCCGTATGACCCCGAAGCGGCCGTGAATTTTACCTTGGAGATAGACTCCGCGGGGTGTCTGTACTGGTCTGAGCGAGATGAAGAATGGATGAGTGATGGATGCAAAGTACGTATAACTTAAAAACCCTTACGTTCTAAGGTTCTATACTCTCCATTACTTGATAACGTTATTTAAGTGTTGAAATAAATGCCCTAATTCAATCGAAACAAGTTGACCATTTTTTTCCTTTTCCGTCTGATCAGACGTTGAACAATTACTACGTTGAAGCCTAAGTTCACTTATCAAAGAATCGATTGAAAACAACAACAACAATAA
>JAEMWC010000350.1:655000-740000 GCA_016490735.1 Pachyseris speciosa
TTCGTCAGAAAGAAGAGTTACGATCGATCGCAGATCGATCTAGGGAACGAAAGTTAACAGAGCTTGTGCGCTACATTTTTGGCGACATCCAAGAGTCAGAACAGGGAGAGGAGAGGAGAGGAGGTGTGAACAAAGATGGCGGAGTGACGTGTTCGTGTTTGCTCCAGTTGTAGCACTCGTTTTTTGCTTACTTCTATGTCCGCTAAGAGAAAAACCCGCTCACCACAACAAATAGGAGTTTCTTTTTCCCCGGCTGAGAAGAAAACGCGAAATAACTCGGAAGATAGCGATAATTCGACCGATATCATACTTGACATGGCCGATATGTGAACGAAAAGTTAGACAGTATCATGCAAAGCCTGGAGAAGCTTAATCTAATTGAGAACCGCCTGGACAGCATGGCCTCGACAATGGCGAATATTGAGTCGAATCTCAGCAGGCTTGACTCTGACGTGAAAAAGCTTAAAGGCTAGTCTAAAGTAAAAGAGAAAAAGATACAAGAGCTCGAAGAATCCATCAATTTTACTGAGGAAGAAGTTGCTAAACTTCAAACGCGAGTTCTTGATTACAAAGCAGAGCTTGACAAATGTAAGAAAGATCTCCTCTATCTTGAGGCTTATAGCAGAAGAGAAATGTGAAGATTTTTGGAGTTCCTGAAAGCGTGGCTGATAGTGCTTCAAAGCTCGAAGACACTCGAGAAATTGTATACAACTTTTTGGCGAGCGAGTTACAGATCTAAAATCCTCGAGCTCAATTCGAGTTTGAACAAGTTCATCGCTTTGGTAAGATTAAATCTGCGTCATCAAGACCTATTATTGTGCGGTTCTTGCGATTCACCGATAAAGAAGACGTAATGAAAATAGCACGTCAACGTTTAAAGGAAAAGGATTTGTTTATGTACGATGACATTCCAAAGGAGCTCTATGACCTTCGTAAGCAGCAACAAAAGAAGTTCAAGCAAGCGTTAGATAAAGGTTACAGAGTGCACTTCAGTAAGGCTCAACCTGACAAACTCTTTGTTAACGGAAAATTTTTGCCTCTTGAAAAAGAGTTAGAATGATCGAATGCATATGCTAGGTAGGAGAGCGATTTCCAAGCATCATTTCTTTATTGTTTGGGTTTAAAATATTATTAAGATATCAAGCACGTTTTCTGCTTTTCTTTCCTTATTTTTCTTGTGATCCAATCTGAGATTTAGGTTTTTTAAAGTATTTTGTAAATCTTAGCGGTAAATCTTTTTCTTCCGTGCTGCGATTTGTGGAGCAACACTTGGGGAATAGGTAGATGCCCATACAACAAGTTTTGGGGCGGTTGGTAAGTAAGGTATTTGTTTTATGTTCTTTTCGTTTTTCCGATGTTTATGAATATTTCTTTCACACCTTCAAAACTGTCTTTGTCTTTGTTTTGTGTAGGTGTAATTTTCCCAGATTTTTGAATTTTTCAACGACTTGTTTTGTTCTTCTTTGGCTTTCACTTGTTTACTGCGTTGAAGCTTGTCTTTTCAAGCATAGCTAATTATAATTTTAATCTATTATCTCTAAATGCTCGAGGGATTCGTGACGTTTTCAAAAGAAAATCAATTTTCTCGTGGGCTAAACAGACATCATATTTTTGAAAAGAAGAAACCTATAGCACTCCCGATATCGAAGATAAATGGAAGTTTCAGTGGCAAGGCAAAATGCTGTTCGCGCACGGCACAAATCACAGCAAAGGCGTGCTCATTCTATTTTTAATAGCGACTTGCAGTTTCAAATCAAAAATGTGCTTAGCGACAACAATGGCAGGTACATTTTAGTTGAAGCAACAGTTCAAGACTCTCCTTTCCTTTTAGTTAATCTATATGCACCCACGAATGGCCGTGAACAATGTAGCTTCTTCGAAAACATTACATTTAAATTAGAAGAGTTCAACGTAGACCCAGATTGCCAAATTATTGTCGGTGGCGATTTCAACACCCACCTTGATCCCACGCTAGATAACCTTGGGGGAAGGATAGAGACGAAACCTTCTGTGAGAAAGATTGGAGAATTAATGATAATTTGTGATCTTATTGATATCTGGCGAATACAAAACCCCGATAAAAAGGATTTTACTTGGACTCAGAAAAGACCGTTTGTAAGACGCCGGCTAGACTTTTGGCTTATAAGTAGGGAAACTCAGGACGACGTATTTAAAACGGAGATTGTTCCTGCTATAAAGTCGGATCATTCTGCCATCACTTTATCGCTTAACAGCCTTGACAAACAAATGCATGGTCCGTCCTTCTGGAAGTTCAACTCAAGTTTGCTAGAAGATACTTCTTATGTTGAGCTTATAACCTCAAAGTATCTCGAATGGCTTGATGAATTCGAGGAAGTAAGTGACAAACGCGTTCTGTGGGACTTAATTAAATATAGAATAAGGTTTTTCACAATTAAATATAGCCAAAGAGAAGGCCAGAGAGCGCAGAGCACGTTTGCTTGAATTGGAACAGAAGGTAAAAAGGTGTGAATCACTTTGCACCGATAATGCTACGCAAAAAAATGTTGATGAACTTGAAACGGCAAAATCGGAATATGAACTTCTGTTTGATTACATCGTACGGGGTTGCATAGTATGTTCACGACAATTGGTATGAGAACGGCGTGAAAAACTTTAAATATTTCTTAAATTTTAGAAAAATCAAGGTGTGGTAAAACTGCTGTTCGTCGGCTTTACGACTCCGAAGGTAAAATTACTCTTAATTCTCAATCCATAATGAATGAACTTGCAGATTATTACCAAAACCTGTACAGAAACCATGATTCCCATGAAAATGAAGTACTCATGCAAGAGTTTTCTGAAAATGAAAACAACCCGACGTTAAGTGAGCATTCAAAAATAATATGTGAAGGATTGCTTTCGTGCGCAGAATGTTTCGAAGCCCTGAAAAAATTTCCTAATGGTAAAGCTCCTGGTAACGACGGCCTTACAGCTGACTGGAACGTATTGGGCCAACAACTCACTGACTGCCTTAATTTTTCCTTTGAGAACGGCGAACTATCTTCATCCCAAAAACAAGCTATTATTAAATGAATTGACAAAAAGGACAGAGACAGAAGGTATATTAAGAATTGGAGGCCAATCTCCCTTTTGAATGTGGATGTGAAAATCGCCTCAAAAGCTCTTGCCCTACGGCTGGAAAAAATCCTTCCAGAAATAATTCACGTTGACCAATACGCGTACGTAAAGGGAAGAACAATAGGGCCATTTATACGGGAGAAAATAAGACGCGTCTTATGTAAGACGCGATTTAAATAAGACGCGAACTGATCGTATAAATGGTACAAAATAAGCGTTCGCGTCTTATTTAAGTCGCGTCTTACATAAGACGCGTCTTATCTTAGAACAGGGTTTTCAGCTGTTCTTATTTTGTCCGCGTCTTAATTAAGACGTGAACTTCCTCGTATAAATGGTTTCGTGTCCTAAATAAGACGTGAATTGCAAGTGCGCTTGCATAAAAACAACAGCAACTTGAGCTTGTCTTATGATTAGATAGCGTAATTGGTTGCAAAGCTTTGCAAAAGATGGCCGGGAGAGCCAAAAGTGAATTCAGCACCTTCCTTCTTTAACCTGCCATCAGTCGCACCAATCCATATATCGCTTTCTTCCGACTCTTCTCGGATTTCTGTTGATTTCTTTGTATGCTACGACGTGGTCTTCATAAGAAAAAAAATCTCTGAGAAAGTCTCTTCTTAAAATGACAGGACAGCTCGCTTTTGTTTCTTGCTACAGCGTTCCATCTTGGCGGGTAAGCGAGGCTGTATCAAAAATAAGACGCGAACCATTTACACGAGATCTTCGCGTCTTATGTAGGACGCGAAGGTATAAACGGTACAGTTCGCGTCCTATTTAAGTCGCGTCTTAGATAAGACGCGTCTTATTTCCTCCCGTATAAATGACCCTAATGTTTGATCCTATTCGTACAATTGATGACATCATTGAGTATACTAAAGTTCAACAAATGTCCGGCCTTTTGGTTGCCTTCGATTTCGAGAAAGCATTTGACTCTTTAAGCTGGTCATTTTTATTCAGGGCCTTGCGTTCCTTTAACTTCGGTAATTCGTTTATCATTTGGGTATCTGTCCTCTATAGTAACATATCGAGCTGCGTTCTAAATAGCGGTTTTGCTACGCAGCGTTTTGATGTTCGCAGAGGTGTTAGACAAGGAGACCCATTGTCAGCATATCTTATTTAAGTTAGTATATGTAAGTGAGGTAGTGCAACGTAATGTAAGATAGTGATGTAGTGTTTGTAAAGTAGTAAATAAAGTTATAATGTCACAAAAAAAAAAAAAGAGTCAGAACAGGGATCTGTAAAAATTGTTTAACAGATGTGTATGTAGCCCAGTGTTTTGGCTGGTTTGATCGCTGTGGGCAGTTCAAGTTAACTCGCATGGGGATTCCACCGTAACTCGGATAATTTTGTTTCTTCAGTGCGATTCGGGTTTGAGTGACCGAGGGACGGCTTCTGAGGTAAAGGATTTCTCTCCTTTTTTTAGGGAAGGTATCAACCTAGCAAATCCCGTTGAAATGCCACCGGGAACCACAACTCGTCTGCTTAATGCACCTATCAATGTTAGTCCCGTGCGGGGTGGGAAGGGGGGGGGGGGGGGGAGATACGGGGTGGGGTGGGGTCTTTGATCTGAAACGCAAATTTTGTGTCAAACTTGGGTAAAGTTTCGAGTTCAAAGTTCCCTACTATAGGACTGAGATCCAAGAGGTTCACCTCTTAAATGCTTAAACAATACACACACTCCAGGTTTAAAAATCACAGTTTTTCTTTTAACAACGGGAATGAAAGAACACTGGAAGAAACCGATGGTTTATCGGTAATAATAGTGATTAGATTGGGCAAATTTTCATTACCTTTTCCTTCATCCATCTTGTCCGTGCCTCACGGGAACTTCTGGGTATTTTCATGATGGCAAAGTCACTCGTATGAGTCGTATCTCTCGGCTCTGCTTTGTCGGCCAGTTTCAAGAAGGCAGTATCACAGCGTGTATTATACCATGGCAAAATCCAAGCCCGGGAAACGGTCTTTTATTAATATTGTTTTCAGTTTTCAAGTTTGATCAAACTTCCCCACCCTGGGGCCACCATTCTCTTCAAGTTGTCAAAATTCCCCATCCGGGGCAGGAGATGTCGATCAAAGTCCCCACCTCATCCCGTATCCCCCCTCCTCGGGACTAACATCGATAGGTGCATAACGATTCCCCACGAATCTTCTCTACTGAAATGCAGTGAAAAATCCTCTGCTGTTGTGAACTCCTTTCCTTTGTTTCCACGCAGTGCGAATCCACTGTTTTCTCCTCAGGGGCAAATAGGAAACTAAAGAATGACACTTTCTCTCCTGTGAAAGATTCCCTTTCCTTCTGGTGGCACTCAGGAACACAAAAAGCTCGAAGACGTAGCGATATGAGAGATATTTCTGCAGAACTCATTGCAAAACAAAACTGCGCGGCCTAACTAGCCTCGCTTTCGCGCGCGGACCGACCGTGAGTGATCCGCCATTACATCGCTTCTCTGTAAGGAAAATTTTATTCGGTTTAGCGCGACAGACTTGTTTATCTCATTATTTATCTCAGTTTTCTTTAGATTCCTACATTGTCCCAACGGGTGGTTGAGTACATTATGTAGCCTAGGAAATAAACACCCACCCCCCCGGAAATTCTCCGCGTTTGTCGGATCGTCCTCGAGAAAGGACCTTGTAATGCAACGTAGCTTCCAATTGGAAACAGAAGGGAATGAGCATGATAGCAGAAAGCTGAATTTTACAGCAGCTTAGACGTTGGTGACGTTAAAACGCCAAATACGGATTAGCAGAATGCCATTGTTTGGAAAACCATGCTCCACCTCTGGTTGGATTGGTATCAAGCTTCCCCCAGCCTGAGGAGAAGAGAGAGTTATTATAGTGTTAAAACAACCTCCATGCACAAACCTTTGACTTTTCGTTTAATTTATCAGGGAACAATTTGTTATGGCATTCTTTCGTGCAAGGGCCTGTTTCTCGAACGCATAGAGCTTCACGGGCGAGAAAAACATTTTCCTCTCAAGCTAAACTTTACGGTCTTCATTATTTTTGTTAGAAACTGGAACATGAGTAGTAGGACTTGTTTCTGACTGGCAGAAAACGGATATAACAAATTATTGAGGGGGCATAGATCCAAGATGGACGGGACTGGACTGCACTGCACTGTACGAGGTACCTCCGTCACAAACGAAGCCACTTAATGACTGTACTGTACTGTACGTGGTACATCCGTCACAAACGAAGCCACTTAATGACTGTACTGTACTGTACGTGGTACATCCGTCACAAACGAAGCCACTTAATGACAGCACAAATTGTGCCAAGCTCGATTTCCAGTCAGCGGAGGAAAAAGAAAGCAACGAAGTCTATAAACACGTATATTGTAATTGCAGAAAGACTGATGCAACAATAACTTCATATTTCACAATTTATTTCTTCATAAAGCTTTCTTTATAAAGATTAAAAATATAGATGCATCTTTAAAGTACGTGAACGTTTATGTACGGTTCATAAAGCTCAAATATATCTTTATAGTGGACACCAAGAATGTTCTGCCGAGTCAATGGTGGACGATGGTCAAGGTAGAATATTTCATCCCTTAGGAACAATTATCTAATGGGAAGCACCCGAGTTCACTTCACGCAAAGTTAGATGAACTTGACTACCATATTTCCTCGAATAAGCGCCCACTCTTATAAGCGCCCTCCCAAAAATAAGCGCCCACCCACCTTGGCCAAAATAGCAAACAAGGCCCCCTCGAATAAGCGACCCTCCCCTCCCCCTCACTTTCCTAAACAGTAGGGATTCAAGGAAAACCTGTTTCCATTGACACTTTATTTATAATCTTTTACGTTTCAACTACACGGGCATCACTACATGTAGGAGAACAATTGTTCTGGCTTAGGTGAGTCACTTTCAGTTACTTCTCAGTTACTCTCCTTGTGCTTTCAGAGTTATTTTGATGTGCATTAACCAAAACAAAGTTTCAGTCCCTTGACAAAGACTTAAGGCGGGATTTAACCTAAACATCGTTTTTTAGTCGCTTAACAGGGATTTACCGTTAATACCTCGTTCTCGTTTCAAGCAATTAAAAATACCTATGCTCATCTCACGAAGCCACATCTGTTGTGGGATATTTTGCGAATTTTTTGGCGATTTTTGGGTATATTTGGGAAGAGATAATTTTTATCAAAGGATTAGGTAAATTGGGGAAAAAAGGAAATATTGTAGATTTAATGGAGTTTTAAAATTGGAATTTAAAGTTAGAAATTAGTAGACTGAAACCAAACAGTTCCCCAAGCAACCTGGAGTGCCCTAATGGGATGTCAACTGTCTGGTGGTGTTTCAAAACACTTTTTTTAACATTTCAATCCCCTCTTTAATCGTCTTAAACTTTCACTCCAATTCACGTAAAGTCCCCTTAATAAGCGCTCCCCTCGATTAAGCGCCCTCCTTCGAATACACGCCCCTCTTTTTTGGTCGAAATTTGAAATAAGCGCCCGGGCGCATATCCGAGGAAATATGGCACTCTTGCTTCTATCAGTAATCTTCGAAGGTGAAATCAGTCTCAGTGAACTCCCAGAGTTTTACCGTTTGAACTGGTGAACTTCAACAGGGACAAAATCACGACAAGTAAACGAGACAGAAAATCAAAGTCGATATAAAATGCAATCGAAATAAAAACCCTTCACGGGTTCTTAAGTAACTTTTTTCTTCAGTTTTGGATTCTTTAGCATCCATCATTAGCATCCGAATCATGTCTTCCACGCCTCACGAACGTTAAGGTTTTTGATTGAATGACCTTAAAAGAGGTTTTAAAAATTAATGTGAATCATCAGTCCTTTAAACGGGCTCTTGGTATACAATAACACTTGGTATAGACATAATGAAGAGTGCAAAAAAAAAAAAAAAAAAAAAAAAAAAAAACCCTAAGCAAACTTAAAGTAATCAAAATCGGTTATGAGAATAAACTATATTTAAATATAAATTTCCTGTTTTGTTTCTCAGGAAAACATCACATTAAGTTAATTAATTGATTCGCCATGATAGAAATGCATGTAGCATCAAATGGAAACTCGGAAAAAACTCCGAGTTCCAGATGGAACTTGAACTCACGATCCTCCGTGATCTAGACGGACGCTCTAACCAGAGTTACTGAGAACTCTATCGTGAGCGAGGATGAAATGTGGGCTTTGAGTGGAATCGCATCACGCGGTCACACAGCCAAATGATGACAGGCTGAGGGTTGTGGGTTCAAATCCCATTTGGAACTCGGATTTTTTTCCGAGTTTCCATTTGATGCTACATGCATTTCTATCATGTTGTATTTACTCAGTTTGGAAATTTGATTGGCGTATTTTAACTAATATTCAATTTTACTCTTAGACTAACTACATTTTTCTATTGGAAGGTCGTTATAGTGATCGTTCCGTTTCCAGAATAGAAAATTTCCATCTTCTTTCGTGCATAAAGTGCTCTTATAAAGTACAGTGGAACCCCGTTAACACGGACACCAAAAGGCCATGCCAATGTGTCCACATTACCCTAGTGTTCGCATTAAGCGGGTTAATTTGAGAGAAAGTATATGACCTTTTTAGGGGTGTAGTTTACGGAACAAAGAGTGTCCATTATAAGCGGGTGTCCGTAGAGCGAAATTGCACTGTACTGATTACGATTTTCTAACTTTGTTCCCATATTTGCCGTTTTGTTGTGTTTGTATCGAATGAAATAGAGCGGTTTTCAATTGAGCATCTAAAGCGAACTGTGTTGGTTTTGCATTGCTTCGCTCTGTAATTGGTCAGCAAATCTCGCGCCACCTTCTCAACCAATGAGAAGCAAAACGAAAATCAATCACGACTAGCTAGCGGGCTTTGTGCCGGTTACGTGTACTTGCTTTGAATTCTGATTGGCTCATTATGCTGTGTACCCCTGTTATGATTGGCCGGAGTAATTGCTTTGGTCGGTTTTGGTTTGAAAACTGCTCTAACACTTATCAAGCTAATGGAAAAAGTACACTCACATTAACAGACTTGTTCCATGTACCTGTCGTCTGGCTAAAGACCAACTTTCTTAGACTCGAGTTTTGAATGTATCAAGAGTAAACAGTGAAAGCGTTTAAATCTTTTTCATCTATTTTTTAGAACGTTTTTATAACTGGGTGAAGCGTCCCCAGTGATCACCCAGATGATGGAGCAATTTGCCTGATTTATTTATCTAAGGGACGTCTGATTGTGTTTAAATCTGACTTTTGATTGGATTTAAATCTGACGTTTGCTACTTCTCACAACTACTGCACTGGGCGTTTCTTAGTTCCACAATACCCTCTCAGCTCCGTCGCTGAGAGGGTATTGCACGAAATTTGAAAACGGAAGTTTAACGTAACCAATATAAACTAAAATCTAAAGATTCCGTTATAAAATCATCATATCTAGCTTGTTTCTCGAACGTCAATTGATGATTGAGGACTCAAATTCGTTGGTTATCAGCTTCTTCATACCTCACTGTTCTTCGTTGCGCTGTTCAACTAATATGCTTGGCTGGTAACCAGACCCTGCCGTGAAAAGTTGAGGAGGAGTGGTACCGGGGATGTAGATGTTAGAGGCACTATTGCTCCTTTGGAAACTCCCACTGCGCGTACCCGAGATGGAACCGTAGGAGCGAGCTGTTCGACCGCTGACGTTTACACTGGAAGTAGGACTGAGCACGCCTGGGATATTATAGTTTCTGTTCACAAAAATAAGTGAAACTGATGAGTGCAACTGTGGGGCTTTGCCCAAGTCGATATATAACATCTAAGCGTACGATAGAACTGATATCATCAACGCCTATCTTCGCGTTAAAATTTCCCGGGCGCGGCCATTTTGAATTCCATGAAGTGTAATGGTTGCCCTATTGTTCAACACAAAGGATTTTCTGCTTCATTTGCTTCCTGACAATAGCTGCAACCATTACACGTCATCAAATCCAAAATGGCCGCGCCCGGGAAATTTGACAGTGAAAATAGGCGATTAAAATATCCAATTTTTTTTTGTACACTTAAATGGATAGCCACGTTTCAACCCAAATTTGGAAGCTAGTAATTATTTCGAACAATTTAGCCTGAATTTCTTGTAAGAGTGGAGGTTCGCCGGGTGAAGTGACAAGCAGGCATTATTTCTCTAAAGCAACATTTCATCCATATGCAAGTAGAAGCCATTCTCAACGGCAAAGTCCTTACATAAAAAAATACTTGCTAAACATGCCTAACTAAACCAGTATGATTATACCGTAAAAGCGACGTTAAAGACTAAACAGTTTGGAACCGTGCTGAAGATAACGACAATAAATTAATTCATTATGTTACCCTCTTGGTGCTCCACGTGGATTGGTGAGATCCTCATCAGAGTCATATCTTCGTGGGTCGTTAAAGAAATATGACCTCTTGTCACAACTCGTCGACGCGATGGCTGAAGGTCCCTTATAAAAATTAAGAGAAGATTGTTTGATTCCGTACTGAGTAAAAACGTGTTAAGTTAATTACACCACTTCAAAACCAAAACTCAACACAGTTTTATTAAGGAAATAACTAAAGAAAACGAAATTGTTTCGTTTCAGAACAGTGTTTTATACCAGGGTTACATTTATTTGTTGCTGAAGCCTAACAAGCTAAGGAGGGCTGGTGCACCATGTACCAAGTCCATTGTTAGTCTATAGTTTTCTTCCATTCTATTTGATTATTTTGTGTCGCTCTGGTGTATTGTTTCTACATTGTGCTTTGTGATGTCACCGTGAATAGGGATATGGTATATGTTGCACTCCCCACCCCATCCCCCAAGAAGAGGGAATAACTCATATTTAACAATTATTCTACGAGGGCGCGCTGGATATGAAGTGATAAATAACCAACGAGGCGCGTAGCGCCGAGTTGGTTATAGTCATTTCATATCCAGCAAGCCCGAGTAGAATAATTGTTTTATTAAAAACTCTACGACGCATAATTGAGAATCTGAACAACAAAAGTGGAAGAAAGGAACTCGGAGAAAGAGAAAACTGAAAAAAGGAAACATTTGTCCATCACATGACTAAACAAAAAGGGCGCGAAAACCTTCGGTGTGTTACAACGTTTCCCAGCAAAGTTGCATGAATTCAATGAAACTGTCCGAGAGGAACGTTGAAGCTTCAGTTTAGGGTCTTGTTTCGGAATGGTTGTAAATGGTCTGTAGTTTGGTAAAAGATATTCAATCATTTTTGTAAAGCCATCAAAACAACAGCACCATGTGCGAATTTCATCAAAATGAACACACAATTTCAATTTATTTTGATGGACTGGAACATTGTCTCACCAGACCTGGTCGGAAACAAGATATATGGGGGATAAGCAAGACAAATGTCCAGGTTATGTTTCAAGAAATGGCTTATAGAAATTTGTCTTAATGCGTGGAACAAAAACTGGAACCGCGGCCGAACAGAACAACAAAAACAATAAGAATGGCGATTCTTCTTATTTTTTACAAAACATCATACCTGTACTGCCGGAAAGTTTGAAGATGGTGATTGATACGTTGCATCGAGTGCAGGTCAGAACATTTTTAATGTGTGTTAAGTTTTTAAAAAGTGTCACTGATCGCTGGAAAGATTTTCAATAGTGGATTATTACTGCAAATTTCAGCTGAAGTTCTTGTTTGTTCAGTTTGTTTTGAATAGACTGGTCTGTGAGCATAGTGACAGATTGGTGATGTCGACACTTGTTGTTGAATACATATTTTGAATTTCGTTTAGTTAATTCAAAAACTCTTTCGGTATCTCCGTAAATAAAAGTGTGTTTTGCTATTAGCTAAACATCAACAGCGCGGAAAATTTTCTTAGCGCTGCAAGAAATTTTTTAACACGATCTCAACACTGTTTCTTGTCGTTCTTAACACTCGGCAATGAAAAGTTGAATTCCATTTGTATTTCGGTTCCAGTTTCGAAACTTCTACTCGTTAATTCGCTGCGAGACGACTAATGTTTCAATGGCTGCCGTTTCGAGGGAAAATTTTATCGAGCGTTCTCAGTTTGCTGAAGCGTTTATTGGCCATATAAGGTAGTGCAGGTATATGAGCTGAGAGCCTGTGTCCGGCTAGCCAATAAAAATACCGGAAATCTGATATCCGTAGTTCAGTTTTTAATAATAATAATTATTACATATACGGATTATACGATCTCTATTACAGTAAAACCCCGCGTAGAATTAACAGTTATTCACCGACGTGGAGGTGAATAGTGGTGGATATTTGCCGAGCCGCAAAGCGACGAGGTAAATATCCACCACTTTCACCGACACTGACAGAGGTGAATTATTGTTTTAGTATATACCACAGAAGCTGAATAATTAGCGGACCAAAACAATATTTTATGCGTGACAATATACCGAAAAACGAAATCAAATGAAGAATGATCCTCGCAGTCGCGAACGCAATCCACGCAATTGCGAAAAGAAGCCTGAAAAAAATTCAGGACTTCAACGGGGTTTGAACCCGTGACCCCGCGATCACCGGTGCGATGCCCCAACCAACTGAGCTATGAAGCCACTGACGTTGGGAGCAGGTCAATTGTGGGTTCATATGTTCCCGTGAAAGAAATGAGTGTAAATGATATGTGAAATGAATCATACATGAACTGCGGAAATGAAATCAAATGAAGAATGATCCTCGCAGTTGTGGACGCAATTTATGCAATTGCGAAAAGAAGCCTGAAAAAAAAATTCAGGACTTCAACGGGGTTTGAACCCGTGACCTCGCGATCACCGGTGCGATGCCCCAACCAACTGAGCTATGAAGCCACTGACGTTGGGAGCAGGTCAACCGTGGGTTCATATGTTCCCGTGAAAGAAATGAGTGTAAATGATATATGAAATGAATCATATATGAACTGCGGAAATGAAATCAAATGAAGAATGATCCTCGCAGTCGCGAACGCAATCCACGCAATTGCGAAAAGAAGCCTGAAAAAAAAATCAGGACTTCAACGGGGTTTGAACCCGTGACCCCGCGATCACCGGTGCGATGCCCTAACCAACTGAGCTATGAAGCCACTGACGTTGGGAGCAGGTCAATTGTGGGTTCATATGTTCCCGTGAAAGAAATGAGTGTGAATGATATATGAAATGAATCATATATGAACTGCGGAAATGAAATCAAATGAAGAATGATCCTCGCAGTCGCGAACGCAATCCACGCAATTGCGAAAAGAAGCCTGAAAAAAAAAATCAGGACTTCAACGGGGTTTGAACCCGTGACCCCGCGATCACCGGTGCGATGCCCTAACCAACTGAGCTATGAAGCCACTGACGTTGGGAGCAGGTCAACCGAAAAACGGGCGGAAATTTTAAAATCTCGCGCGTCGGCTGCTCGGAGGTGAATAGTACTTGCTAATCACCTCCGAGTTAACCAATCAGAGCACGTGAAAAGCACTATTCACTTGTGTGGTACATGTATATACTAACAACCTATATTTTTCCAAGTTAGCCTAAACAGGTTGTTATGTAAATGATGCTTACGACGAAATTAGAAAAAAGCCACTAATTTTCGGTACAGTGTGGGTGTGGTATATATCATGTACACGTATCCAAATTACGCACAAATTATCTTCAAAATGACAGTATCTGCACTTATACAAACCCTATATGCACTTTAAAGCTACACTGAATGTAACGTATTTATCTGGATGACATTTCCTGGGTTCTGGGTCATTTTCATTACTTTGTGAAGAACTTATTTTATTTGATTTATATTTTCTTTAGTTCTGACTCTATTTGATAAAATAAGAACCTGCTTTGAAATTTTAGCCTAAACAGAATTTTAGCCTAGCAGGTTCTTAAATTCTAGCTTCTTATAGAGGGTTTTCACGTGACGTCATATAAACATTTAAATTCAAAAGTAAACAGACTTTTACATTTTTATCTTCATCACGTAAAAGACATTTTAGAAATGTATCTGCTTCCATGTTTTCAGCTCGCTAGCTTGCTTTATTTTGAAAATAGAGCAGTTTGAATTTTAGAGTTTTTCACAGTGCGTGACATAAAGATGACTTGTCTGCTCACAAGCATGTCACTTACATGAAAACGTCGATTCACCGTGTGTTTTTGAGGTTTAAAAATCCAACATGGTAAGAGGAGTGTCTATGTGCATGTTTGAAAGCTCAACAGAGAGAACAAAGTCTTTGAGATAGCTTAAGTAAGAAACATATGTTTTAATTCGTTTCCGGCCGCCATCTTGGCTGTGATTTTGAGTGGTACATTTTGCCGAATAACTCGAGCACGGGATATCGCACGACTCTGAGACTTTGGCATGTTGTTTATTTATTACTCTTCTATAATATCACAATTTCGTGATTTTATCTATTGAATGGTTGATGATTTCATTTTTTGTTTTTTACTTGCGTGACTGAAAACGCTCCATACGTGGGTTTCACGGTTTGCTGATCAATTGATCAGTCCACTCACCATGTCTCCAACATTGGGTTTTCTGACACGGAAAAACCATACAACCATAAAGGTGGGAAGAACCTCCCATACAGTCAGCACCACGCCAAATGTGATGAATTCTCTGTCATGGATTTCGTCATCTATGCCCCCTTTTGACGTTTTGTACTTAATTTCACCCTGGAAGAGAGAAAAAACACATTTTTAAATTAACGACTGCATGCAATGGCGCCAATCCGGTGCAAAATTCAGCTTCGGCTTTGTTCAGCCAGCTAGCCAGCCAGCCAGCCAGCCAGCCAGCCAGCCAGCCAGCCAGCCAGCTAGCCAGCCAGCCAGCCAGCCAGCCAGCCAGCCAGCCAGCCAGCCAGCCAGCCAGCCAGCCAGCCAGCCAGCCAGCTAGCCAGCCAGCCAGCCAGCCAGCCAGCCAGCCAGTCAGTCCGTCAGTGACAGTCAGTCAAACGTCCTTTAAGACAATGACATTTTCAAAACCAAAGTTCGCCTTGGCTAAACTGTGTCACCTGTTTAGGATAATCTAACTGCATTGATTTTACCAACGGGTGGTCGTTACTTCATGGTGACTTTTACTGCCACATTTTCAAGGTCTACTCCATAGTTACGAAATAGAAGAATAACATTTACCAAAGCACACAAAAGCTTTACCAATGCGCCAATTCGGCTCTTCTCAGCATTTTGCAATCCAACCAGAAACTTCGGTGAATAATTGTTAATTATTCCCATTTCACTACTGATAACCACAAATACACTATTGGAAATTTAGACCGCAAAAATTTAGCCAAAGTCGTCTGATTAACCGAGCTTTTCAGTTTGATGCGTTAGCAAAATAATTTACCTCATCTGAGACGTTTATCCAACCAAATCCAAACGACGAGACATCGTGTGGTACAGTGACAGCAACAAGGTTGTAGATCACTCGCGACAGATACAACAAAACTACAAGCATACACAGCATCATTCCTTGGCGAGGTGTGGCCCCCTGGAATATCATATAATACAACTCACTGTAATTGGTAGATCTTTGGCAGCATTGCCCTTGTTTTTCCGTAACGATCAGCATAATTATTACGCTGACCGTTACGGAAAAACAAGGGCAGAAAATCTCTGGTCAGGAAAATTCCTATAAGAAGCAGGTCTGGTAATTATCCACAGTATAAGGTAAAAGACTAAACTGGACTGTCCAGAGAGGTTTTCCTAAACTTTGCTTGGATTTAGGCGAAACGAAGTTGACAAAAGTTCAAACTTTCTAAAGTCGGCAAGAGTGCATAGAGCGGTTTTCAATTGAGTATTGAAAGCAAATGGTACTTACTTTGGTTTTGCACTGCTTCACTCTGTGATTGGCCGCCAAACCTCAAGCCACTTTTTCAGCCAATGAGAAGCAAAAACAAAACCAATTGCGACTTGCACGAGCGCATTTTCCCGCGCTTTGCGCCGGCTGCATGTAATTACTTGGTATACTGATTGGCTTATTGCACTGTTTTGGTCTGTTGTGATTGGCCAGAATAATTGGTTTGGTAAATTGGCTTTACGACACTCAACTGATTACAGTAAAGATAAAAGTAAAGAGAAGTCCAGCTTTTAAGTGTATTCCACGGTAAAACCAATTGCAGATAATTTAAACTTCAAGGATGCAAATGTCCAACTTAGGAATTTTACCACAGGGAATCAACCAGAGAAAAAATGCATGCCAGCTAGACTGAAAAAAAAAAAAAAAAAAAAAAAAAAAAAAAAAACCAGAAGCAAGGGATTTCAAGACAGTGCAGCACACATATTCAAGATATTCACATATTCGTCATCATCATCATCATCATCATCATCATCATCATCATCATCATCATCATCATCATCATCAGACGCAGCTAGTAATAGCAGTAGGAACAGAAGCAAGCCTGCAGTCTTGCAGTTGAAAGCTAAGAGGCAATTAGTGCAAAATACATGTAATAACAGAGTCACATACCTCTCCCTCCAGTAATACATTAACAGCTGGAGGTCTTGTGATCTGAAAGAAGAAGCAGTGAGCAATATTATGCACTGCAGTTGTTTGTGAAATGGAGTGCCACAGTGGTTAGCTTTTATGGGAAGATCTTAAAAATGTTCATTGATTACAGAGCTCAAGACTACATGTAACTGTAGACAACTATGCGTAGCTACAGACTAGTAACAATTCCATTTTGGCTAGTGGATTTTGCACTTCACTAGCCATTTTGGCTAGTAAAAACTTCTAAGCACTGGAGGACTAGAGGAAAACCAAATGAAAATCAATTTGAAATGTAATTCAAAAGTAAATTGAGTCATGCAAGTGAATAAATGATTGACTTTTTCATACTAAAGCAATTAACAAAAAACGAACTGCCGACCCAACATTTCCCCAATTTGCTGAAACAGCCTGCTGCAAGAGGGGTAATTATTGTCTCAACAGGATCATGTCAGTGTGACTTCTTGCTAACACTTGGTATGTCCACTCAGTGTAAATGTAGAAGCATTTACAGTGCTGCTCAAAGATAAGTGGACAACACAGACGCAGATGCAGATGCACTGCGTAGCACCCGCTGACAAGTAGAAAATTTATATAGAGTTTCCTCTATTTGGTACGTACACGTTTGTGCCGTTACAAGAAACAAAAATGTGATATCTCTGGTTCTACAAGGCACACAGAGATGACAGAATTAATGCCTGGCGAAGAGGTCTGGCTAGTTAAAAATTATTTGTTTTGGCTAGTGAATCAAACCTGTCTAGCCACTGGGCTAGTAAGCTAAAATGTTAGTCTTGAGCCCTGTGATCAGTATACTTGAAATCAAACGGGAATCAAAGTTCACAACAACCCCAAGTTATATTTTGTAGCTTTAAGCCTACTTTGAACAGTAAGGAGACAATGGTTACATGTGGAGAGAGGCAGTGTGGCATACAGATAATTGACAAATAATGTGACAACTCAAGCAGAGACTAACCAATAATGGCGAACCACATGAGCAATCAAGCTTTCTGATTAAAATTCAGGCCATCAAAGGTTCAATGCACTAACCATCACTCAAACGTCGACCTTCAGTTAATAATAGTGAGTTGTCCAAGCTGAACTGTTTTGACATAATCAGCCTAATAGTATCTGCATAGCTTCACATGACAAACTGAGCCAAACAAAGAATATACTTGTCTTACAATGACCTACACTGTACCTTTATAACGCAGAAACACAGCACAATTCCAACCAGGACAAACAGAAAACCATTTATAACCACCCTCACTATGACCATCATCTCATGAGCATTCTGCATTGGACAAATAAACGCACTTGAAATGTTGATTGCCAGAAAAATTACATTGACTGTGGCAAACGACACAAGAAGATGTTTCCTGAGGAGTCAAGAACAAAATGTTTAAAGTTAAGTAAGGTAAGGTGTAAGTATGATTATCATACTTAAATTGCACCGTCTACTTTACACATTATATGTAACACTGAAATAGACCATTTCCGAATTGCCTTTACCCTCTTTTTCAAAGCGAGTCCTGGTGCTCATCCTTTCACATGAAAATAAGTTTCATTCAAATGCAAATCAAACTCATTTTCATACGAATCAGGCTGAGCACCAGGCCTCACTTTGAAAAAAAGGGTAAAGGCAATTCGGAAATGGCCTAATCCAAACCCAGCTAAAAATGTTATGGAAATTTAACGTAATAAAAACAATAACTTGGTGATGACAGCCAATCAATTGACCAAGCAATAACAGGATGCAGGTCTACTCACTAGTACTCATGAACTAACACTTTCCATGCAAAAGTTAATTCCTGATCTTGTCAGCATGTTGTCAGGGTACACGTATAGTCTAAATTCATGGTAGGGCATATGCCTGAAATTAATTAGTCATTAAAGTGCACCTAACCCCAAAATATTTTTTCTCTTAAATAACAATTTGCACCTGTTTGAAATGTACTGCACCATTTTGCACCTTTTTAAACCATATCTACAATGTAGTCTTTGCATTAAGGCTGTAAAAGTTATGAAACCTAGCCATCACCTGTCCCATGACCGAGCTAGTAAGGGGCATGGGTATTTGTAAACATGCATGCAAAGCAGTTTGTGGTCAACGTCATGTAGGGAATATATTAGACACATGCTTCTTACTAGGTTTTGCCTTGGTTTCTTGGGGTTGACTTTTGCCTCACGGCATTATGAACAGGATGTGGTAGAACTGATTAAGCAATTGTGTGCTTTGTTTCAAGGTCTTTTATTTGGCAACAAAGAGCAAACTTTTACAGTGAGTGTGAATATCCAGAATCTCTGATATGATCTCTCAAACTGGTTTTATGGCTAGCATTAGTGTACTGCCCTCACTGGCAAAAATGCTGAGATGAAGGAGTAAGGGACAAGCAGCAAAATCCTGATAACCATAGTTAATAGAGGGAAATGGTTATGAAGCTTGGCAAACATCAAAGGAGCAAAATAAAGAGGCCAAGATTTGTGTTGGAAGGTCCATGACAGTGCACATCATTTGTTTTGTACTCTTGCGCTATGCATGAATTACATAATCGCAATGTTTCTATTGGTTAATTGCATGAACGCGTGTAACCACCTATTATTATTTGTGCACAGTCAACCCCCAAAATAGCAAACAAAAACATATTAATAACAAAGAACTTTGCTAGGTTTCATTTATAACCATTTCCCTTTATTATAACTACATGATGTGATAACTAAGGGTCCACAATTTTTAGTGCCCAAGTAACAAGCTTGTCAAATCTGCTAAATAAAACATAAATGAACATGTACCTGTAACTAACCATTGATCTGAGGACATATATGTTGCAAGCAGTAAGACATACTGTACTGTAGTACAAAGTTAACTAACCTATGTGTTATTGGATCAAAAGAAGTTCTTCTGAATCTTAGGACAACCTGTGTACACAAAGCATGAATGAGATTGATAGACAACATGCAATGTAGAAGGCTTTTTCAATGTCAGCATTGTGATTATCCTGATAAAATACTGCCAATATCTAAGACTTTGTCTGAATTTTAATCTTATACTTTAATTATTTTCATCTCATACAGATCCTGGCTAAAACTGATGATATTTACGACAACTTTACAACTTGCAACAGCAACAACATTTGACAGATAGAGTGCCCACCTGAAGGTAGCAAGACTAATCGAGTCACACAGAAGGATGACAAAAATTAATTATAAATAAATTATGATTAAAAATAATTCAAGTACAGATTTCAACTGCATCTTTGAACTAACTAACTGTACAAGAAAATAAGATAATTTACAGCAACAGGATAATTTACGAAAACAGGGGCTAAATTTTGAATAAAGGCATGTGTTTATTAGTTAACAAAACGCCATTTTACAATTGAAGGGCTCGGGGCATAACCATCCTATGTCGAATTTTGAGTTGTTTTTCGATTTTGCCTGGATTTGCCCGAATTGTTGCATGTAAACTGCAATTCGATTGAAAGAAGATGTAATGCAAGTTGCAAACCACTCCCATAGAAGGTTGGTTTCTTGGTGTACGTAAGAAAAAATGCATTTCTGGAAACACATTGTATGGTACTTTTTTGACTGATTCATCCAGAATCCAGAAATGCATTTTTTCTTACGTACACCAAGAAACCAACCTTCCATGGGAGTGGTTTGCAAGTTGCATTACATCTTCTTTCAATCGAATTGCAGTTTACATGCAACAATTCGGGCAAATCCAGGCAAAATCGAAAAACAACCCAAAATTCGACATAGGATGGTTATGCTCCGAGCCCTTCAATTGCATGCTCAGTGAGCTGACCCATGAATGGAAATGAGTCTGGGGGTGACCTTGTTTTGATACAGACCTCAATGCTTTTCTCATGTAAACCAAGCTGTTCTTATGCTAACTACTCCACATTTGCAGGAGAAAGACAGAGAGGTTTGTACCAAAACAAGGTCAACTCAAGTCTCACTTCCACTTAAAGGCCAGGTCACTAAACACAACTGTAAAGTGGGCTATTGTAAGTAATACATGTATGTATATGGGTGTACAGTACATGCATGAGATCTTCAAAGGCAGTTTGTAATGCCTATTGGTCTTATTGCACTCTTACATTCTTACTTCTTTCCTGCTAATACTGGATATTTCTGACGTTTCGAGCGTTAGCCCTTCGTCGGAGCGAATCGAGGAATTGTGGGTTGTGTATGGTTTATATACAGAAAATGGAGCTACACTATTGGTGGTAACATGGTAACGTCAAAAACAGAAATAAATTAATTGAATGAAAAGCGCTCGTTGATACCGTGGGGATTAAGAGTGCCAATTTGAAAGATCAGTTTTTGCTCGAGATTTTTACGGCTTTCCGTGGTACCTTGATGTAGGGAAAGGCCGGAGATCGACATGTGTTGTTTGGAATGGTTAGGGAGATTAAAATGCCGAGCGACAGGTTTGGATGCGTCTTTGTCATCTTTCTCAACATCACGAAGAGGTTCTCATAATCGGTCACCTAGTCGTCTATTGTTATCTATTGCATAACCTGCACATTATGCAAAAAGTTATACATCGGCGAAACAGGAAGACGACTTGGTGACCGATTCCAGGGGGATTTGGCCGTGCATCGCCGATCGACCGGGGAGTAGTGACGTGATCCTGGTTGCAGAAAAATGTGTGAAATTGTCTCCTCGGACCTTACCATAAAAATAAGGCCACACTGTGTACGTGTTGTACAGTAAAAATATGTGTTCCCAGTGTGGTGGGTTCAGTGGCCTAGTGGTTAAGGTATCCGACCGGTAATCTGGAGACCCAGGTTCGATTCCTGGCTGAGCTACATTTTCACTTAATTACTTAGTTGTTGATTTCTGTTCCCAAATTAACCTTGTCTGTTTGTATTTCTCAGAAATCCCTAATGAATCGCCATCCAAACGGGAATAGGCTGGTGATCCTAAGTAATTAAGGCAATCAGTTGCTAATATATCCCCTCCCTACCTTACTGTACTTAATTAATTTCCAGGGGGATTTGGCCGTGCATCGCCGATCGACCGGGGAGTAGTGACGTGATCCTGGTTGCAGAAAAATGTGTGAAATTGTCTCCTTGGACCTTACCATAAAAATAAGGCCACACTGTGTATGTGTTGTACAGTAAAAATATGTGTTCCCAGTGTTGTGGGTTCAGTGGCCTAGTGGTTAAGGCATCCGACCGGTAATCTGGAGACCCAGGTTCGATTCCTGGCTGAGCCACATTTTCACTTAGTTAACGTAGTTGTGTTGTTGATTTCTGTTCCCAAATTACAGGTAACCTTGTCTATAAATAAATAATTATAATCCAAGAGTTATATATATATATATATATATATATATATATATACATAAGTTGAAGGATTAAAGAGGACGCATCGATTCTCTGTGACTCTTAGTTTCGTGCCTAAGCGCTCGTCAGACAGCTTAGGCGCGAAACTCAGAGTCACAGAGAATCGATGCATCCTCTTTAATCCTTCAACTCATGTATACTTAGCTCTGCTACCACAGCAGAGAGCACTTTATGCCAAGGTAGACTCTACCCCCCCCCCCCCCCACACACACACACACACACACACACACACACACACACACACACACAGATATATATATATTAATTTGGGAACAGAAATCAACAACTAAGTAATTAAGTGAAAATGTGGCTCAGCCAGGAATCGAACCTGGGTCTCCAGATCACCGGTCGGATGCCTTACCTTACTGTACTATATATATATATATATATATATATATATATATCAAATATAAAATATGTATATATATTTCACTCACTTTGGAGGTCTTGAATAATAATAATAATAATAATAATTATTATTATTATTATTATTATTATTATTATTATCATTATTATTACTATTATTATTTAAGTTCTTAAAAACGCATTCTACATATAACTGTCTCGATGCTTGCTACAACAGTACTAAAAGAAACAGGTAACAGGTACATTTTCAAAGCCTTTTTACCATACTAATTACCTAAAATTAATGGGAGTGCAATTTTGGTGCATTATGACTGTCACCATGAAATAATTGAATAGCGTCAGTTGTTACTCGTACTAGGCGTTAAACAGGCCTGGCAGGGAGTGGGGGGGGGGGGAGGTTAATTCAAATCTTCACGTCTTTCAAAAGATTAAGCCACAGTACTGAGTAACACAGCTTTACATGTACCTCTGAATGAAACTTGATAACTTACATATAACCTTTCCTTTATGCCAATTCGTGCGTGAGCCAATAGTTTGCAAAATTTTGCATTCATGAACTACAGTGGAATAAAAAGTTTATTATTACATGTAGCTGTATCCCCCTACCTTAGCCAAGTAAAGTGTGAGAAGCGACAACGTGAGGAACTGCAGGTAGATTGGCACTGCAAACAGAAGCCATCTTGGAAATAAGGATAACGGCTCCACTCTTAAAGAATCGTTGAAATAAAATGAAAACAGTGTAGTCCTTAACGCTGCCCAGAACAAGTAGATAAAAAGGAACACACTCTGGTACGACAGTCTGCGATGACCGAAGTACAAGATGAGGCATAGCTGTACCAGAATCATAAAAAATAGCAGCGCAAACAAAACCGTGAATACAATTGCCAGGCTGAGGTGAGCAACGGATGAAATTGGGGGTTCGATTGAAGCGGGTGTAGTGTTATTGAAGATTTTGTTAACGGTGATCGCTCTGTCGACATATTGTTCTTGGCCGGCTACAACAACTGCAACAACCGATGTAGGCACGTGCGTTGGCTCATGAATCACTTGATTCCCTTCCATCACAATGGATGTTGCATGCAATCAAAGGCAACTAAATCCTTAACAAAATCGCTGGAGCTGTAAGCAAGCATAATAACTGCATTTCCGCGGGAGAAAACATCAAAAAAATGACAAATGCAGATTTCTCAAAATTGACCTTGCGAGCCCGCACGTACCACGACAGCGGTGATCACCGAAGCTCTACGTCACCATTCTAGCGAGTTTCTGTTTCCTTTGCTGAAGTGAAGAAATTTGTGGTTAAAGATTTGCTCTCCATTCACCATTTTTAGTCCCTGAAATCTCAGTAGGACCATTGTTTTGAACTTAAACTAGCACTTGACCAAATAAATGCAAAATGGGAACGTGTGAGGCGAGGAATGGAAGTTAAAATCTTCGTCAATGTATTGCACCCATGATCACCAGACGTCGCCGAACAAGGTCGAGTGGTGAAGACAACGATCTAACTCGAGTCGAATATTCCAGTGAAAATAACTTCAGCACAGCACCTTTGGACATGACGACATGTAGAGACAGAACCTCGGAGTTTATATCCGCCGTAAAATCGCTACAATCAAGACAGGTAATGTAAAAATTGCCCGCTTAATTGTACTGTACTCTAAAAAAAATATGGCTTACACTAGCTAGGGTGTTGAATCATGTAGCCAAGCCGAATGAGCAACATCCTCACTATTTTTTGTCGTACTCTTGATTTTTCGAGGTATGGGTCCAGTTGATAACATTCCGAGGGTATTTCGTTGATTTGTTTTGGAAGGGGGATCAGTTCTAATGTGTAGGTATTTTTCCAAAGTCTGATCTGTGAATCTTTGTCAACATACTGTAATTAACCCTTTCACCACCAAAGGCCTCCCCTTTGACAAGTAAAATCGTCTGGCGTTAGACAGAGTAAAATCTATTAAGTTCCCCTTGGTGGTGAAAGGGTTAAGGAGATAGTTTTTAACCCTTTCACCACCAAAGGCCTCCCCTTTGATGAGTAAAATCGTCTGGCGTTAGACAGAGTAAAATCTATAAAGTCCCCCTTGGTGGTGAAAGGGTTAAGCTTATCTCACAAGGAGGTGAAGGGAACTACCTGGAGTAATAAATTATATGCTTAGGTCAATTAAAAATTTATATATATCTACTTCCAGTGTCATGCCATGTTTTCGTACCATGATGGTTGCTGAGCTACATGATTATGATGCTCCCAGAGCATCTTCTAATGAACTAGTCAAAACTTCCGAGCAAATTTGACTCATAGACTTCACCCAACCGTTATAGGTAGATTATTTTTTTGGAATAACATTCCTTTATCAATGAGATAGAAAATGCACTTGGTCACTACTATCCTGCTGAATAGTTGTGATGCTATGTTAATGATCTAATAAAAATAATAATATTATAATTAATAGTAGTTTTATTAGCTAAATATAAATAAAACTTGGGCACCCAACGACAATTTTTCAGTAGATACAGTGTATCTGTTCGGTGGAGGGTAATTTGCCTTGAGTTTTCGGCGTCGATTAAAGAATGCACTCGGATTTTCGTAACTAAAACGTGGCTTAAAAGATTCGCAATTTGGAAATCATTGCCCCTAATGTTTTCAGAAAGGTTGTAATTGCTATTTTTGGCAGTCTAAAACGTCAGCTAACTTATTTTTGCGATACTTAATTTTCGCGAGTTAAAAAATTCACGAAATTAAAGTCCCGCGAAAAAAAGGTGCTGCGAAAATTAAAGACACAAAATTTAGAGACCTTTATAAAGTCCTTTATTTATGCTTTATGTCTGCTAGGAGTTTACATATGAGTAGGACGGCTCAATTTTTTTCAGTTCAAGACGTGCCCTTATTCCTCATCGTCTGACTCATCTTGCTGAATTAGTTCCTGTAACACTTCCTCAGTACAGTCTTCAAATTTGCCATCGACATCGTGCTCCTTATCATTGTCTGTAATCAGCTGCTTAGCCTCTTCATGATGGCTTCATTCTTTTCGGAAGTGTCGATCTCCACCATCAATTTCTGAATTTTTTTAGAATAACCTAGTGAGCAGCAAGTCTGCGAACTCTTAGAGTTGACTAAAATGATTTATTTTCTCCTACGCATTTTGTGCATTTTAGCTAAAACCGTGGGCCCCAAAATTATGTCACAAACGAAATAATTTATGTCGCGCCTTGCACACCTTTCTGCCTGTTTCCTACATGCAAATCCGCTCTAGTACAGTACCGCGTGAAAGTATTGACCCCTTTTCCGCGTCTTTGCCGCGTGACCTCCTCGCGACTTTCCCTCGGTATTCCCACGGCAGGCCGCTTTTTTGCCGAGGGAACTTTTCGGTCAGGCTCCAAAGTTGCCGCGGGAAAGTTAACCGAGGTAAAACCGAGGTAATAAAATACCGCGGTCGAGTTTGAATAGGCGTTTGTTTCCTTTGTGTTTCAAGTGACAAAGTAGCACCTAAAAGTTTCGGCAGAAAATCTTGAACAGGAAGGACAGTCATGGCCGCTACACATAGATCTATCAGCTTTTTTGATACATGGGCAGAAATGATTTTGTTGTTAGAATCCGACCATAAATAAAAGTTTTTGGAGAAATATTTTCATTGTATATTATTTTGATATTAGCGATTGTCGCGACTATTTTGAATCGAATCTTCGAAGCGCATTTATGCTCGGCGCGCTCGCGTGGAGTTCGGCTTCAAAGTTTTATTCATTTACAGTGTGTGCTGTGTCCGGCAACCGGACAGGAATTTTGAATTACATGTAAGCTTATCACAGATCCAAAACGTTGTTAGATTGACTCGAAGTTATTCAGAACTACGATATTAAGGGAAGCGAACAAATTACCAAGAAATTCTAAGTAAGGCAGGCCGAGATTTCAAAGAACAAATCCAAATTCAATTCGTTCGTGCGTATCGGCGTTTTATGCAAAATCGAGCACGGCACGTGACGACAACACAACGTGAGCTCCGGAGCAAAGATGGTTCGAACATCAGAGTATGTCAAGTTAAGAATTTTGTCGTTCTATAGACGAAATTTTAAAATTTCTCAAGTTGTCCGCGAATTAAGTTTAGAAGGTCCGAAGAAAAGGCCAGCCGTGAAGAACGCCTCAGCCGATCCAAATGAAATCAGCACGCGTCGTCAGAATAAACTAAAATTAAAAATTTTGAGGTTTTACCTCGTCAGGTTGAAGACATTTTAAAGATATATCTGCTTACATGTTTTCAGCTCGGTAGCATGCTTTGTTTTGAAAATAAAGCAGTCTGAATTTCCATTTTTTTTTACAATGCCAGACATCGTAGTTGCGTCTGAGAAACATCACGTACGCGAAAATATTGATTTACGTTGTGTTTTCGAGTTCTGAATAACCAATATGTTAAGAGAAGTGTCTATGCAAATGTTTTGAAGTTACATGTAAGCAGAGAGAAAAAATCTTTTGCGAGAGGAAAAGTGAGCTCCAGATGTTTCCAATGGATTTCCGACCGCCATGTTGGGGTTTCTCACAGGAACACGGTGCCAGCATGGCGTCTCCATACTAAAAACTATAATTTTGAGTAGTACCCTTTATCGAATAACTCGAGTTCGGAATATCGCACAACGCTGAAACTTTGATAAGTTGTTTATTTATTACTCTTCTACACTATCTCAGTTTCTTGACTTAATTTATTGAAAGATAAGCGATTTTATTTTTTTATTTGCGTGATACTTGCGTGATGTCCAAGTCAAGAATTGGGACAAATGCCGTACTTCACATGTGAAATACGGCGTTTAACCAAGGCAGGCGTTTAACCAGGGCAAGCCCCTTAGCGTTTCAAAGACTTCGATTTTACATTATATAGAGGCCGGTTCAGAAATTACGAGTCCATACGCAAATCGTGCACAGCGTTATTTTTAAGTCCGTGAATCTTCGCACCTTACAGTCCTTCCTCTTTTTTGACACCTGGAATTAATCGTCATTGTTCTTTCCCTGCGGCATTATCTCGTCTTTTCTCCCGCGGTATTCCCGTGGCAAAATTGTACCTCGGTTTTCCCGCGGGGACAATTTTTTTATACCGCGGTGGACGCACGGCCACTACCCGCGGCATAGACGAGGTATCGCCTCGTCCCGATGGGTCTATACTTTCAGGCGGTACTGTAGGTGCAGTTTTACGCAATTGTAAATTTATTTTAGTCCCTTATGTAGGTATATATACAAGTCACTTATGTTGTATTTGTAAAACTCCCTGACAAAGTGTGCGTTAGTCACACGAAACGTGTAGGAGAAAACAAATTGTTTTACAACTCTAAGAGTTCGCAGATGTGCTGCTCACTAGTTTATTCTAAAAAAATTCAGAAATGGAGTGAGCACCAGTTACTTGATTCGGGAAATTTAATTACCTTGAAAAACAGTGATTCGTCAAAATCACGAATTTTAAGTCCCGCGAAATATTTTTATTCCAAATTCGTGAAATTAAAGTCACACGAAAATAAGTGATAATAAGGTAGCATTTACAGAAAGGAAATACTGTAGTTCCCTAGAAAGTTCATGGAAAGTTCATTTCAGCTTGCATTTTCTCAAAGGAAGATTTTGTTCCCTAACATTTTTGGGCAATTAAAATTTCACAACAGATTAACTTCTTCTAGCTAATGAAAACATCACTTAAAACAGACTTCAAACACCGTAAGGGACTTAAAAATGCCTTTCTACAGCTTTTGGGTGATTTGGCTCATTGGGTGCCTCTGATAAAACGGGTGCAGTATTACTGTAGTTATACTCAATGTGCTCCTTTCCTCTCCTCTCAGTGTTATGATAATAATTGTACACAGTTTATTGTAATTGTTACACCTTTATTCTTTCTCCTTTAATTTGTATTTTATATGAACAGGATATTGGAGTAATTAAAATAAATAAATAAATGATTAATTAATTAAAAAATAGTGCACTGTACCCACTGTACATGTACATCTTATTTACTAGATGCAAGCCTGTTGAGGCTAAGTATTAACAGTTGTACATATATATGGGTTTTGACAAAACACTGATCTTGGAGAAAATGACCTCAGAAATTCAATGGAAAAAGTAAAACATTAAACAATAATTAGTAATAAAATAATAATTGAGACTACAGTGTAAATCAAGTTGTCACTTCATGGATGCAGCTGTGTAAATTCTGGCATACCTTATATTTAAAAAATGCAGGACGCTTTGCCTAAACACAAACAAGTGACACAGCAACCAGAGGTTGTTCTGGCTGGAGCTTACACGTGTAGTAATAAATAATTATTAAGTAAACATAAATAATTTAGCTCCATCCAGAACAACTTCCAGTTGCTGTGCCGCTCAGATGTGTTTATTTTCTGTTTTCATTTCTTTCTGTCTTTCTCATTTGATGATTCAATGAATTTTATTTTGAGCTTGTTTATCAAAGAGAACCAGAGTACAGTGTACTTGCAATTAAACAAGTCAGAAAATAGGCGCAGGACGCTTCCACCATCTTTGAAATTTACTTGTGCTATACCTACAATTATACACTCAGGGAACTACGAAAACTGCTTGTACTTGAACAGTAATAATAACACGTGACTTATTGAGGCACAAAGTCCTAATGTCATCGCCCATTTTCTATTTGTCTGTCTCACGTTTAATTTTAACGGTGATTGGTGCATTTCAATCCGTCTTTTGTTAGTCAAATGTCCGTAGGTATATTGTTAATCAAATTAGTCTATTGTTTGTCTGTTGTTGATAAAATTATCATCAATAAGTTGTTTGTAAGGTGTGGGAAGCTGTTGGCAATGGTTCAGTGGTGTCTGTTCTAAGTTAGTAAACCAACTTTCCAGTGCAGTCCGTTGGTGGTAGTTAGTACAGTACTGTAGGTGATGCATTTAGCAGAGTCCCAGTGGATTGTGTGGGTTGTCAGTAAATGGTGATCAGCAATGTTATTGTTGACGTTACCATTTCTCGTCGCTTGTTTGTGTTCAGTCAGTTGTGCGTTCAAATTTCTGCCAGTCTCACCGATATGGTCATCACTGATTTGGTGGCTGGTCATCACTGATATGGTCATTTTGTGTGGTTTGTCAGGAATTGGTACTCAGCAATGTTATTGTTGATGTCACCATTTCTCGTCACTTGTTTGTGTTCAGTTGAGCAGTCGTACGTTCAAATTTCTGCCAGTCTCACCAATATCTCCTGATGTTACTCAAATCACTAGACTCTGATGATGACTTCTGCTCTCAACTTTGTGAAAGTGGAATTTAAACAGGCTTTCATTTTATTTTGCAGGGAAATAACTTTACTGGTGGACGATATGATCATCACAGGCCAAATGGACTTCAAAAAAGCCAATTCTTTCTCATTGCCAAGTAAGAAGATTTTAAATACCGCCTCTGGTTAATAAAAACAAAAAAAAACAAAAAACAAATACAAATTCACGTCTTCATGTAAATCAATGTTTACACTGTGTGTTGCAGGTAAAAATTAAATTCAGGTGAAAAAATTCCCAATTCCCTTTGTTTCCTCATTGTAATTATTAATTACTGTAGGAGACAAGGGAATTAAGATTCTACCTACACTGTATGTAGGTTATTTTTTAACCTGAATTTCCTGGTAATTTTTACATTATGTAAACTGTACTGTTTTTTTTTTAACCTTCCCACATGCCACCCCCTGCCCCCACCCCCATGCAAGACAGAAACTGTAAAATTCTAGTGACCATCAGAAAAAAAAAAAAGAATCTTGAGAATCCCCCCACCCACCTCCCTCCTGTAATTTTGGACAGTCCTTCACTGGGGGCTACAGCACTGTGTTCCACGCTTTGTGCAAGACCAATAAACTGATGGGCTTGGAAAGAGTACCAGTTTCTGGCCTAGAACAACTAATGACTGGAACAGTTTACCATCAAATATCATAAACATGACCTCATTATTTTATAAGTAATTTTAAAGCAACTGTAAATAATTATATATGTATCTCTGCTTAGTTTTATCAATTTAATTATTAACTGATTGTTACATGTATTTATTTCATCATTATCATACATGTACCACATGTACTACATGTATTTATTTCATCATTATCATACATGTACCACTGACAATAAAATTAATTATTATTTATTACCTTATTTGCACATATTTATTTATTTAATATTTATTCGTTTTTGTTTTTGCGCTTTGCAAAGTTGGAATTTGCTAGATGTCCTTACAGGATTTTGCAAATAAATTATGTAGATGTAGATGTAGAGTATATGTAACAATGCAGGCGGCATGCAGTACTTGTAGTTAGAGTGCTTATAAAAGCCTCCATAAAATTTATTTATACTCCACTCTTTGACAGCATGAGCTCCTGATATTTCAGTATTACTGAGCTTCTAGGATTTTTTCCTTTTTGTTATCAATGATAAAAAGGTTCTTTCTCAATTAGCGATGATCTTTTGCACTCGGAAATTAAGACGGAATCCTCCAGAAGTTCAAGTAACAAGTGGACAAAAACCTTGTACCAAGATTATTTTCAGCTCATTGCAAACTTCTCTACGACAGTTTTAAATACATGTATCTTCACAAAAAAATCATTTCTAGCAACACCAAACGTCGAAAACGAATGTTGAAGTAGTATATGAAACTCTTGAAAGTACTGGTGAAATGAAACTAATGATGAAATTTTGCCTGTGTTCACACAAGTTCTCTAACTTTGAAATTTATTTTCTCTCGTTCCCACGGGAAATTGTTTTTGGTGTTATTTCAGGCAATTACCTATATATTTAGCTTTAAGAAAATGTAAAAATGACTGTAAAAATACTTAAAATTATTCAGGTACCAGATTTTTGTCCACTAAAACCTGAAATTGCTCGATTTTCTAGCGGATTTCGTCTTAAATATTTTATATGTAAAGATTTTAAGCATAGTTTGCATGACTTGTACATTTACATGTATATCATCACACAAGTGCAATTCTTAAAAACATTTTTATATCTGTATTTTTTCAGACATATTGGCAAGGACATCAGCAACACTTTTGCAAAACTGGAAAAGCTTGCCATCTGTGAGTTTATGTTTCATTGCTTCATGTACAATGTATACAAACAAAATTATTTGATTTTAAGCCACATCTCAAAGGGTCAGGAAAAAATTCATGCCTTAACCATTTTTGCTTAAAGGGCAACTACGGGGTAAAATCTGCTCATTTTGGAGCGAGAGGCCTTTGGTGTACGTTTCAATTTCTGATACAATATTTAACATGCGGCTTCTTAGTACATAGATATTGTACCCGAAAGGCGAGCAAAAATTTCAAATAGAATTCCGCCATATTGGAAAAAATTGAGCCGCGCTTCACTGGTCAGCAGCAAGTCGTGACGTAACAATGTCAAAGTGTTTTCGCGGGACTTTCATATCATAACATCGTACCATCTCGCGGCACGGCCAAAACTCGTTTCGTTGCTGTATTCAGTGAACTTATAGTTGATATATTTTAGCTTGTTTTCTGTTAGTCACCGCTTGAACAGGGCATTTTTAGCGAAAGATGGTGAGCTGCGTTGTTCCCGGGTGTAATAATTATTCAGAGAAGACGAATAAAGCAGGAGATAGGGTGAGTTACTTCCACATCCCGCAAGATCATCGGACGAAGGCATGGCTGGACAGGATAAGACGTACTAATTTGCCTCCACTAGAGAACTGCCATGTCTGTAGTGAGCATTTCCTGCCAAGCTGTTTCAAGCCCGATCTCCGCGCACAGTTAACTGGGCAGAAAGGCAAACGGAGCCTGAGGGATGACGCTATACCGTCCGTGTTTAAGTACAGCCACAGCCCGGAAGAAAAAATACCCAGGCTATAAACCGAACGTCGCCTTCAACGACAAAGACATGAAGAAGTTAGTGTATCATTAGTTTGACGTTACCATGGATTATGTTATACATAAATGGTCCTGTTTAGTTCCTATTAGCACGATTTCAATGAAAACACACACCACAAGCCCCTAGTCTCTAGTCCTAAGTGTTTAATTTTTTTTGACGGTGCTCAACCATCCGTCTAACTTGCCCTGAATAGCTTTGTATCATTTTATTTATCTCTTACCGAATCTTCGATTTATCCTGAGAAATTGAGCTGTGAGAACCAATCATATGAGATAAAGAGATTGTAAATATTGATGTCCTTTCAGTGCCAGTTATTAAATCTGTCAGCATAAACTACTTCATCTTGGTTTATTTGATGTTTGTCTCGGTAATAATAATTATTGTTGAAAACTGATCTATTAAATCGCATGGAATACTTATTATCCAGGATCCCATATAACTGCATTTATGGTATCCCTCGATTTAGATTTTTGGTCGCTTTTCATGCATGTCTCTGGCAGTCACGCGATAATATGGCTATTTTGGCTGTAACCTTCAGGTCAACTGTCAATTTTACATCCGGATATCCACTTTTTAAAATGTGGTAAAATTTAGTGTCCGTGCATTTCAATTTCTAATAGGCTGTTGCAGAACTACTTGCAGTCAAGAATGAGAACACATTCTCAGAAGAGCTCACAATTGAGGACCCTGAACTCTTTGTTGACGATACCGCTTTGGAGTCCTGCTCCTCAAGTCCTGGGGTGCGTGATGTTGGAGTACAATGTTGTTTTGAGCCCATTACTCAAAGAACTGTAGCAATCCAAACTGATGTTTGCAAAGCATCTCTCAGTGAAATTTTTTGTAAAAAACCAAGCACTGACATTTCCTCTCCTGTTAAAACAGAAACAAATTTCCCACAACACTCAAAAAATGCAGAATGGAAAGTTTCCCATGATCACAACTACATCATGAATGCACCCCCGGGTGTAATTTTTCCAACCTACGACAAGGATAGTTTTAAAACAATTCCCTTACCTCCTGTACATAATGTACCATTTGATCAGTACAAGTCAAAAGATGTTGTTAATACTGGTCATGAAAGTGATCCAGATGATGAAAATAATGATGATGACAAGGATGATGAAGATATGGACCCCAGCTGGAAATTATCTGATGTAGAGCAGTTTCTGTCTGATGATGACATGGCACCATCTGAAGATGAATTTCAAGAGTCACCTCCTGACAGGGAAAAAAAATTTATGGTCTTTGGTTCATGTCTGAATGAGCTACTAAAAAGATGCCCAAAATGTGGGGATGCTATCATCCAGCAGAAAAGCAAAATAACTGGTAGTGTGTTAACAGTTGAACTAACTTGCCATAGTGGCCATACAAAAACATGGGAATCACAACCAGTTGTGAAAAGGAAACCTCTTGGAAACCTGTTATTAGCAGCAGCTATACTCTTTACAGGTAACACTTTTACAAGTATCAGTCACCTTGCCTCATGTCTCAACCTTCAATTTTTTGTGAAAGTGTTTTTTATGATGCACAGAGGAAGTATTTGTTCCCAGTAGTTAATGAAGCATGGGAGGCTGAAAGCAGTCGCCAAATCAACTCACTTACCTCCAAGCCAATTGTTAATCTTGAAGGGGATGGGAGATGTGGTAGCCCTGGACATTGTGCCAAGTATGGTACTTACACGTTGATGGACGAGGACACAGGAAATGTGGTGGCATTTAATGTTGTCCAAGTCAGCGAGGTGTCGTCATCTAATGCGATGGAGAAAGAGGGTTTCACCAGGTGCATTGAAATGTTGGAGGGGAAGGGGGTTACCATCGGTAGAGTCGCAACAGATCGCCATGTATCCATCAGCAGCTGTATGGCCAAGGACTACCCACACACTAAACATCAGTATGATGTATGGCATCTGTCGAATTGGGTGATCAAAAAGCTGACAAACAAGGCTAAGCAAAAGGGTTGTGAAGAATTGGCCCCATGGATTCAGTCCATCTCCAATCACCTATGGTGGTCTGCTGCAACATGCAATGGCAGTGTCCAGCTTCTCCATGAAAAGTGGAAGTCAGTGTTGGATCATGTCAGCAACAAGCATAAATGGTCTGGAAACAACCTTTTTCATCAGTGCAGCCACAGACGCATTTCTTCCTCTGAAGCTAAGAAGATCTGTTGGCTCAAGCCAGGTACACCAGCTCACTTAGCCTTGGAGGAAGTGGTTCTAAACACTAAGCTCCTGAAAGATCTTGCAAAGCTGACCGACTTCTGTCACACTGGAAAAATTGAGGTCTACCACTCCATGATGTTAAAGTATTGCTCAAAGCGGGAGGATTTCTCCTACAAGGGCATGGTTGCCAGAACACAGCTTGCCGCTCTTGACAACAATGCAAACACTGGCCGCAACCAAGCTCACATTAAATGGGGACATAGTTGTTTTTGATGATGTTAACCCTTTCCTGCCCAAGGGGTTCCCCATTGACGAGTAAAATCGTCTGGCGTTAGACAGAGTAAAATCTATAAGTGCCAATTGGCACTCACGGGCGGGAAAGGGTTAAGGAGGGCGAACGGGCAGGCGAGGCTCGCTACAAACTCTGTTTTCCCAAAGCAAACAAGCGATGGGTGGTCAAGCCAATCAGTGAGAAGAAATCGTTTGATTATCTGGCAGGATTGCTTTCTGAAGTTGACAAGCGCGTTGAGCTAGGGAATGCAGTTGTCCAGCCCATGCCAGTTCACCTACCCAAAAACATCGCCTCAAAGCCTGCACCAACTATGGCTGATGCAATAGAATAACACCGCTCAAGATTCAATAGATAAAACATCTTATTCAGTATACAGTTAGAGTTATGCAACATCGATACATACACTTGCCAATGGCCAGTAAAACTATAAATTACAAATGACAATATTATAATGAGGACTAATTGAAATTTTAGTAGAATCAAAAACTCAGAGGTACACAGAACCTCTTTGGATTTGAGACAGTCTAGTGTTACATTGAAAGTCAAACCCAGTAATAATTGCTTATACCATTGGCAAATTATCCTTTTCAAATATGTACATTACTCATCTGCATAACGAAATCCTTCGAAAACAAAATCTTCCTCTGGCCCAGGCGGCGGGTAGAAATTTCGTATGCACATGACAGCACAGGATGGAAGAACCACTCGTATTTCTTTCCCTAAGATCCCCCAACACCATCGAGCCAATTGTCTGTAAGCAATATGTCTAAAAAGTTTATCTTCTGGCCCATCATATGGGTCTTTGTACTGTTGCTTGTACTGATACCAAGCAGTCTGGAGGACCCATCTATTTATGCAAACTGGGTGCAATCCCGGGTGCTGGGTAATGCATGTGGGTTGTTCGTCGCATTCACCACAAGTGACAGCCTCAATTAGCTTATTTTTTACTTGCTCTATTTCTTGGCAACAAAAACACGACTCTGCTCTTTCCATGATTTGACAATTCTCACAAGCACACCTAAGTAATGAAATGAAACTCGAATTTTTTTCCAATTCATAAAATCAGATGGTTCAGAAAGAGTAACAATGTTGGGTGGCCTGATTAGAGCGAATAATAACTGTGAAATCATTGCATGGCAGCGAAGCAATAATGGCCGTATTTTTATTTAACCAGCATTGATCATACCGTCTACTTTTACTTGGAAGAATTAAAGCAAGTTTAAGAATTCACTTTCGGACAGCTTGTTTTTCTATTTGTTATAAGCTTCTATTACCCTTTTCGCCGCTCGGTTTTGTTTCTTGAGGAAAGCGGCGGCTACTCAAACCACAACAATGTTCCAATTAATTTCCAAGCAACTTTGTATCGACGTAAAACGTCTCAACCCGGGGTAGAGTATCGGTCGCTTAATTGTAAGGTTATTCCGACTGGACTCATAGCTTGTAACCTACTAATTTGTTAAATGCCATTCTCTGTAAGTCTTAAATAATCGAGAACGCAGCTATTGTAACTATAGGTACACAAAGCACCACAAAGCAAGGCAAATACACAAATAAGAACGATACAGCTCAGTCAAAATAAATTTATTAACCATTCATCTGTAAGAATAAGGTCGGTGAAGCTATTAAAAGCCAAAGCCAAAGCCTTCACGATCATTAATCTCACATACCAGTCTGAATTTTGCAGTCGCGGGTTTGTGGTTTCATTGTCGCTTTCGTCGCCAGATACGCCTTCTTCTGGGTTGCTGTCAGCTTCGTCTGAATCTATCCTTGGCTCAAACTGGTACGGCTGGATAGTAAACCTTTCAGAATCCCTCTCCCCGTCGAAACTGTTCGAGTTGCACCCACATTTGGCCATCACAACAACGAAATCCTCAAGCGTATAAATCCTTTCTCCTTTATCCAAAATAGTGTACACAACTGGAAGACGCGCAAATATCGCATTACGTTTGACGCTGTGACGTCATGCGACTATAAGCTGACCGCCTTCTGAGCAGGCGGTCCGATTCCAAGATGGCGGCATTCTATTTGCATTTTTGGTCCGTCGTTTTGGTTGTTTTTCGGGGTTGAAATACGCCGACAGCAAAAGATAATGTCAAAAAATGAAACACGGTCTAAAGGCCCAACACCTGAAATACAGGCATTTTTATCCCGTAGTTCCCCTTTAAAGAGAATAAATTAATAAATGACATTGATGTTGTCTTTTTTGTGATTCTAGTGGCCAAGAAGAAGTCTTTATTTGATGACAGACCGATGGAAATCCAAGAGCTTACTTACATCATAAAGCAGGTGTGACTGAATCACTTAACACTGTGCACTGATCTTATGCCTTCCTTCCCTCTGTTCTGATTCTGAGTGGAGCAGGGTTGGTGCAGTGGTGAGAGCGCTCGCCTCTCACCAGCGTGTCCTAGGTTCGATTCCCGGACTCAGCATCGTAAGTGGGCCGAGTTTGATGGCTCTCTACTCTGCTCCAAGAGTTTTTTCTCCAGGTACTCCGGTTTGCCACTCTCCCCAAAAACCAACATTTGATTTGCTTTGATTCTACTTTATTTAATGTTGATTTGATTTAGCATCCTCATTTAGTAGAGCACCTGTGCTCGGCTAGAAAGATTTCAAAGTGATTATTATGATGTTGCTGTCGCATAAGGAGTTTAACTTTAGGAATTATTGTTTGTTTTGCAGGATATTAATAGCCTTAACCAACAAATTGCTCAGCTACAAGAGGTTTGTTTGCAGTTGTGTTTGTGCTCAATTGAAGGGTTGGGTGTAGCAAGTATTTTGGGTGACTTTTGGATGAATACATTTTTTGGCCCATGTTTCCTGGAGAACTACCTCAAAAGAGCAAAACAATTAATTACAAGGTAATGTTTACCTCATTTTATGCCTGTATGCGAGAAATCAATGTGTAATATTTTATTTTGAACAAAATAAAACAACAATGCATCCAGAAAGTCACTTTCTTTAGTTATTCTCAACCCATCAATAATTGATGGGTTGAGAATAACTAAATTATTGCTGATGTACATGTACATGTAATGGCACATTTTAAAGGACTTTATTGTGCTTTCAACTCAGTTACTGTACCTTTACAGTCATGATTTTGTGTGTCATTGAGTTGAAAGATGTCTGTTAACCCTGTTATTTATTACTTATTATAATATGTAATTTGTTCACTGCAGCTTGTGAAATCCAAGGCTGCCACACAAGGCAAACATCTACAAACTCACTCAAGTACTGTAGTTCTCTCACTTCAGGTAAAGAAGTTTTTAAATGTTCCTGTTTATGGTATAATTACTTTTTGCATTTTGCAGAAATGTCATACACTCAATGTTCCTATGACAGAACTTTCTACATTTGAAATCTGCCATTCTTTATGAATAGGGATGTACAGTATGCGAGAGGATATGTGATGTAAACCTCTTATTTTCTTCTTGTTTACAGTCAAAGTTAGCAAGGATGTCCAAGGATTTCAAAGGAGTTCTGGAAGTCAGGACAGAGGTAACAGCTAACCTTTAATTTTTACAGTCTTCTGTTCTTTGTTGCTCCCACTTCAAACGTTATTCAAAGGGCTGTGATTAAATTTGTATTTATTTCTCATATCAGTATGTTGACCAGTTCTGACTCATTCTACAGATGTACATGTACCTTTATGTTTTTGTTGTGAATGCACTAGCCACTGATTAATACTTTGAAGTGACTCATTCACACATTCTTCTTCCGTTATGGGTGCATAATTATACATGTGTACATCTACCAGTATCTGTAACTGAGCTTATTGAAGGACAAGATACAGCTGTACTGTACTCTTTTTCACCTGCCCATGTGACATGGTCTGATTTGATGTACAGTATATAACCATGAGCCTGCTCGCACCAACTTGATGATTTCTGCAGACTCTTCAAAACAATAGTTTTGTGATTTGTTTTCTCGTTACTGTGGAGTGCCTCAATGCAGTAGCAGTATTCACTCTAACTTTGCCTTTCCTCCACACCTCCTTCCTCTTGTTCAGAGGCCACTTTCACATTATTTTGCTTCGACATAACACATAATTTTGCATGTATTTGCCTGTTTTTGTCCTTCCCTTGGTCTCATCACCCATAGTACATGTACATGTACTTTGTATTTTGTGTTATGCTGCCCCTCCTTTTCTTCTGACTCCTCCCACATCTGACCTCATCTTCCTCCATCTAAAGGTGAATTAGGGGTAGACTATTAATTGAAGGGCTGGGAATAACACTATGCTAAGTGACTCTTTCAGTGAATGTGTTTTATGGTCCATGTTTTCCCAAAAAGTAAGCGCAGAACAGCGAAAAAATAAGGGCAATGTTTACCACACAAAAACAAGCCTGACATGTTCACGAGAAATCAGCCATTTTTGAGCAAAACAAAAACAAAAAAACTTATACCCAAAAAAGTCATTTAGCATAGTGTTATTCCCAGCCCTTCAATTATATTTCAAAAACTTATTAATAATTTATCAACGAAATGCAAAATAAATTAATGTCTAATGAGTGTCTTTACAGGTGTTTATCTGATATAGACACAGCTATTTTTTTTTGCAATTTTTTTCTGGAAAAATAATAATAAACCCATGGATTGTTCAAAAAATGAAGAGATCTACAGCAGAAATTTTTAAAGCCATTCGAAACAGTTCCAGTTTATGTTTTATCAAGTTTAAAACATTCTTTCTTCTTCATTAAACTGTACATACAGTACATACAGTATACATGTATTATGTATTTTTGTGTTTTAATAGAACCTTAAACAGCAGAAAGAAAGAAGAGAGCAGTTCTCCCAGGGAAGTGCAGTGGACAGTCTCCCTCCAGCTCCAATACCTGGTTCAGTCCTGCAACGATCCAATGCAGCAAGAGGAATGGGTCAGAGCGGCAGTGACGCAGTGGCCATAGATATGGATAGTCTGGATAACAGGCCGCAGATGTCTAATGATCTGAGCCAAATGCAGATTGTAGAACAGCAGGTTAGAGATAGATCTTCACACTTACTGTATGATAGCGTTATCCTTTTATCGTTTTCATTCCCATGATGAAGGCAAAGAAAATCAGATTAATTTTCGTTTTGCAGATTAAAGAGAAAACAGGCATGCATGTGCAGAGTGCAATAATTTATTACTGTACGTGTGACTGTTGTTTGCATGACCATGCAGTTCTTTCTCTGTTATAAGCATTTGACTGCAGTGTGAAAATTACAGTTTCTATAGTAACCAAAATCACGAAATCACGTCTCTCTGCGCGAGTTAAAACAAATGGCGGAAAGTTTTCAGATTTTCAAATTCAAGATACTCGAGAACTCAAAATTCAGAAAATCAAAATATGAATACAAAAAATACATGGTTAAATGTTGGGGCTAGCTGTGCCAAAAGTAAGAATTCTGAAACCAATTTGCTTGCTTATGAGGTGAAACAACTGGACGAACAAACAATTGGCATTACATAAAATAATCTCTCAAGTAGTAGTATAAACAAATAATAGCATGATTTGTAAGTGACATTTGGCATAAGTACCACTGGTGATAATTATGCCAAGTATCACCACAAATCATTGCATTACCTACAATGTATAGCACAGTAGTGAAGACTGTCTCTCAGGCTCTGGTAGTGTTGTGTTAAACTTGTGCTAAAGCATACCTTTCTGCAGTTACTTGGTTTGAGATCTGCACTGTAGCCGAGCGTTGTTTTGTTTTGGGTCTGATTTTTAGCCAATGATTTAATCGTGTTTGCATCAAATTTACATGTGAATGTACATCTGTCTTTTCACCCCTAAGTGACTAACTATTAATTTATTTTGAGCGATAAAAGCTCTACGGGTTCTTTACTACAGTACAACGTTGACAGCGGACATACCGTAGGTACGGTTTATTTACTACGGTGGTTGATAACAGCTCGCTAAGCAACTCTTCTTCTGGTGCTTTTATTTGCCAGGATGAGTACATTCAGTCTCGAGCATCTGCCATGGAAAACATCGAGTCAACGATTGTAGAGTTGGGCAGTATATTCCAAGAGCTTGCGCACATGGTCAAAGAGCAAGAGGAGCAAATCGAAAGGTCTGGGGACTAGTTTGGTTATTTTATGCTCGGTATTAGAAAATATTAGTATTAGTATGGTTATACAGCTGTACTTGTGTTAGGTTTAAAGACGTCTTACAAATCATCCCAGCCTATGGCTGAGAGGAAACAGGGTGAGAGATGAGAGGTGACAGCTTGCAGGTTGTCAAGTTTTCTTAGGGCAGAGAAAGGTACAGGTATACATGTATGGGGTAAACCTTTTGGGTGTTTGCTTTGGAAATTTTTGGATTATTTTTGGAATATTTTGAAAAAAAAAATTAACTTTATACAATAATATACAATGTACGGGGAAAGAGTCCTTCTAAGATTGAATTTTTTTGACTGATGGTAAACAGAAGATAAAATTCTCCTTTACTCATTACCGGACGTTTGGTCGTGTTCATTGTTTAAATTGTTTCCTTTTTTATTTTTCTTGTTAAGGCCCGGCCAAACGGATCCAACATGTTGATGCAACATCGTCCAACATTGTTGAATCCAACATGTTGCACTCGTGTGGCCACCGTGTTGCACGATGTTGCATGATGTTGGATGATGTTGAACGAAGTTTGATGTCCATCAAACATCGTCTTCAACATCATCTAACATTTCTTTTGTTCTCAGGTGTGAACAACAATGTTGATTCGTTTGGCCACTATGTTTAACGCGCGCATGCCCACTGAGCTGACTTTGCGGTATCTGTATTCGTTGTTTATACTTGCTTTGCGCATTGCCGCGTGAGTGTTCAAGATACAGTATCACGAACGAGCAAAGTTTTCGATCTCTCGACAAAGAGAGCTCTAACACAAGCGGCCTCTCTTCAAAAAGAAAGCGAAAGGGAAAAGGAGTAGCTGAAACTGTAAGACCAGCGAAAGCGAGGAGATTGTCTTGCGCCGAGGTCGAAAGACTTAAAAACTTATGTATACTTATCGTTTTCGCAGCCGCATTTTCTGGGCTAACAAAGACAATATGGCACAGGTTTCTTTTCTAAGGAGTCTTGGTAAATTTTGGTCCCAAACCCTTGAGACCAATGTTGAATCCAACATGTTGCATTCGTTTGGCCACGTTCAATACTGTGCAACATCGTCCAACAATGTTGGATTCAACAATGTTGGATGATGTTGCACTCGTTTGGCCGGGCCTTTAGTCTCGTTTCTCGCTTTCTTACCTTCTCTCTTTTCAGGCCAATCGCAATGCTCCCTTAAACTCCCTTTAACTTTTGTTTTACTTTCCTTTTGGTCTTTAGAATTGACGCCAATGTAGAAGCAACAGAGTTGAACGTGGAGGCTGCTCACGGTGAACTTCTCAAGTATTTCCAGTCGGTCACATCCAACAGATGGTTGATCATCAAAATATTTTGCGTCCTCATCATTTTCTTCATAATCTTTGTCGTTTTTATGGCTTGAATCACCGTAGTATCACGCTTCTTCTATATCCATGTACCCTCTGGTCTCTGATTCTTAAAAAGGGACGTGTACAGTTGGAAAATGCTTGCGCATTGTTAATAGACAGTTGGGCTGCTGGAACCTACAGTATCTCTCTTCCTCTTAGGTCCATCTATCGTGACGTTATCGTAACGTGTACATGTCAGACGTGTAAATGGGGAGGGGATGGGGAGCGAAAAAAATCAAAGGAAAATGAGGGGAAGAGGAAAGGAACGCCCCCCCCCCCCCCCCCCCCCTCTTTTTTTTCCTCTCATCCCCCCGTTTATGCCTTGCACTCAGGCAAGATTGGTCTCTGATAGAGGGTGGATGAAATAATGGCTACAGTAATAGTAGTATGATACTACATTTTTACCACAATTGCTAGTAATCTCGCAATCTGATTGGCTAATTTACCGTTGTAGGTAAGAGTCTAGACAACGTTGCTCGCGTCAACGTGTCGCGTAATGCCTTTCTAATTTTCTTTCACGTTGATATTTTGGTAAAACAAAAAGTGGAATGTGGTTTAGCGTTGTCTGCACTCTTGTCGACAACAGTATTCGTCATCACGGTGGTCAAAATGTGTTGTGGACTCACGAAGCACACACAACATTTTGACCACTGTGATGACGATTATCGTTGTCGAAGAGTACAGACAACGCCAAACCACATTCGATTTGTTAAGTAGACTGTACAGCATTCTTCACACCCTACGTGCTTTGGACCCACGAACGATCAGACCGTGTTCCTACAATACAAGTTGTTGGTTTGGTTTATTGTTCGAGTCCTTTCACGCAAGTTAATTGTGAAGTTTAATTTATTATTGTACACCCCGTAATGCCTGAAGCATTCTTAGCTTCTTTTTATTGGGTGTATAATAAAGTGTTGCAGGGGTAATATCACGTTGATCTTAAGAGGTAACAATAATTATTACCCTTCAATTAAATAACTTTGGCTGGAGATGACCAGTGTGAAAAAGAATTACAACTTGGAAAGGTTGGTCGATTTGTTTCCAGTTCTCACTAAAATGTAGTTTTTGTAGTTAAATCAAGAAATATACTGAGATTTTCATGTACAACTCAGTTTTGGGCGTCTGCAAATCTTTCACCTTGAATGTTAACGTTTTAACAAGAGTTACCTTTGAAATGAAATTGAAAGGAAGCTCCACATTAAGATTCCTCTAGCGGCGTACACTGTGAAAAATGAACGGTCCCTAAATTCCACGAGTTGTTATTATTGCTATTTATTGTTTTTCTTTCTTTCCTCTGGAAGGTATAATTTCTGTTGATCGTGGAATATACGCGGAATTCTGAAAACTCAGATCTTACCACAGATATTACGACTCGGTAATTGTTTTGTAGTTGCTTCAACCACCAAAGTTTTAATTACCAATTAATTATCAGAAACAGGGAAGAGAGCCTGCTTGCAATATATTGATCTCATTTTCAAAAATGAGAGTTGAGTAGAGAACCAATCATATTGCTGAGAAGTGTAACATCCTGCGGTAGGTCCAGTATTAAACAAGGTGGTCTCCTACGCAGGCGGGCCTCAGTGTTGACTGTTGCCATTCCTGACTCCAGGAGAGACGGGTTGGGAATCGGCTGAGATTTCATAATCGATCATCGGAAATAGTCGGATTCACCCAACCGATCGATCATCGATTATAATCGGAAATCTACTGATTAGAGATCCATTTATTTGTCACCAGTGTACAAGTCAAAGTACCCTTTTAGGAGCCGTGTTTTTGAACACAACAACAAATTACGAAACGGAGCAGAAAAGGGCATCCAATGGATTGTACCTGCTGTTATGAAAGGCCATTAAAAGTGACCATTTTGATTTGTATCCAATACAGTTTTTATTTTTCGGCGATAATCGATTGTGCATCATCCATAATTGATTGTGGTGTCGCATAAAGTTTTCTATCAATGCTCGATTATAATCGATGATCGGCACACCACTAGGAGAGACTATAGTGTACCAATGAAAGGAATCAAAAGATAACAATAACTACTTCAAGGTATAAGGGTAAACACTAGCCATTATTGCAATTTAGTTTATCGTACTGTGGTGACAATGCTCGTTGTCGCCATAGGAATTGAAGTGTGCGGACACTGAGGTAAAGTACTTAGAGGGGAGGGGAGGGGAGGGGTGTGGGCCAAGTCATATCAAGCGTCAATGATAATTATTTTATTGTAACTACGGAGTCAGTGATGTGGTGATTCGGCAAGACCGTGAATAAATGTTAATTTTGAGCTGGAAGTGACTCGTAAAATGTGCGCAAACTATGCGGGAAGTATAGTACTACGAGTGGCGTTATGTCCAGCAAACAAAATAAATTGACGGTCATGCGCTTACGTTCTCGACAAGACCTTGAATTTGATCATTGCACGTTGTTCGCTGTGAAGGGAACGCCAAAGAAATGTTTCAAAATATGAAAAGCGCGTGCAGAGCGATTGTCGTCATCGATTTTCTTTGCGGTCGTCGTTGCTAGCGCTAAAGCTCGTTAGCTATTCATTAGCTGAAAACCTGATTCCGAAGAAATATTTCCACATTTTGCTCAAAAGTCGTAATGAGAATGTTAAATTTAGAAAATCTGTTTCTTTAGGGTGGCTGCTCCTACACTGGATTTTACGGTTGTATGAAGCAGATTTACAAATATAGACTACAATAGGCCTACAAATAATCAACTCTCTCTTGTTCGATTGTAATCCCATCAGTCGATATCAAGTTCACTTCCATTAAGGGGGAGATATACCTGGATGTTGATGAAATATGAGGTGATTTTGTCACGAAATCACAAAGGGAAAAGAAGACACACACACACACAGAGACAGTCCACTACAAGGCGGTTGCATGTCCGGTCGAGGGCCGACTGTTTGGTTATCGTCCATTAATTTTTAACCTCCAAATTTAATTTTCAGTTACCTTAAAATCTTCATTTTTCTCATCTTTCCTTAAGAGGGACTTAACGTGAATTGGAGTGAAATTTTAAGGAGGTTAAAGAAGGAATTGAAATGTTAAAATATGTTTTGAAACACCACGAGACAGTTGACACCCCACAAGGGCACTGCAGGTTACTGGGGAAATGTTTGATGTCTAACTTTAAATTTCAATTTTACACCTTCCTTTAACTTAAATACTATTTCCCTCAATTTAAATAATCCTTTGAGAAAAATTAACCCTTCCCAAATATACCCAAAACTCACCAAAAAAAACAAACAAACAAACAAAAACAAAAATTCACAAAATATCCCACAACATAGCTTCGTGACATGAGCATAGGGATTTTTGTAACGAATTTTGACGTTACACCGCGCCTTAAAATCACGGCTTCTTTTCCTCCTCCTGATCATAAATTCAAAACGATTGACAGCATTGCACGTAACTCACTGTATTTTAAGAGTAAAAAAAAGATACACCTTTGCAAATCGTGATGACGACGTCACGAAACAAATGTTCTAATGAAAACAAATATTATTTTTTACTCCACAAATATATATATATTTTTTTCTCCGCAATCTTACTCTTGTTAATAATACAGGATGGCTTTGTGAAGAAAATACTCAGCTCTCGATCTCCCCAAAATACGCCTGGATAAATAGGAACTCTGCCAGCCAAAATAATCGCTTGCGAAAAGACCACAAATCCCACCAAAAAAAAATATATTAATAATAATATAATAAAAGGGAAAGTAGGACAAAATTTAAAGTTTATTCGCAGCTTATTGTTAACGATTTATGAAGGGAAACATCAAGATACCATTAAAGAAAAGTATTGGAGAATATTTTCTGTGACCTTTTAAATATATCAAGTGCAGTAGAACCGTTTCACTTATTGACAAATATTTGGAATATATGAATGTAAGCCGTTTTTTCAAGGCGTCCGTCAACATTAATTCTTTTATTCATTGATAAGCTAAACAATTATTTAGTTATCCATCCATCCATCCATTCATTCATTTATTTCCTTTTTTGTTTTAAGATTGTTGCTGAAATTTCTTACATGCAATGGGTGTCGCATTCGCAAGTAGTGGGTTTTACGGTGGGAAGGTCAATCAATGCAACATGAGGAAAGCATGGAGAGAGTCTAGTTTTTCTGTTCTTCTCATCTCGTATATTTTCTTCGGCTAACTAACTTGTGAAGGTACGTGCTTAGAATAAATTAAAGTCTTATCCCATCTGATAGATGTCTTCCTTTTTTATTCCTCATCCTGAAGTTCCACATGGTCTACTTTTCTTTGAACTTCAGTTTCCTTTTGTTTGTTTTTTTAAAAGACGTATTAGCAAGAGACAGATGTCCCTCTATCAGTTCATCACTCTAAAGCTTTTAATGGCCTCTCGTCTTTTAGGGGCTGGAAAATTTGCGTGCGTCCCGTAGTTTTTATTGTCCCTAACCTTCTTTAGCTTGTGGCAATTTTTACGTTTTTAACGTCTTGAAAACTACGCTGAAGTTCTTCGCTTTGCTCGGAACGTACATGTTTTCTCGTTTTGTCTGGAGTAGAGAGTAGCAGATTAAATTCTAATTTCTTCGTCTATCGTTAAAGGTTTTCAGCTGTTTACAGTACTTCCTTTCTTCAGTTTTTAGACGCGATTACTCAAGTCATTTCACACATTTGAATTCCGCTAATTTTTTTGAGAACTTAACGAAGATGAAGAGCGAGGAAACAATACAATAATAGTATGTTTTCCTTTCTTTTAACCACTAGCTTGGGTGTAACTTTACTAAAATAAATGAACTTTAGCTCCACTTTTCAGTGACTGTAGACTTGCAAATAAGTCTTTTTAGATTGCTCAATTTATTACATTAACGTAAATACCTCTTAATCTTCCATCCGGTTTCATTGTCTACTTTTACCGGTTAAGCAAGATGTGGTTTTTACAGGCGAACGAGATCTCGCACATTTTGCCTTAAGCCACTTATCGATCTTCATTTCGTAAGAGATCCTTAAGGGTTTTTTTCGCCAAATCGACGTCTTTCGGGAACAGTCCAAGAAGTTGTGGATAGTGAAGCAATTGTTTTTCTCCAACGAAAAAGGTAAGATATTATTCAATTTCAATTTCTGCCGATAAATTTCTTTTTCTCTTCTACATAACGCGTTTGTTATTAAGTAAAGAAACCTTTCTGAAGGAAACTTCAGGTGGAACGAATCCGTGGTTTTCAATTTTAGGGTGAATAACCAGATTTAATTTACCACTACCATTCCAGATTTTATTTATGATTTTAGAAAGTGTTACTTTAGTGATGAAAAAATAATGCTTAAATAAAACAGATCATTTCATTCCGGGAGCAAAATGTTTCACTAAAGTTCCAATGAAGTCGGCACTATATTTCAAACGATGCCTTGCGAAACACAAGGTTGGGCAGCAACTTACGGCGCCCACTGCCAGCTTGTATAGGGTGCGATTAAGCTACCGATAACATAAAATTAAGATGATGAGTTTGATTATACTTTCAAATTACATTATTAGTGATTAGGTCATCATTTCTGATACCGTATTTATAAAACGGGATCGAGAGAAACCGTATCGTCCATGTTTACTAAGATAATATTTTAGGGTGCTGTTGAGGCGACTGAAAACGATGATTCCTGTCTTGCACATGACATGCCAGGTCCTTTTACCCACGGAATTGTTTCGATGAAATTTCAATTAAAAAAGCCTTATATTATTTAATATTTTGCACTCTTTCTCTCCCCCCTGCCGTGTTGACCCCATTAAGGCCCATAAATTCAACGAGAATATAAGTCGGGAGTGTATAGTACCGTCCAAAACTCTCTCCGTTACGGCCCGCAAAACCGGGCGACTGACCTTATCTATGACCAATAGAGCACTTCAACTGTCGTCTGAAATGATTTCATTTTCTTTGCACGGGCTTGCTTGTGTTTGAACAGGAATAGTGAAAGCAGTAACATGGATTCTTCGCTGTCTGAATCAACTCCCTTACAAACAGCTCCGACCCTCCTTCCAGAAAGCCACCCAACTTTCCAGCTCTCCTTCCAGATGATGATGAACGCAGCTTTAATCATGGTTGGGGTTCCTCTCAACGTCTTGGCAATTTTCTTCCTCTGGAGGAAAGTGGACGGTTCTCTGTCGCCTATTGTGCCATTTTTACTGAACCTGGCGGTGGCCGACTTGTTGGTTCTCACAGTTTACGTTCCAGTTTTCATTGCATACGAGGCCATGGACTTTGAATGGCCGTTTGGTAGTTTCTTGTGCAAAGGTGTTTTCTCCTTAACACACATCTGCATGTACGTTTCCTTGGCAACACTGGCAACCATAGCGGTAGAGAGATATTATATAATGTTCTTCTACTCGATCAGAAAAAGGATAGTTAAGTATGTTTTAATTATCATATGGGTAGTTGCTATTTCACTCAGCACTCCCCAGCTCACTTTTCTCAACACCTTTGATATCAGTTCTTTGGATGATTTAGAGCACGAAGAAGAAGCAGAAGAACTTTCACTCGTTGATGGATCAGGGGAAGGTGGAGGGGACGCTAAGTACATTTGTGATATTGTATGGCCACACCCAAATTTCGAGAAAATTCTCCAGCCCATCGACGCAGTTGTTCTCTATCTAATTCCTTTATCTTTTATCTTTGTTGTTTATTTTAAGATCATTGTGAAACTGCGCTCAATCGACAGCAAGCAGCTCCCTCCTGCTAGACGCCGTTTTGTAGCGCAGCGAAGGCGTGCCATACGGAAAATGATAACGATTATTGCGATTTTCGCGCTGTGTCATCTCCCCATTCACATTTTCCATATCATTCGCGTTTTCTTTTTCGACTTTTGGGAGGTTCTCGCGACAGACCATCCCTGGCTGTTTACCATCTCCGTCAACCTTGTGCTTGTCACTCACGTGCTAAATCCGCTGATCTACGGTTCCCTTCACCGCTGCTTCATGTGCTGTGTTGAGTTCTGTAAATACCTCAATTGCTGTGACCTGTTCAACACTGCAAACGGCTTCTCGCTTGTTCGCCGGAGCAATACTCAACAAACGATGCTTAAAATACGAGCGGCGTCGCCATAATATTCACCACTACTATTTTCATTTTCACTTCGATAATTCCATAAGCGTTCTCCCACAAGCTTTTCCCCCTCCTCTCACGTGCGATATTTATGAGCCAGTTAATTTCAGCCGAATTTCTCTTTCTCTAAAAATAATTCAATCCTCCACGGTACAAATTTACGCAATGATCGCACGCAATATCGATTTCCATTGATATTTCGGAATTTGCATTGAGATGTCATGTCATCTATATATCTAGTGGCCCTCTAAAATTTGAATGATAAACTAAAAAAGGACTGCGTTTACGCGGTGGCACGAGAAAGAGAAGTGTATTTCCGCATGTTTTGTTCTTAATAGCAACAGCTATGATGAGGATACAGATGATGCAGTTTTTTTAAGATATGTGTTCACGTTGGAAAAAATGTAAATATAGTTTTTATATATTTATTCGCGTGGTGAGCAATCGGCTGGCACTCGAAACGTCAATACTTCAATTTTTTTTCAGGTGGTCAAATTACCTGATCAAGTCATTTGAGTACGCCAAAAAAATCGCTTTCACCCTCCTACCGGCGTAACATCATGGTATCCTCTAGTATCCTACCTAGCACACTCAACGCTGAAGAGGTTGCATCAGTTTCACGTGCAATTAATTCTCTGAACCTACTGCAGAGATGGTTTCTTTGTTATACTTCTATAACTCTCAGAACAGGCGTTTTCATTTCATCAGTGGGATTTGTCAAGTCTGAAATAAATCATGGGGTAAACGAAGTGTATATCACATAATGTAACCATAGTAACTGAAATTGAATGACAATACAACTAAAGAAAATTAAAGTGAAGTGTAATTAAACGAAATTGTAAAACGGGATTCAATAAACATGAACATGAACAATTTTCCCGTCTCTCATTCTTCTTATTCGTGTTTCTTTCTCATATTTCTTATTGTTACCTTATCAGTTTTCTATTTCCACGCTGTTACGTTAGCCGTATTTTGCTCATACCTATTTACCAGTTGTATTTTCAAATTTCAAATTGCAACGTTTTTGTTTATGTGACTGATGATTAAATCGTTCATGACGTCTTTTGCCACAGGATCAGTCTCAACAAACCCTGAAGAAGAATGGCCGTGCCTTTCGAAATATTAGAAAATATATTTCTTAGTTTATTTACTCAATAAAGTGTTGCATGCAAACTACTACTGAACGAGTTCAGAAAATAAATATATATAGAAAGAAATAAAATAGTTGGAAACGTAAAACCAAAAAGAAAGAAACAGTACACATCTACAGCACACGTTGACAGTTTCTCCTTCAGTTTTCCTCACAAACATATCTTTCCTTCATTCCCAAATTCTGGCCTCTTACAAAAGTCCGCTGAACTGGCCATGCTGCACCGCTCTCTCAAACATGAACTATGTACAAGTATCAGCTCATCAACCCAGTGATTGACATTTAACAATTATTCACCGAAGTGGAGGTGAATAGTGGTGGATATTTACCGAGCCGCGAAGCAGCGAGGTAAATATCCACCACTTTCACAGACACTGAGGTGAATAATTGTTTTAGTATATACCACACAAGATGAATAATTAGTGGTCCATAGTTAATAGAGTGGACCAAAACATTACTATATGTGTGACAATATACCGACAAGTGCTCGGAAATTGCAAAATCTCGCGCGCCGGTTGCTCGGAGGTGAATAGTACTTGCTATTCACCTCCGAGTTAATCAATCAGAGCGCCCGAAAAGTACTATTCACTTGTGTGGTATATACTAAAACACGTTATCAATGTCGCTGCACTGTACGTGTAGGTCATGCAGCTGAGGATACAATCTCATGAAAGAATATCCGAAACTATAACTAAGCCATGTCGCCTAAATTAAACAGAAAAATAAGCGCTTGCAAACAAAACGTAAAATTAAACTAATCTTCCATGTCTAATGCCCTTTCAAGGAGGCTGGAAAGTTTTTATGTTTTTGGGCACGAACTCCTAGTATTATACATGCGTCATAGTTAAAATGCATGCGTCTGCTGTGAAAATTTTGTTGGCGCAAAACACTAGTAGTGAAAATAGAGCGGGAGATAGTGCGTAAAATCACGTTTTCAGGAAATAAAGCTATTCAGTTTGCCCTTCGAAAATTTGAATGCGCCTTTTGTTATAAAACTAGTAGTAATCAAAGATTAATAAGTGCGTTCGAAGTTCAATGAATTTAGCTAAAATCATACAAAAACAGAGGAGGAAATTAGTTGAGAGATTAAATGAGAAAGACGAAGTATTTAAAGAGCAACATGAACAATAGCAACTTTAATAGTGAAACCCAAATATGTAACCAAAGATGTTTATCTACTTAGGCCGGCTATTGGGCTTAAAGACCCAGTATTGCCCATTATGCTTCACGCGCCTCTGTTATTGTTTTTGTTTTCACCAGAGCGAAGCTTCGAGTTCTAGTCTCGCGGCAAATATTCGAATCGCCTCGTGCCCCGAGTCGTGTCAGTTTATACTATGATCTGTGTGGAAATATTTTGTCGTGGACACCTCGGACTCACTTTCCGTAGCTTCCGAAGAAAATGTGCGCACTGTGAACACTTATGGCTCGATTGTACAAGGCGACGAAGCAGCCGAGAATGTAGGAACAGAGGTTAGTAACTTGCCCAACTTGTGATGTTGCGACGTTTGCCTTCCAGGTTATGTTTACTAAAATTTACCCACCATTTCTCTACCAAAAAACCTAGGACAAAGTTACATGTGACTGCAAAGGCCTGTGTGTAAGGAGGATTGGAAGAGGTGCGTGTAAATGTCGCGAAGGCAACCAAAACTGTCATGGTCTTTGCACGTGTAACAAAGCCCAATGCAAGAACAAGGTAAGCTAGCTATACGTACTTTTCGAGAGCTCTTATTATTAAATTTAGCTTTGTTTTGTTCTTAACTTTTGCTTTTTGCTACTTTACTTTCAGTTAAACCCTGATGAAGTTCCTAGTGTTGGAGGACAAACCGAAACGTTCGCTTTGGCTGACGGCGACTTGCGTTTCGAACAAGAACCCCATCATGCCGAGAATGAAATAAAGGTAAGTTTGCTGACTGTTTTCTTTCTTATAGCAGAAGATGTTATGTCGGCAATCGTTGTTATAGACTTTGACTGTCATCTTCTTAGCTAGCAGCCTTTTTTCCGACTATTTATGTTGAAAATTCCTCACTTCACTTACCTTACCCTCATAGTAAAACAGTTTGGACACGCAACCGGTTCATCACACCCTCCATTGAAGTTCAAAAGGTCCCTTGATTTGGGTGTATTCCCTGTTGTTTACACCGACTTACCGTCCTCTTTCATTTTCAATGTTTGTAAATCTGGTATTGATAAAAGTTTGTCTGCCCCCTCAGGAATTTGTAGCTACCCTAGACAGCAATACTAAAGACAAGGTCCTCATCAAAATGCTAAGTCTGGGAAGGGGAAGCCTAGACTTTGCAAAGAAACTGGCCACTGAAGGCCCAGAGGATCCAGAACCACCTGATGAGAATGCCCCCCAGTGGTGCAAGTGTCAATTGTGTAGGCCTGCCTGATGAACAGGAAAATGTTTGCTGTAAGAGGGTCACATGCACCACCAACTACACAGCTTTTTCCAATATTTGCTTGGATAAAGACATTTAAGAAGTCTGCATGAAAGCACATTGTGACATTCGCGCAGATGACTATAACTTCAGCATGAAGAGCTTTTGAAAAGCTGGTTATCGCCAATTTGCACTCTGGGGTATGGTAAACTTGGCAGGGGAAACAGAAGAGTAATTTCTGTATCATTGTGCAGTACGTAAGATAAGGTCTCAGTACCCTGCACCCGATGGCAGGTATATGGGCTACAGAGCAAGTTAAGCAATGGGCAACTTTCACAATGTCATCATTTGGATTTTAACTACCAGAAATCAGTCTTTTTTCTTCCTTATTTAAATTTTGTAATCCCAGTAAGGTAAAAATAATGCACACGTCATCGGCTTCCCCTTGGGATCGACCCCCGGGCTGACCAGGGGGATTGTAAAACCAGTCGAGCAAACTTGAGGAATTTCCCCGGGGGATCGGGGAATCTCTCAAGACAAAGTCCCCTGGGTGAGGTGTCTCTCAGCTGAAAACCCCCGTGACATCCTTAATTTCAAACTTGCGAATTCCCCCACACCCTAATCTTTGATCGTAAAACAATATCAAGATTTTCCCCTACCCTCGGGCAAAGAATCCCATCCATCTCCTTGTATTCCCCCACATATCTCCCTGGTAGGCCCGGGGGTCGACCCTACGGGGAAGCCGATGACATGTGCATAACAACAGCTCTAATTAGTTTGAAAAAAAAATTTGAAGGATTCTGGTACTTGTAGTAAAATGGTGTCATCATGCAAATGCCCCGTTGTATTTTTCATACAACATAATATTTCTATAATTCAATCATTTTGAGGTTTCAGTTCATAATAAATCTTGAGGAACTATTTATTGAGAAATAAATTTATTATTAATGAGCTCCTGTTGTATCATGAAAAAAAATTTATATTAGCACGCAAAATAGTTAGGAACAGTTAGATTCCATTTGACAGATCTCATCCAAACTACAACCAGGATAAGGTCGAGGGTAGGGTATTTACACTAAGAGCATAACATGTGATTAGCCTATGAATGGGGCATCACTGCATTCAAGGGCTACTCATTTGATATGAGCCCCTAGTTGAAGAATATCATTTGGTGCAATCAATCAATTGCTCATTCTAGTTGTTAATCTGTTTGTAAGCATTTACAAAGAACTCTCCTTATGTACCTTGTGTAGTCAATAATGACACCATCTACACTGTAATGAAGTTAAAATTTCTATGTAAAAGTAGTTCAGAGCAGTAACACTAAATGCTAAAAGACATTTCTCCAACCCTATACACCTTTCATAATCGAAAATGAACCCTTCCCACAGACCAACTAACACCACTTTTGGTTTTGATTAAATAGTTGACAAAATTTCAAATTGACCATCTGGCTTTTGTGTGTGTGTGTGTGTGTGTGTGTGTGTGTGTGTGTGTGTGTGTGTGGAGAAAAGCTAATAGAATTTGAAAGAACATAACTTATTACTGAGAAACCAATCTCATGCATCCAGTAATCATCAGCCAGAAGGCCTAGATACCTAGAGTTAAATATTCTATAGTATATTTTGATTTTGAATCCACTTCAATCTTTAAAGTTTTCAGTCACTTTGGGTTTCATCGCAAATATGGAGGGTGCCTTCATCAGCTCTTCTGCTGAGGGTGGCACCTTCATGGCTCGAGTTGGTGCAATCTGTTTTCGGATGAATTCATCAATATCATGACGGGCAGAGAAACTGCCTTCGAATCCTTTTTCAGGTTTCCAGCATCCTTGCCACCATATATGGAAAATAGTAATATGCCTTTTCTTCCTTGACCACCTCTGCATGATACCGTTGAGTTCGTTTTGAATGCTTGCGATGACCAACAAGTTTGCCTCCTGGGCTCTGTTTGGGCTTCCGGAAGAGGTGAAAGTTATGGTCAATAGCTGCTAGTAGAATCCTCATGACAAAATAAGGGTACCTAGAAATAAACAAGAAAAAAATTCATTCACTGATAACATAATTTGGCTTAAAATACCAAACTGACCAGTTTATAAGATCAGGTTGGCAATAAATAAAGGCTCTTGAGGTTTTTATTTTACTTACACACATTCACAACTATAATTCAACTAAAAGGGGTTCAGTATACTCGTGTAGCACTAATTGAATGGCCTTCCAAGACAAAGGAAGATATGGAACAATGTTAAGAAAGCTCTTATCTGTCAGTCCAATATTGGTGACAGTTTGAATCTATGTTGTGGTTCAAGTTTATGCTTGCTATTGTTATCATTTCATTTTATTACAATATTAATGGCAGCACCTAAACCTACAAGGAAAATTTACCTTTGCGTTTTGCTTTATTCTAATATATTACAGTGCATAAAGAAGAAAAGATATTAAATACTGGTTACTATCAAAAGAAGAATGAAATTGAAGAATAACACCTTCACTGCATCCTCTTGGGTGCATACTTTGTCATCATGCTGTTAAAATTCTCCAGCTCACCAGTACTGAAGAGCAAGAAATCAACTGTTACCGTTGGCAGGATATACATGTACAAGGATGTCTGCTTGAATAGTTTACTTGGGGCCGCACTGCATAAATATGAACTGCTCCCAGTCACATCGTTTCTAGGAATGAAAAATATCCAAATGAAAGCGTTAATAACAACTACAGCAATAGCAACAATCTTCGAGCTAAAAGCCAAAATAATAGTACTGCATACACATTCTCAAGGTGGAATCACGTTTACAGATTGTCTACAGGTCAGAATGATGCTGACAGTCCACTGAACTTATAATAATATTCTTTGTGAACTTATAGTTAATTGTGGACAAGTAAACTTATAATTCTTTTTGTACAAGTGAATTTATAATTCTCTGTGGACAAGGTTACATGAGCGCCCACACAGGAAATGACAAATTTTTCATAAATTTTACTAATCAGAAGTACACCTGTTATTATTCAGATATCAAATTTTATTGTAGGATGGACTTTTCTTTCTGGGACGGGTACAACACGTTCATTTAATCATTAATTAAACTGCCAAAACGGTAAATACAGTGTAAGTAAATTATTTGAAGGTCCAGGCATTTTGCAATTGAAGCAACACTACAAAAATAAACTCACAAGCTTTCTCCAGGAGAGTTGGACACGTTATCCAGCTCGATGTATCGACCCTCCGCCGCTTTCCAGGTCTGGGATGCACAGGAGTAGAACTGAGGACAGGACCATCAGCGGCACCATTGTCGTCTAAAACTTTAAAGGCAACAAAAGCAAATTCAGGACAAATGCATCAACCATAAAAATAATTGTAACAGAGAGTTAAATGAGCCATTTACACACAGATGGCTTACCTCTGAGAGGGCACTACGTTTTCCAGTGAAGGAAGATGAAGAAGAAATTCCGCAAAGACGCTGTTTGTACTTCCTTCGAAGCCAAGTGATGCCTTTTTAGCAGTCCACAGTTGAAAGACAGACGATCGAAGTCGAATTTGTCGGACAGAACCCGATAAACGCGGTCTTCCTCGACCAGGATTGTCCATCGTCTGGAAGTTTTGCTTGTAATGCTAATTTACCTCGCCGAATTACGGCCAAACTATCGCAAAATATCTTTCAAAACACGAATAGAAATATTCTTGGATAAATTATCCACTCTAAAAGAACACTCAGTACTCGGTTGGCAGCGTAACAAGGTGGATGAAGACAGATTTCAAATCTACACAGCAATCATCCGAATTTATGGCCGCCGAGTGAACGCAGCGCGCAGTGCATAATGGGCAATACTGGGTCTTTAAAATTCGTGCGCGCGCTTAATAATTATTCAAAATGGCGCAGATTTTGAACATCGCCCGTCCAAGTAACCAAAAATCTCGAATCTTCACGCCTGGCATGCACAGGTATCCCATCGACCACAGGATCCCCAAAGATTACGAAGCGCTCTCCTAACGTCGAACGCAATAAGAACCACCACAGAAGCTTTAAATGATTTAAAGGACCCTTCAAAAAACAAGCAACGAAACGATAGGTCAAGGGCTTAGTTCTTCAGATATTTGACTGTAAATTAAAACTGGTAGGTCCTCCGTGTTGCTTTGATATGAGAATTTAGTGGCTTAATCTATTATTCAGCAGTAAACGTAATAAAGATATTTCTAAAATTTGGTTTATCAACGGAGTTGATAATGTAAATTGACCACCGTACAGGGATTCGATTGGTCAATTTACATAATCAACTCCGTTGATAAACCAAATTTTCGTGTTTCACTCCCCCACCGACGCAGCACCACAGTTTCTTTAGAAACTAATCCCCTTTAAAGATATTTCTAGTTTGCTCGGATGATGATCAGATACCTTTTCTGACGTTTTTTTTTTTTTTTTTTTTTTTTTTCATCTTTTGAAAAATGATGATTCAAACCCTCACTAGCTTCCGTAATCACGCAGATCAGTAATTAATCATACAAACCTTCTCGCTCCTCTCCAAACCTGATTCAAAACTTTTTAAGCCTTTCCTTAATGGACGAAAACCGTTTTTGCAGTGTGAAGACAAAGAAACCAAGACTCAGATTAAAAAAAATGAAAAACTGAATTAAGTGATCGAAAGTTTTTTTTAGTCTCCCATCCTTTCCCTTTACGCGTGATATTTGTTACTGAGGCATTTTTCTCAAGTTTGCCGGCTTATATTCAGTCGCGTTCTGCAAATCAAAGTGACCGCCACACGCATGGGTTTAAAATAGAAGTTGCCTCAGAAAAGATGTTTTGTCAGTATTTACTTTCTGCGGCTGATGCCAGTCCCTCACAAAAATGTTTAAGCAGGCGACTTTCGATTCAGAGATCGACTCCGTGGGCAGGGAAGGTCATTTGGTGCAGACACTTCTTTTCTTTTCTTTTCTTTCACACCTTTTAATTTTAAATCTCTTTTCAAGACAAAATTGCAATCATTCTTAACTGTTACTTCGTTGCTACACAGCTAAAAGTCTCCTCGCTACTGCACATTTAGTCCACTGCATGGGAATTCTCACTTGCTAATACGTTACGTGGTTTTAACTACACCAACTGTAACATATAACCTGTCTTCATAAAGATGAAGCTTTGGATGTTCCGTTACCGTTTCAGCAAAGAATATCACATTGTCTCAATCAAAATTGGTCCGCAATTTTGTGGCACCTTTATTCGTTTTCCTTCGGCAGTTCAGTCATTTCGGTTAGAGTTTCAAACGACAATGTCGCTCCTTCGTTAACAAAGCCTTTCTCTTGTTTTGCTTCGCTTTCGGGTTTGCTTTTTACTTCGTTCTGCTTCAGATGTTGCAGCTTGCAGTTATTATTCTTCTCCTTCTGCTTGGTCTGGCAGAGAACACACTTGCGAGGGAATTTAAACGCTCTCTTCGCCGCTTTCCTGAATTCCTTACTCATAAACGAACTCACTAAAGGGTTTAACAGGGCATGCAAAAACGCCAGCATGTCTACAATAACAACAAGAAGACCGAAAGGATCATAATGCTTCATAACAGGTGTTACATGCAACAGTTCGAGAAATGTCAGGGGCGTCAAACAAACGACAAACACAACAACCACAACCAATAGCATCCTGATAATGTTTCGGCGCATTTTCATCGCACCACAGATATCGAATCGAGATTTCTGGCGGTATCTTTCAACCACATCGTACAACTGTTTTGAAACTTTGGTGTAAGTGAAACTTAAAATCACAAGCGGCAGAAAATACAGCACAACAAACATCGGCACGTGATAAGCGAGAAATACGGGTAGGTAGTTGTGTGGGCGCTGTTCTCTGCAGACACGTTTACCATGTGTCTGCTCAACCGAACTGAGGAACAGTTGCGGCACCGAAAGAATCAAAGACGCGATCCAAACCGCAATGATTAGCCGCCCGCACTTGAATTTATCTTCGTGGGTCTTGAATTGCATCGGCTGGCATATTGCGAAGTATCTTTCAATGCTCACGATTGTCAGGCTTAATATGACCACGTTATAAAATGCGTGCAATAAAAAGCGATGCAACTTGCAGGGGCCATCCCCAATCTCCCAAACACCTTCCAGAATGGTCACTGCTTCCATGGGAGTTTGCAACGCAAACAGAAGGTCCGCTGCGACCATGTTGCAAAGTAAATTGTTGGTGACATTTCGCAATTCTTTCACTCGAAAGAACACAAACAAAATAGCTGTGTTCACGAAGAAGGCAAGCACGAGGAGTATCAAATACAAGATGAATCCAGCGTGGTGTATCCAGAATGGCAATTCGTCGATGTACACTTCTGCTGTTGAGTTCGTGGGAGGTGTTGATGGGATCAACGTCGAAGATTCGTTTTTCGTCAGGTGCATTGTTTTGTGTTCAAGACGAAGTCCTTCCACATAGTAAATCAAAACCAAATATTGCAAATTGAGTTAGGCCTCTCGATTTTAAGACACTGGATACCATGCAGACGAGTAACTGAGCGACGATCCGAGTTCTGTTCCGCTGGTTCTTTCACCCAATCAGTTGGACATGTTTGTTTAGAATACTTCACAAGGTGAGCGCGCCGAGTCCAAAGAAACCGATTATGCACCCATGCAGGAAACCACTATCAACCATCGTGAAAGGTTCTGTGGGTTATCTCTATTGTTTCAATGACTGTCTTACCAAGTCATCGTGTCGGGCGCAAAACAATGCATCGATGAACTCGAGATTACAAGCGGTCGTTCAGGAATTATAAGTTCGAAGAAAGCAAGCTCCACGAGAGTCACTGCTTCTTAACACATAACGTTAACAGACCATGTATTCGGAGCTCTTTAGTGGCACTGAGTTCTCGTGCTATTTTTGCATGGGAAATGGCAGTGCGTGATTCTTGAATGTCATTTTGCATTTCCAATTAGATATGATTCAGCAATGTTTTCTTCATAATTTTGCGCCCCAGTAACCAGATAAGTACCTGTGTAACTATCGATATTGTCGTGTTTTTTTTTTTTATTAAACAGTGTTATTTCCCTCTCATGGAGTGCCTTTATGAGACTTGTAACCTGGCAGTCGTGACGTGTTTGCTAGCTCCGAGGAAGGCATTCATAGCTTTTCTCTTATGTTAGGTAAATTAACTGCGTGTGATCGCGTGAAAAACTGACTTCAAAACTGATCAGTAATTACTTATGCAAGTGACGTGTGAGTCTATAATGACTTTTGACCTTCAAAATGACGCAAGGATGAAAGCATCTGAAACACTCAAACTAATCAAGTAACAATAATTCACTTTAGCTTTAAAATTCGGAAAATGAAATAACCTCACACAACAAAGTCTTTTTATTTGTTTTAGTTATTTCAACTTTTTTTGGTTCCCTTGAAATAATTTACGGGTCCATCAAACCACTTTAACAAATATCAAACTTCCTGCCGCCGATCAGTTTCCCATCAAAATTGCCGCCATTAACTTGATTTATTGAGTAGTTCAAAGGACACGTTACGTAATCCACCTAATTATAAACGTTGACTGGACAATATAACCGACTTGGTGTTGGTTACTGTGTTGAAAGTCCACATCTACAAATACAGTCTTAGTCTGCTTTAGTGTTTTTGTTCACCTACAGTAGTTGGGAAACTTTCAGAAAATGCCGGTTTTTTTTTTTCTTGCTCGAAAATGAACTCAACATCTTTAGTTGCGGGTGTATGAAGAAAAAAAAAACAGGTTTAGCCGGTTTGGTAGTCCTTTACGAACACATCATAAATTATAAGAATCGAATAGGAAGGGATCTATTCTCTTAGGAGCTAAATGTCCCCTGATTATCACATCAGTAGTATAGATAGTACTTCATATCCAAAAAGAAACAAAAATGAATAAAATAAAAATAATTCAACGTTCACAATGCTCCTTACACAATATGTCAGTAGCAGAACCAAAATCTAGAAGGATCGCATTTGGCGCCATTTTTATATTCGTACAAAAGACAGGAACTTCGGTCTAAGTGTTGGGGCGTAGGTATGAATTAACGAGGGTTGACCGAATTAATAGAAGAACCATATCATCATGACCGATGTAGTTTTGCTAGGGTGACATTAGTTCAAAGACCAATGTGATGATATTTCTTTTCGGTCTGTCAACTGCCTGAGGCTTTGAAGTCCAATAGAATGTCTTAAGAAAGAGTTTCTTATCCATTTTTTCGGTAGAATGAACAACACTTTGTGAACGATAAAGCTTGCTCCTGCCAGTTAAAAAGTGAAAAAAAAAAAAAAAAAAAAAAAAAAAAACAAATAATAAAAAAGGAATAGGAGACCAGCATTATTATGAATGCAGGAAATATTGGTACTGAAGCAAGAGTGATGCTCATTGCTATCTCGATTTTTGCCGTTTTTATTTCTAGATATATGCTGACAACAAGGAGAATCTACAAGAGTGAGAGCTAAAGCATAGATACAGTAAACACCCGCGTATAAGAACCTAGAATTTTTGGGTTCAGGCTGAATGGGTTCTTATATTTTGGGGTAGTTTTTCCGAACTCAGGCTGATTAGGTTCTTAGTAGGTTCTTATTTGTAGGAGTTGTCATAGTGATACCATTCAGAGAACTACTGTAGTACTAGTATGTCATAATGGTTGAACATTTGTATTTTAAACAGCAAAAATGCCAAGCCTTATTTTTTAAACAATAATAAATTCAGTATCATAGGCTACCATATTTACAGTTGTATTTGATAATAATGTAAATTGTTAACAGCAATATAAATATATAAATAAAAACAGCAAAAATAAATAACAACCCAATTTAGGGAAACAAGAGGTACCTTGAAAAGCTGGTCTCAAGCATAAAGAAGAAAGAAACCACATGCAACCTGAACATTTCAGAAGTTAGGGAATGTCAGGATCGAAATTCCTAAATGATTGAAGCACAGAAAGAACAAACATTTTCTTTGGGTATCACTGTTACAGTTGGACTGAAAAAGACAAGCAGTAATGTGTATTTCACAGGAGCAAAAGTCAGGGCACTCTACAGATTCAAGTCCCAAGGCTACACCAGTATAATTTTATACAGTATTCTATACTCTGTATTTATAAGATTTTCAATTAAACAAATAATTTTCATGGTGTTTCTCAGAAATTTCCCAATTTCTATCAATTGAAATCCAGTATTTTGGCTACAAAAAAAAGGAGTGTTTTTTTGTATAAGAACCGATTGTTCTTTGCCAGCCTAAATAGGTTCTTATATATTTGGGTACTAAAATGCCCAATTTCAGTCTGTAGGTTCTTAAATCACTAGGTTCTTATACGCGGGTGTTTACTGTTTCTGTTTCCCTTTGAATAAAAGTCGACGTACTTCCTTTTAGCCATGACTGTTTGCTATCATGGCGATGACGATGATTATGACGACGACGACGACGACGATTACGACGACGACGACGACGACGATGATAATGACGACGACGACGACGACGACGATGACGATGACGATGACGATGACGATGACGATGACGATGACGATGACGATGACGATGACGATGACGATGACGATGACGATGACGATGACGATGACGATGACGATGACGATGACGATGACGATGACGATGACGATGACGATGACGATGACGATGACGATGACGATGACGATGATGATGTTGATGATGATGCTAATTGGGTCTGCACAGACCGTGCCTGCCAAAAACTGAGTTATTGTCCTCTTAAGTTAGCTCCCCCTCACGTCCAGATTCGCGAGGAATTTTTTTTCTCGCGCCGCGCGATTTTGTTTTAGTCTCACGCCCGACGACTAAGCGGCGAAGGAGGGACTGCTCGCCTGTAACCTGGACCTGTCAGAAATATTCTTGGTTTTCATCATTAAAATAAAATACGTTCGCGTGTATGGATAGCATTCAGAAACAAAGGAGTTGAACGGCTGGTATAGAGAAACAACTTAGAACTATTCCTGAATCAATAGTACTCATCACAATAACGTTATGGCGAATAAAATGTTCCGAAAACTACAAGATTTAGTATGGATTCGCCACGCCGTGGAAGCCAGCTGAAGAAATAAAGCAGATCGGCATGCAAATAGCACTCCTAATTTTTATCCAGGATTGTTGAGATGATACTTTAACATTGATATCACATGTGAAAATTATAAAGCCCGGTTCACACCAGCGACATAACGACATAAGGAAAAGACCAGTTTTATTTTTATGTCATTATGTTCATGCCGTTATGTTGCTATTATGTCATTATGTCTGCACGTTCACACCATACTAACTACTAACTATGTTCACACTGGAAACATAACGTCCTTTCTACGTCGAGATAACGTCCATTTTATGTCGTTATGATGATGTCGTTATGTCGCTAGTGTGAACCAGGCTTAACCAGGTTTGTTTCAGCGTTGTCAGAAGCTTGCGAAAGTGTAGAGGCAACTTCTACTTCTCGCAACGATTGAAGCCTCAAAAAAAAAAAAATGCTAGAATATTCTTTATGGGTTGTGTTATGCTGGGTAACAGCGCTTTTAAGGAAACACCTCAAAACGGAATACTGGCATGTTAATTCGCGCACGCTACAGAAATTGAGGAGGATTTCACTTCCACTGCTTCTTATTGAATTTCAAAACTTTAAAAAGTGTAGTGCAAAAGATGAGGTCAAGTTGGTGAGGAGGGGTTGAAGTCAGAACAAGTGATTTAGTTTCCCAAATCTCTAGCAATTGAATTGATAACCCTCCCCGTCCGGACCTCGGCATAACCAGATATCCATTCAGGTACTCATATGATTGAGGCTCGCGCTCAGCCAATTTATGGTAACAAGCAACTGCCACTTTGCCTTGACAAACAGTACGCATGTGTACTGTTGGGACATTGTGTCAGGACATTGTGGAATAATCATTTGTGAAATAATCATCATCAATGAGCGAACGGGAATCAGTGAAAAAAACCTTGGTAAACTAACTCTAAGAGAATGCAGTTATGATCAAATTTGTGCACGGCGTTTTTTTTTTTTTTTTTTTTTATGTTTGCGTTTCAGATTTTCTCAATTCTAAACCAAATCATAATTTATTTAATACGTCATCTGTAAAACGATCTGTAAACAGTACGCTGAGAGAAATTTCCTTCTTCAGGAGATAGGGCCGGCGAGTGAATATGGTGCATTGCTTACATGTCCCTTTTCGTAGGCTTTATTTAATATTGGGCTTCAAATGAAAAGAGTATTCCAACTTGAACTGTGAGCACCCAAGCGGATTCAAGTTAAGATTTTAGCGTTGAGCCTAAAATTAGCATATTAAAACCAAATAATGACACCTCGCTTTTTTTTTATGAAAATCTAAATGTTCAAACAAGGAGAAAGAAGAAAATGGAATACGGACTGCAGCTGGGTCCAGTATGGTAAGGTATTTCTAATTTTTAGGTTCACTGTCGAAATTAATTGCAAGCAGGGGAAGATGTAGAAGTTCCGTGACATACATGATTATTTATTGTTCAACAACTATTTTATTGATTAAAACATACTAAGTAGCTTTGCTAGTATGAATGATTTAAAGCCTGAGTAGGTAGAATTTAAGAACAAAATCTTTCTCTACTCGTAGGGCCATGGGATGATGATATGTGAAGGAAATTATCTATAAAACGTAGTTGCTTTCAAAGTCAGATAAATATATTTCGCTCCTTAAACTGACCTGCTTTGTAAATGGAATGATGTTCAGGTACAAAATGCTAATTTCCGTTGCTAAGGTTACTGAAGACTTATCGTTGCAACATAGGCAGTTTCACAACATTTAATAATACCGCAACGTATTTGTTGTGGTTTAATTTTGATCCTTGGTTTAAATTATCGCTTTCTTTGTTAAACACATTCTTTAGGATTTACAGTCGAGTGGTGCTAATTATCATACACGGCTTTGAAATAAGACAATCATTAAAATAGGTCTTCGAACATTGCGCTGGTGATTTGGTAGGCCAAAAGGGCTTACGATATTCCGCGAAATGAAACTAAACGAAACCAAATGTATTACACATGCAAGACTGAACGTCGATTGCACTGAGAATTATTCCCTTCCTTCGAACACTGTCCTCCCTTGACGCCTTGTTTCGCAAAATACCAATAGCGGTCGATTGGTAACCGACGAAACAAAAATAAAGCAAATACTGGCATACAGATGACAAGAGAAATTTGCCCTCCCTTCGAATACTGTCCTGGCTAGATGCCTCGTTTCGCAAAATACCAATGGCGGTCGATTGGTAATCGACGAAACAAGGTTCGCTAACTAAATTTTATAAGTGCTTTGCCTTCCAAAAATTATGTTGTTCGAGAAAACAAATACTGGCTAACAGATGAAAAGAGAAATTTGCTATGTCTCGCTAGATCCCTTGTTTCAGGGGCACCCAAGGAGCCAAATCAACCAAAAGCTGTAGAAAGGCATTTTTAAGTTCCTTATGGCGTTTGAAGTCTGTTTAAAGCGATGTTTTCATAAGCTTGAAGAAGTACATCTGTTCACATTCCCTAGCTGAAATTTTAATTGCCCGAAAATGTTAGGGAACAAAATCGTCCTTTGAGAAAATGCAAGCTGAAATTAAATTTCCACGAACTTTCTAGGGAACTATTTTCTTTCCGAAGATGCTAGCTGACCTTTTTGACTGCCAAAAACAGCAATTACGATCTTTCCGAAAACGTCAGGGTCTATGATTTCCCAAATTCGAATCTTTTAGGCCACATTTTAGTTACGAAAATCCGAGTGCACTCTTTAATCGACGCCGAAAGCGCAAGGCGAATTACCCTGCACCGAACAAATATCTACCGAAACTTGTCGTTGGGTGCCCCTGTTGTTTTGCAAAATACTTATAGCGGTCGATTAGTAATCGACGAAACAAGGTTCGCAAACTTATTTTTACAGACGCTTTGCCTTCGAAAATTATCTTGTTCGATAAAGCAAACACTGGATTGTACAGATGCGACAAAACTGAAACGGTTGGCGGAATTTCCGACGCACTACAGAGCAAAGGAAAACAAGGCATCAAAAGTCACGTTCATGAGAGAGGACCCTCATAATTTGAGCCCCCAAAAGGCCCCTCGTTACACGGAATAATACACGCGCCCTTTTATGTCGTCTTTGCAAAACATTATCCTCAAGCTAGTCAATGTATCTCATGCGACATTGCCTTTCCTCGTAGAATGCCTACAGTTGCGTGAGGAGGTGCGTTAGGACGCCGCCCGGACTCGAGATGACGAGAGCAAAAAGCGCTAGATTCTAGGGGTGTCTGGGGGCACTGATGCTCCCCGGCGAATTTTGAAATATTAGACTGTCTAAAAGACAAACGTTTGTGCGTTTCGAAGGCTGTTACATAGAAAATCAGACAGGCAAGATCAAACGTAAAAACGTCAATACTTAAATTAAGAAAACATTATTGGTCGAAATGGATTTTGGGCTTAATCTTTGAGTAGTGTGCCAAGCCAAAGCCTCTTTGAATGCTTCTGGGCAAACAAATCTACCACTTCGCCCAGATTGATGTCTGTATCGTAGTGAATGTACATTAACGCAAGCGAAGAGGGCCTTCCTTGGGCCATGCTGAAATATAAAAATTGTGCAACAAATCATCAAGAGGACGATTTGGGTTCAAATCCTTCAAGGCTATTGCAGCGGTATTGGGTCTTTCATATTTTGGCTTCGAGTTGTATCTGAAATAGCAATTAACTAGTATCGACATAGGAAAAAGTCGCATAGTGGACATAAAATTAAAACGGTTCAATAAATTGGATTTCATTTCAAACTACACAAAAACGAGTCAGGACGAAAGTCAGTTACTTGGCGTTAACATTTTTTGTAACTAACTTTCGCGACCCGTGGGGGAGTGCGTACGCACCGTTACACTACCACCTCCCTACGGGCTTCATCAGGTATATCTTCTAGTCTCTGTTTAAATTAGGGATTTTGCAATCGCAAAAAAGATCCCAGTATAGCTTTGAAAACCTCCATCAAAAATCAAGAATTTTGAGAACTTCTCAAAGACGTGAATTCAGAGAATGGTGATTCGAATGAAATCTTGCAGCAATCAGTCAACCATGACCCGTTTTGACTGTAAAATGGCATAACATGCGATTGCACAGTTTGTTACTAGTTTTGGTCTTCAACGGGAACTTAATGCGACATTCACTGCGGTAAGATAAAAGTACTTGACTTGTTTTATCAAAACAGGAGTCGATTATTGAACCTGCCCTTCCAAGTCGCAACCTTGCTTCAAATAGGCCTTATCGCGGTTTCAGACGCCATCTTGGCGGGTAGGCAAATGGAACACAATTCACAGTGTTTGTATGCAATTCCGTTGTCAAAAAAATTGCGTGAAGTGCCTCTCTCTTAGCAAAAAATATGTTGCTAGTTAATAGTACTAGGCAAAGGGTTTCACTGACAAAATGTAAGGGATTTAGCCGTGCCAGAAAACGTTCTCTGGGGTTTTGAATTTTCCATACATTCGTCTGTTATTTTTCCCGGGAATTTTTCAGCCCGCGGCAAAACATTACAGACGAATGTATGGAAAAATTCAAAAAGCCAGAGAATTTTTTCTGGTATGGCTAAATCCCTTAAATTTTGCCAGAGGAACCCTTTGCCTAGTACTATTAATTAGCAATATATTTTTTGCTGAGAAACAGGCGCTTTACGCATTTTTTTTTTTTTGACAACGGAACTGCATCCAAACACTGTAATTTGTATTCTCTTTGCCTACCCGCCAAGATGGCGTCTGAAACCGTGATAAGGCCTATAGAAAATTAGTTGTAGACGCCCCTTAAACTCATCCTGTTGGCCTTGTGAATTGCTGCCATCGGTACTGATGTAAACGATACTGATGTCGTCCGAAACAAACCAAAACCAAATAGCAAAAACTGAAAACCACGTCGGATACCAGACCCGAAAAACCGCTTCTATTCTGACCGAAAACCAAATGCTAATAAAAGCAAACACCGCAAACCGCAATAGACACCAAAGCCGAAAAACCGACGTTTTTCGGTGCAGAAAACGAAAAACCGGCCTAAAAAATGACCAAAAACGAAAATCCCAACGCCCTCGTCAGTAAACATAGCTTTGCAGAGAAACTTTGGTTTAACCACAGACATTTTCTGTCAAATTTAGTTCAATTATTCGTGCCAGAGTAGACGACAGTTTGACCCTCTTTTGTTCCCACCCCCAATGAAAATTTGAATAACAAAAGATCTTAGAGTGATCAAGCCGGTAAAGCAGTTTTCGTTCATTCACCAACAAAAAGAAAGTAGACAGTATTAGCAGCTGTTTGTTTCTTGTGCACGATTTCTAGCATTATTCTAAAAACCCCTAGATATTAAACACTGGTACGTTTTCTTTCCAAACACAAGAAGAGAAAAATGACGTATTGGCGCGTCCACTTATAAACACTAACGAAAAGAGATCGGTAACGGTGCAGTGAACATGTCCGTCATTTCATAGTGTAAACAAGGAGAAATTTTTTAACTGCGCGCTGGCACGCATTGTTCAGATTGTTCGAAAAGGATGCAAATTGATGCATTAGGCTAGCCGGCATGAAGAACGTATTTTCAAAGTCTCGAATCCTTCGGAGAAGATACCGAAAGCACGACCTTTTTCCAACAGAGGGGAGAAACGTTGGAGCTTTTTACGATGAAAATTCAGTGGTAATTACACGATCGTACCGAGTGACAGCGCCCTGGGGAATATGCAGCAAGACTTCAAATCCAAACAACAAATGTAAGAACGATTCGTCTACTTTAACAGCAGAAACTGATAAAAATTGCAGAGAACAAAGAACTTCCTTTGACGAAGAAATTCGATTTTGTAATCCAAGTGACATTTGTGTTGAGACCACAAAGGTATTTACTAAAGAAATGCGCAGAAGGATCGATTTTCTTTTAAACATTTTGTATGCAGAAGAATTCATAGCTGACATGTGTTTGCTAGAATTTATGACGAGTTCGTTTGCGAGCAGGGAAGAACCGGTGTTACAAGAATTTAACGACGATGATAGAAGCCAAAAAAGGAACTAGAGCTTCAAGAGTGGATAAATATTATGACAGAGAAGATAAATGAAGGTGGAAAGGCACGAGACCATTTTGCCCACCAGACTCGAATACCGGGTTCAGTGGGTAGACCTGTAGTTAGGAGTTTCAAGTCTTTAAGTTGAGCTCATCATGGTTAAAACACTGCAGTTCAGCTGTGTCACTGGATAAATTTACACCCTGTTGCTTCTTTACATGCAATCTGAAAAGAATTAGAATGTGCCATGTCTGTCACAAAACTAATCAGAGAAAAGGATGATGCTATTTTAGCGATAATTAACAGCGGTTTCGTCAACTTCTTCTTCTGACTGGAAAGTAGCAGCGATCAAATGACAAAAATGTGGTAGTTATAAGGTTTTATAAAAGGCCCGCTGCTGTGCAGTAGCCACAGCTGAAACTCATTTACTAGGCCACGAGAGTTCACTACAACAAGGGCCAAACAGGGCCCCCAAGTGTTACAGACATCATTTAAGCGAAAGTAATCTACATCGGGATTACAATGCCCTGACAGTCTTACAGCTGATCGGATTGGAATGTTTCCGTGAATCAAGGCGAGAAAAGAAAGTCCGCTTTTTTTTTTTTTCATTAATGCAAGCTCAAGCTGATGTCTGTTATTTTGAACCCGTTTACACGTTCACGATTTGTTATATCATTCAGGCTTGTGGCCTCAGGGACAGCAAAATCCCTAACGTTGGAACTGACGAGATTTTGAGAGCAAGGATTAAAAACTCTGTGATTGATCATGAACGTACCCGGCGTATGCATTTGGCAATGTTTGTCTCATGACTTATGTCAGTTCTACAAAATGCAAATTAGTAAGCATAAGATTTTTGCTAACGGAATGAATAATTCCTCTGTAAGTAGTTAATTATCAAGGGTTTATTTGACGTTGTTTAAACGGCAACAAGATTATGTTTTCCAAGCTATCGAGAATATACGTAATTGTTCAAACAAGGTTTCCGCTCCCCTTAAAGATCTTTTGTAATATTGTCAAAAGTTAGGACAGACTTTCTGGCTTGTTTGCATATATGCGGCTCACACAGTCTCCTGAAGCTAAGCCCCCTGCAAACGCTCCCACTATGTGCCAACAACGCCTAACATCGTTGGGCCCAATACGTTGGGCGCGTTTGACTGACACCGTGTTGGTTGTTTCGATCGAGTTGTTGAAAGTCGTAATGACAACATCCAATAATTCGCAACAATACCCAATACCTGTTTAATGCGGCATATATGTTGTTGGCCAACAATCTTGGAAGCCTCAAACCCCGTAAAAGCCATAAAATCTCCAAAGGTCTTTTTAGGATAGCGTGTATGTCTCAAAGGCAGTTTATCAGATTCGTTTTGTCACACATTCGCGAATACCAGAACTACATTCTTTTCATCTCCTCTCTCTCCTTATAGGTATCTTCCAGATAGCTACGCCGGTTAAAAACATAGGTTATGGTGGAGGAGGGTCAAAATTTCCCGCCCTCTGTACCCTGTAGCCCCGCATCCCGTACCTTTATCTCGCGAACTCCTGCACTTTTACGCGCTGCTCCCGCCCCAGATAAATTATCGATCCCATCTTTTTATGACTCCCGCTTCCTGACCTACCCTCACGCCTTGTAGGTTGCGTCACTGTGGCTAAAACTGAAAGCTAGCTTAAACGTAGACAAGCGAAATGAAATTAAAACACCCCCTCCCCACCCCCCCCCCCCCCAAAAAAAAAAAAACAAAACAAAACAAAACAAAACAAGCAAACAAACAAACAAAGGGGAAAAAAGCAAAAAAAAAAAAATCTAACAAAAAAATCTAAAGCATTATCGCGGTGATTAATAGCCAGCACCGTATGATTGCGACATTGGCAGTTGATATTTGTTCAAAAACAAGGCAGCTTTATTTCTCTTAGCGAAAAAATTGTCAGAAGGAATTCACCATGATTCATAATCTTTACATTTTGTTTATTTATGTTAAAATAGTCGTTTTATTTTACATATGACAGTCACGGTTTTGCTATTTAATTCTTAATTTTATGTTACAGATAGAGGAAATTTGTAGCTTCATATTTAAACGTTCTTGTTATCACATTTCGCGGTTAGTTAGTTCTTGCGTAGTGTCACATGGCTCTAAATTTACTTCCGTTAAAAAACTAATAAAATAAAATAAAAACCTGAGTGACGTCTTAGCCTTTTTGACATATGATTAAGATTAAGAATCATTGGTCATATTAGTTAAGAAATTTGAGCTTTCTTCCTTCATTTTGCATTGAGCGTGCTCACTAACATAGGTTACCCTTACATCATATCCAAGACATTGGTTTTATTTTTATTTTTACTTTTTCAAATTTATTTTATTTCCGTCGGAGACAATTTCTCATCGCGGCTAAAATTTCGTGTCGGAACTCATGAATTCGCCAACAATAAAGAAATGGGTTGAGGCTTGCGTTGGCAAACACAATTGTGATTGAAAAACTCAGTGCTGCGATTTTTGTTGTATTTCGTCCAGTCAGCTCAATAACAATGAACATTGACCAGTATGGGGCGTAGCACAAAATTAGCAGAATGTAGATATAGAACATGGTTGTTACCGATCTCCGATATAACTGGAGATGTGGTGTGTGCAACCTCTCACCGGTATGAGGTTCATTGTCCTGGTTCTCCAACGGAGATTCTATGAAGCTTTGCAGCTTTCGAATCTTAAACTGAAGCGTTATGTAAGCTGATGTGCAGAAAGCGATGCACAAGGAGATTGTTGTAATGTTAAAGACTTGATAAATCCTGATATTCTTCAGCCATGTGAACACCCAGAGGCTTGTTGAGGCCCACAGAAGGCACAACGTGATTCGGACGCGCGCCAGAGAGACCCGTGTAAAGTATGTCTTCTGAAGCTGTAGCGCTAGGAGCCTATCCAACGCAATCGCAGTCACTGTTAGAAAAGAAACGGCTTGAAAAACATTGGCTGTCAAGTGAAATCCAATTCCGCCGATACAAAATAGTTTAAAGTTATCGTTCATCTCGGCCGCTTTGTACATGATGTACGATGGTTGAACAAAGAGGCCAACGGCAAGATCAGACAGTGCTAAGCTGGCCAAGAGAGCTTTCGAAGGAGGGCGAAGTGTTGATGAACTCCTCGTTAAAGCCCAGAGAATTGAGGCGTTTCCAGAGATGGCTATAATAGACAAAATAGCATTCAATGCGCAGTTAACAATAAAGGGAATTCTCAGCTCATCTTGATTGTATGCTAGAAATCGGGTTAGGTAGAAACACCCGCGAGTTCCAAGGTCACTCAGTTCTGTAGAATTCTCCAAACTAGTGTTAGTGATGTTCATCTCGATCAATAACACGATGATATATGAAACCTCTCCTCTAAACGGCGTGATTTTGATAATACCAAACAGTTTTACACGGCCGATCGATGTCACCGCCGAAAGACATTGTTTTGGGGCAGGTGTGTTTTTGGTTCTTATTATGTCATCGTCGTCTTTTAAATGGAAATTAACTCCGGATCTTTGCGAGGGAACTGCAATTATCACGAGATGATGACTTCATCAGTACTTTGATTGAGACAAATATATGGGTAAAAAAAGCAAACGCGCGGCATAAGGATTAAGTTTCTGATAATCAATCCTGTCATTAAGAAACAAAAAGAAACGGATGTCTTCAAACAAGTACACTCACGAGCTATACACTACTCTTAGGTAAAACGGAAAGAAAAACTCAATATGTGATCGCCTCAGGGCAATTATCTCGTTAATCAGGCAAAATCGGCGCTAACGTTAGGATGACGAATAGTTCATGAACTCGTTCACAGGCTATTATTTTTGTTCATCATTCGTCATTTGCGTCAAATCAACGCGAAATTTTAAGTTTATTTTATCCCTTTTTCAAATGAGCCAATACTAGCTGGTGTGATCCATTTCCATGAAAGATAAATCTCCAGGCTTTGCGGCAATAGAGAGCTGAGAGAGTCTCCAGGGTTTCCTTTATTATCTGCAAAAACAGCAGGCTACAACTTGAAGATTACCACAGTATTAAACTTACTATTTTTGTCAGATAACAAAATTATGCATTAGAGCTCATCTTTCTGGGCTGAGTTTCAGTTAAACAGGGAAATCAGCTTTGCCCCAGTCGCCTCTAATGGGAGCATTGTATGTGTACTCAGGTGGACTCCAAGGATAGGAAATGTCATGACTTCCATGGCAGCCGAACGTGAGAGCTCACATGTATCAATATTGAACGCACTCGGACACAAAATTGCAGTATTTTCCTTCTTCGAAGATCGAACGAGTCCGCTAATGTATTCACTAATGTTGAGAAGTTCATACTTCGAGTGTATTAAAATACATTTAAAATAAATTTAGAGTGCAAAAGCACTTTTCATTAATGTTCCGTGAATCGTCGGAATCATCCGCACGGTTCGTGCATACTCTTTGAATAAATAAAAATTTGTGATGCATATAAAATACTCGCTATATGGTTAACAAAATATTGATAATTAATTCAACTACCTGTTGAATCAATCAGACTTCCTCTTGTCTGTTTTACTTTTCTTTTCTTTTCTTTCTCCCTTTGTTTGTTTGTTTTTTTTTTTCTTTCTCTGTCTTGTACAAAAATTCACAGCAACGTCTTCTCTTTTCTGGCTCTAAAGTTCTTATAATGTCAGATATTACTTACAGTTGCCAGGGTTATTTTGCTTATGAAGTTGTCCAGTTTTTAGCCAGTACCGACAAAACAAAAAGACAAATGATGACGATGATGATGATGATGATGATGATGATGATGATGATGATGACGATGACAAAATACTCGAGGAAAGAGTTCAGAGCCGCCCAGTCAACTACTAGTTGGAAAGGCTGTTTCATTTTTCCCTTAATGATTTTAATAATTTTCGATACAGTAGCTGTCTCGCTAGTGCGCATGAACAACTATTAGAACACGCACACCAAGCAAGCCATTTTTATTTTATTGTCAATGATTCTGATGGCAAGGTTTTCATCTGTAATAAAATATTCTATGTTTTCTGTTGAGGCATTTTACTTTTCATTCTATTTTAGTTTCTGATTACTTAATCATGTTAGAGGCATTTTCACCTGTGCAATCTGATGTTCCTATGTGTGTCCCGAGTTGTGCAATGTAACATGCAGAATGTTGCTCAATATATCAAACCATTGATGTTAATTTTCCGATCCTTGTCCACTTTATTTGGAAGCTTTTGGCTTTGGTTTCCGGTATGGGGTTTTTCCCTCGACCAGTCTTCACCAAACCCTGGGCGCGCGATGTATCTCCGCCGTCGACATTTACGTGTAGAGGGAAAGAAGGCTAGGCCAGCAATTTAACGTTCACTATCAAATAGTGGAGCACAGACGTCATGATCTCAACAGTTATATTGGGACCATTTTTTTGTGGCCAGGACTGGTGGTTGTTGATGTCAATTAAGCTGGGGTTTTTTCTTGGTGATCAGTTCCTTGCTTCATTTCTGACTTCCTTACTGAATCCATCCATCCATTTGTCCGTCCGTCCGTCCATTCGTTCGTCCGTTCCTTTTTTCATTTGTTCAGTTATTCATCGACCCTTCCGTTGTTTCGCTAATCGCTCACCGTTCGTAAATTCTTGCTTGCCGTTTATTTCTTTTTGTCTCTATTTCTTTCGTTCTTCATTTAAAGTCAATTTTAGACTGGAGAAAAGCCAGCAAAATTAACCTGTCACTTCATACCCTGTTAGATCTCTACAAATGGCTTGCGATTCACTTTTCCAATTGAGATAATCCTCCCGTGGTCAACTAAACCAGACCTTAGTGCCTTCAATTCTTTCAAGGCTACTTTATGTATGTTCTGCAAATCATGATAACAGTCATGAGCCATTCAGTTGTCCTTTTAATACAAACAACATTATGTCCATACACAATTGCAATAGTGCACAATGTACGTACGGAGGAGGTTCTCTTTCAGTCTTATATAGAACGGCCATTTATTGGTCACAGTTTTTGGAAAGTGTAACGATTTGCATAGAGAGTTGAAGGCCCAATAATATAGTCTGCTATGTGGCCTAAGAAAAGTCGAGTGCACAGAAGCAACATAATATATTCCAACTGTTAAAGTCGTTTTAAAATTTTCTTAAAAACTTGCTTTTCCGTAATAAAAAAAAAATAATACTAAATATATTTATATAGCGCCTATATAAAATTCTGAGCGCTTTGCAATTCATATGTACAAAGATATAATGCTACCACAATACTTTTGTTAAAATGTCCTTAAAAATGTTTCAAAATTCAACGAATGTCTGTATTAAAGGTAAAATGAAAATAAAAGTGTCCTCGGATGTCACTGTTCTTTATAAAAAGCTTCATTAAAAAGGTGTGTTTTCAGTTTATTTTTGAAATTATGAAGGTTTTCAGTCTCTCTAATGTGTAGAGGAAGACTGTTCCATATTTTTGGGCCAGCCACTGCAAATGCACGATCACCAAATGCTTTGCATCTTGTTCGAGGAATGATCAAAAGGCTTTCGTTGTTACTACGCAGGGAATAGCGTGATGTAGGCTTTGGTTGTAACATCCTACTCAGATAGGGTGGCGCCATTCCTTTGAGGGCTTTGAATACTAGTAAAGCGATTTTGAACTTTACTCGAAAACCAATTGGAAGCCAATGTAGACTCTTCAGGACTGGTGTTATATGACTGTATCTAGGGACCTGTTGAGTAGCACGTGCAGCTGCATTTAAGACTTAGTCGATCTATTTGACAGTTTGGTACACCATACAAAAGTGAGTTACAATAGTCCAGATGTGAGGTAACGAAAGCGTGAATAAGTGTAGCAGTAGCCTTTTCTGATAGGAACTTTCTGATTTGCTTTATTTTGTACAAGCCAAAGAAACCTTTACTGCAGGCCTTGCCAACGTGTGTGGTCATAGTCATAGACGTGTCAAACCAAGCTCCCAAGTTACGAACTGATGAGACTTTTTGGATCTCTGTTGAGCCAACACGAATGCTGTCGATTTTGATTTTAGTCAGCTGCTGACGAGAACCTATGACCAGAAATTCGGTCTTGGTATCATTCAGCGTAAGGTAGTTGTTATTCATCCAGGCACGAATATCAGATATACAGCGCTCCATGGAAAATACTGCCTCGTCTTGAGAAGTTGTTGAATCAGGTCTGAATGATAAGTATAATTGAGTGTCATCTGCATAACACTGAATGTTTGGTAGGTGTTTCTTCACGACATGGAACAAGCGCGATGCGTACATGATGAATAGTATCGGTCCTAAAGAACTGCCTTGGGGTACACCTGTGACAACATCAAAGTCACGTGATTGTTTCCGTTCAACTACGACGCGCTGTTTTCGACCGGACAGAAATGATTTAATCCACAAAAGAGCTTGATTAACCACACCAAAGTCACTCTCAAGTAGGGCCGCTATGGTCTCATGATCAACTGTATCGAAAGCAGCGCTTAAATCGAGTAGAACAAGAAGGGTCACCTCTTGCCTATCCATACTTGAGAGGATATCACTTTGAACTTTGATTAAGGCAGTCTCGGTTGAATGGAACTGGCGATATGATGACTGGTTAGTAGGTAGAGGAGCATGCTCATTACAATGGTCAAGAAGTTGTGAAATTATCACCTTCTCAGCAATTTTTGACACAAATGAAAGGTTGCTTACTGGACGAAAGTTCTCAAGTACTGGGTCGATATCGAGTTTTTTAATCAGTGGTATGACAAGTGCAATCTTCCAGCTGTTAGGTATAGAACTACCGTCCAATGAAAAGTTAATCATTTTGGCGATGATTGGTGTTACAGTATCAACACACTTCTTGGCCAGCCAGGTCGGAATCGGATCTAGTTGACAACTTGCGTCTGACGATGACAGAATGATTTTACGAACTGTATCTTCTGATACATGAGCAAAAGTTTCCGTCAAACTTTCACAGTCACAAAGCCTATTGAGGAAGTTTATTAGGAGAAAACGGATGTTTAGGAAAATACGAAAAACCTGTTTCTTCCGATGCGAAAACAATTTCATTGCTCATAAATCGTTGCAAATTATCCCACGTAATTTGTTTGTTTAATTGCTTTTTCTTCTTTGTTTTTCTTTTAATAGGATGACTAATTTCCTTCCTAAACTAAGAGGAACAATTTTTAGTGGGGACTGCAAATGATTCAGTTTCTTCAAAGGGAAACCGACTTTACGCGCAGTAGTTTACAACAGAGCAACGTTCCATTAATTTATTTTGGTCGTCAGAAGTCTTTTTATTAAGTATGCTTGTATCTTCTAGATCTCGCATTCAGTAGTCGATGAGTTTCTTTCAAAGACAGAAAATACCGTTTCCCTTTTTCCTATTCGCTTGAAAATTAACATCGCGGAGGTACAAAAGCGCCAACTTGATGCTGAAACGCAAACTTTTCTTTGCGAAGGAAACCATTAAAATGACAGCTTTGAAAGAATAAAAGCTTTCTCTGTGGCCGTACGAATTCTCCACAAAAACGCGAACTTGTAGGAGGGTCTTCAAAGTTGTTTGAAATCGCGAATCGTGACGCCGAGAAAAGTGAAACTTGAAAATGCATCCCTTTTTACGGTCGGACATTAGCGATTCTAAGGGCCGCCAACTTTCGCATCTCGTTACGAAAGTAGAAGTCTTACTCTCTATATATAAGAATAAAAAACTTTATATATCACACGGCGTCAGTTAAGGTCAACCGGGCCTAAGGGTCGTTCGACCTTGGATGGATTTTGAATAGGTTTTTAACACTTTTCATATTGTATAATAAAGGAATCGCGCTAGGGCCGCCAACTATCGCATCTCGTTACGAAAGTAGAAGTCTTCCTCTCTATATATAAGAATAAAAAACTTTATATATCACACGACGTTAGTTAAGGTCACGGTCGTGGACACACACCATGTTCGTGTTCGCCTTTTGTTTTGTAAGATTTCTTGCATGTCAGTGGGAAGATAGATAGCTTAATTTGTTGGTTGGAATTAGAAATTCAGAGACTACGTGTAAGTTGTTATTAGTAATTTGCCCTTTAGATCTATGTGTAGATTGTGGTAGTAATTATCGATCGTTTCCTTAAACCATTATCGCAAATAATTTTTCTGAAGTACCAAATTTACATTTGTTGAAAGCAAGAACATTTAACGCGTTGTTTTAACGCCCATACTCAACGTTAAAACACAATATCCAGTTAAAGCAATATGATTATTCAACTTTCATTTTTGTGGTCCTTGGATTTTTTTTATTCACTCACCGAAAAGCTACAACCACATGAACGAAACCATAACTTTGTACCTCTAAAATCCGTTGCTAACTTCCTGTTTCCAAACTTAACATTCATGCGCATTTAGTGTGCCGATATAAACGTCGTCTCTATTTAAAGCTACCTAAAGGCTAACGGAATAAAGTATTCGCGAATCATGTGGTATCGAAGGTAAACGCTTTGCGACCTTTTGCTGAAAACCTTTCTCAATTTTTCTCTATAATCGTTTGTGCGGTCAGCAAACTACGATCTTTAAGCAAGTTCTAATTTCTGGCACTAGGCAGGTGTTTATAATGTCAGTATAAAAGAACAAATGAATACATTTCTGACTCTTTCAACTCAAAAGGAACCAGATGGAAAATTCGTTTTTAGTATTGGGATTTCGCTAAAACACCGAAAAACAAAACACGATAAAAGCAATGCCGAAGAATTTGTTAATTGCTGGTGTCACTGTACAAGTTTAAAACTGACCCTTGGGTAATTTAAGTTTGCTCGTCGCGCATACTGCAAATTGCCGGCCCCAATAACATGGCGACGGATTAGTTCAGAGTAATTGGTTTCAATCATAAATTATACCTAATGACCTTTCGTAGGTGCAGTTAGTATGTGTAAATGGTTTGCCTTTGTGAGCAGGATTTCCTGGGCTCCTAAAAATAATTCTATCTTGCCATGTGATGACTAAAGCACATATTAATATTAAGAAATCATAATGTTCTAATTTCGATAGAAAAGAGAATTACAGCGAATTGGTGGCTGTTTTAGACAACATCCCTACATCCGTTAACCAATCCTAAATTACATATTAGATTTATTAACAATTTTTTAAAGAACTTGAGGTTTCAAAGTATTTATATCAACCTCAGTTGCTGAACAAAATTTTATTTATTCATTATTATTATTGTTTTTTTTTTTGTGAGTCAGAGAACAATTTGAGAACAATTTATGCTAGTTGTCTATATCATTAACGTTCTAAATTTTGTTTTTGGCCGTTGTAGAGTACTTTGTATTTTCGAATGTCTTACGCAACCGTGATATCAATAGTAATATCGTCAAAGGCAAAAGTTCTTCATCATATCAGTTCATAATTTTATTTTCGACTCAAAGATATATTTCAAGTTTCATTTACTCGAAGACTATGTAAAATACTTGATGAAAAGGTTGCTAAAGACTGGCGTACTTTTTTAATCGTTTATAAAACACCAACAATCAGATAAAAGAACCAGGTCAGCGTATACTTATAACGAAGAACGTCATTGCAGTTAACTCTTTTCGGCGAGTTTTAGGCCCGGTTTAAACGTCGAACTTCACATGTACCGAATCTAATGCAAATAAGAAAAACCTATGGTTTTCACTCATTTACATTGGGTTCGGCACATGTGAAGTTCGACGTTTGAACCTGGCCTAAGGGTCGTTCGACCTTGGATGGATTTTGAATAGGTTTTTAACACTTTTCATATTGTATAATAAAGGAATCGCGCTATGCTGCTATGGCCATAAAATGTAGTTAATTCTTGTTTGTCTTCTTAAATGCCGAATCGTGGAACAATAAAAGGTAACTTTAAAACGATTCGAATTTTTATGGCCATTTAAAAGGTGACAGCTCCATACTATGTCAACCTGCAATCAGTCAAATGTCCTTAATTGACATAATGACTTTCTAAGCAGTTTAGTAGTTTCTACGCGTGTGGAGTCTTCAGCATTTATTTGTTTCCCGTTTCAAGGGATTGAAACTAAAGAAAGGGTTTTGATGAGTTACACCTGGCGTATATGAATAAATAAATAATACATTGAATAACATGGATAGACTACAAGACATTCCCTTTTCTCAACTTGCAAGGTATGGCAAGCTTATGCCCTGGACAGAACCAGTTGAATTTCCTTACCTTAAAAATAAGACTTTTCCCACGATAAAAACTTCATAAGGCCATGGTAACCTTTCTCGGTACCTTTCTCTGTAAAATAACTGCCCTCCGTTTCAAAAATGCTGCAAATTAAAGCTACAGTTGAGTTTAATGTGATTTCTTGAAGCGTGTCACTTTTTTTAACTTTTTTTTTTCAACTTTCAACCCGTTTCTCTCAGTAAAAGCAAGATATAATAGTTTCTAAAAGGCACCTTGCCATAATCCCTTCTTTAAGTATCTCGTATTTGATTTTATTTTATTTCCTTCAACGAATAATTAGAAAGAGGGAAGAATATAAAGAAGGTTGATCATTTTCTTCAAATTTGCGTTAGCTTATTTGTGCGAAACAGATGCTAAAAAAAAAAAAAGATTGTGTTTAATTAGCAGTTCTGTTGACTATTTTATGGTTCGATTTAACTTCTCTGTTTGTAACCGCGTTCAATAACAATTAGAGCTACAAGCATCATTGTAACTTGGAAGTACGACCAATTGACCTACAACGATATGTATGACTCAAGGGCAAGTGAAAATCGTCCAATTTTCAAAAGGCACAAAAGCGGTAAATTAAGTTCTAAGGGCGAGGGGTGCAATTTTTGTGCGTTAAGTGGAAAATCGAACATCCGAAGTCGGCGTTACTGTTTCTTTGTCATTAAGCTTCATATGAAGATCAACGTAATTATAATTGACCGGACAATTTTCACACTAATCTACACGCATACATCAGGAGGGCAACTGATTGGACCTTAAATGTTAATATACATCGTTCAAGGAAAGATATAAATAAACAGGTCTTGTCGAGTGGAGACGCAAAACGTCTAAGGAAGTCTTTTGAAATACAGAATACTTTTTGTTCTCCTACACAAGCCGTAATAGGTAAGTTTTTAAAAATGGCTTTGTGCTGAATTAACGGTCACATGTGTTGAATTCAAGGGGGAAAAAACTAATCGGAGGTCAGATACAAAAGATTGATTTGTGGAACAGTTTTCTTAAAAATAGCGTGATGTTAAATAAGATAGATAAGATTCCACTTAGACTAATTCGAAGTGCAAGCAAAATGTACCACCAAGAAATCTAAAAAGACGCTTTAGAGAAACAGTTAAGGTTGTATAACTTAGAATCAGAAAATGATTTCTTAATGCTGATAACGTACTCTCCGATAATTCACTCCTTGGGCGAGACGACTAGTTCAACATAAATAAGTTTCCTCTCACTTCTTGTTTTGCTTTTGTCTGTCCAATACCGTTAAGTCAATTTAAAAAGCTGGAAACACTACTACACAGCTACGTAACCGAGCGTAGTATGCTCAACAGAATACATTGAAATCTAAATCAAAAACCTCCACAGAAACAAAAAGAACATGGACAAAAAGTTCCTGTGTGTTGTTGTTGTCGTGCTGCTTGCCGCATCTATCGAGTCCTTCAACAACCCACCACCACCTGGGCGGTTTGGCAAAAGGAACTTTCAGGTAAAACGTTCGCATTGTTTGTGATAGATTAAGTGTTTTACTTGTTGCCATTTTATTTTCTCCTCCAATACACTAACCAATTTCATCTGAGAACCTGTCAGGACATTACAATAGTAAAAATTACTTGGAGATAAAGATTTTCATTGTGCAGCTCATCACCCACTTAATGAATCCTTTAATCACGTGAAAAAAAAAACAATTATGTCATTTTCAGACGTTTTCGCCAAACATTAAGATAATAACGTAAAATGCAGTTTGTCGCTTACCGTACTTACTTGTTATCTAACAATGGTTTAACGTTTGTGAAAAACATTGTATGTTTTAACCATTACAAGGTTTGCTTGACTGCCCAAGTTTAAGGCTGATTCCCACCCTATTCCCTTACCTCAAGCTCTAAGGAACTCGGAGAGCGCACATGGGAATGATATAAAAACGTGGAAGATACTGCAAAAAAGTTAGTCCTCCGTCATTTCTAAATAAGTAGAATCCTTGCATTTCCTACAAACATCAAATAACGGAAAGTTAGGAGCTTCCGAAGGCATCAAAATTTTTGACTATGTAAGCTCAAATATAGAAAAAATCAATAGGTAGAAATAAAGTTCTCGCTGGTAAGGTTCCTGTCATATTCGTGTCGAACTCTGCCCATAGTTTTTTCGGCCACTGCCACTCAAACCACTTCATGCTAGACCCAGTTCAATACCTAGAATACGAATATGATATGTTTCCTTTCAACCTTTCAGGCCGTGATCAAGAAGAGGGAGTACTGCGCCAGGGCGAGGCAGATTTGCAGCCCTGCAGAAGATGATTTCAGCGATTGGTCCAATGCGCCAGTAGCTTAGCTTAGAAGACAATAGACTAAGATAGACGGCTGAGGACACAACTTTCTTCATTGACCCTCTGTGATCCACGACTTCAATAGCTTATAGTCATTTGATGTCTGCGTTTTCACTAACTAAAAAAACGTCATTAGTTTTCATGTGCCTTAAACTGAATTAACTGACGCAGATTGGTTCTTACCTTGTTAATAAATGCGAAACAGAATTTTTAATGCAATAAACAAACATTAAAGTTTATTGATATTATTTGGGTTAGATATGTAATCACCCGGAAAAAAGACAGCCTCACTGAATATAATTGAACTCATCATAAATGAGAGATACTTTCACGGAAGTAAGAGCATCCGAACACTTATACAGTAGTCTTGTTCTTTTGGGATCTATCCCGTTTCGTACTGAACAAAATAGAATTCCCCGGTCCAAAGAACAGACCACCAGCTACCATTACTATGCATTCTTTTGGGAAAATTTCGGTAAGAGCGATGCTACTATAAAACAAGGGCTTCGAAGTCTGAGTAATTTCGTGTTACACGAACTGATTCCAGAATTAACGGTCGCGGCGCGCGATGCATCAAGAGTGATAATGGGCCTTTAAGCGGGTGTGTGAATTAATGATATCCATGCACTGGTCTACCTATTGAGAATAAAAAAGCTAAAAATCTTTGAAATGCGCTGTTTTTCGGTCATGTAGTTGTCGTTTCGTGTTCCCAATATAAAAATCTCTGTAATCCCAGCAGCTAGCTTTGTAAACTCCCAAAAAAATTCAAATCTTTTTTTCGTTTACAAAGACAAACCTGTCCGTTGATTTAGGTCTACAGTTGTTTGCAAAGCTACAGTAGCTGCTGAGATTGCAGTCATCATTTTTCTTTTATGTATGGGGAAAACGACACGTGACAGAAAAATAGACCATTTCAAAGCACTCTCAACAAACTGCCACGAATCAGCAATTGTTAATCATGTCTTCTCTGCCAACCATGAAATAAAATGGCATAATAAAAATAATGATAATTAAAATAACAATATATAATTATAATAAGAACCTTCCCAGAATCCTTTGCAGCTGGAAAATCGTCAATCCCAGATAACTTGGTCAATTTGAGGGCAGCAAGACCCCCACGTTGTCTAGAGATAAGTCTTACCATAAACTAATTATTGTACAAGACTAAGGGCGATGACGTCATTGGTCACGTGACTTTGCTCACAAGTGCGTTTTTGCACACTGTGACGAAATTATTTTTTTATTGAGAAAGCAGTCAACGTGGTTTGAAGCACAATGGTGTGAGCCATTTCGGACTGCCCGGGTACCGAACAAAATATAAATATTAAGGGGGGTATATACAATTTTCAAAAAGTGGGAGTCTGGGTACAAGTGCTATCTCGCGTTGCATTAAACGCGAGGAAACAAAAATTTGGATATTGGTAGATATTTTTATGAAATATACATTTTTGACATTTTTAATGCTGTGACGTCATCGGTCACGTGACCAGAACGGACCGAAGTTTAATATTCCCTCTTAAAGTTTACTAGAACCTTTCTCCAAGAATATTTTTAAGCGAAGTTGTAGTTTAAGAAATAGTGTTTTAAAAAATGGCCATGATTAATTTTTCCTAAAAAAGTGCGGCAGTAGAAAATCTAACTGAAAAGTTTGTCAGCTTCCTGCTCAACAACCATTTGAGGTAGGAATAAAAGAAAATTTTGCCTAAGGCTTGAGAGTATGCTCTTTATGATGGCGTTGTCAGTTTCTTCTAATTTCAATTGCTTTTGGTGAGGATCGATGTTTAAGACTTTTTTCAGAGGAGAGGGCCTGGAGGAAAGAACGAAAACGAGGCTATACTTTCGCGCGCTTTTTGTTCACTGCGACGCCGCGCCACAAAAGGTTAGCTGGAAAAAAAATTCCACGGACTGGACTTGCATTTTCTTTAAACGGAACTTTTGACGACTTTTTTAATTATTGTTTTTTTATGGCTGCTGTCTGCTCAGGGACAATGCATACTTGAGAAGGTAAGTTGATACAGATAGTTGTTGCTGTTTGTTAAAAAACAAAACAAAAAAAAAGCGCGTTTGTGGTACACTTAAATGCACGTCCCACCTAAAAAGTGTTGTTTAATTCTTGAAATTATAAAACTTAAACTAGAAGTTGCAGCAATGCGAATGAAATCAAATTAATGCTAACATTAAATGAAACAATTAAAGTTGCTTAAGGCAACCGATGCAAGCTCAGTAATTTTACTAAATACGATATTTGAAGGTTAAAAACGTATCTTAAACAGTGACGGAATAAATGATTACTTTATTTTCAACCGGAACTTGAAACGTTACCTTCATTCGCACAGACATCAAAACTTTATTTTATACTGTCCATGAACTAAATTCCCTATTACAATAATAACAAAGTGTACAATAAGGCCATTATTCAAAGTATTGGCCTAAGAAAAATAGTTGCGCATAAACAAATACTGGAACAGTTCGTGCTTTCAAATGGATTAACCTAATGAATTACACGATTCCGACACATAAGTTTAATTTGAGTGGCGAAACATTTTGTTGTATCTGAAAAATTACTGTACTACAAAAAACGTTTTCACAGAGGCTGTAATGCATGGGGGTTCACATAATTTAATTCAATTTTATAAAGCTAAAAATTGTATGTCAAAGATTCAGCAGAAACAGAGAAAAGTTTTAAAATCACGACTGTTTGTGCGAGTTCGTGTACGTGAGCGCTAAACGCGGAGAGTACCTAAGCTTAATAACTCTGAAGACGTCAAGTACTTAAGTTTATGTCAAAACCGACCAAGAGCCAGTCAAAAAAAACAAAGAAAGATTAGCAAATAATTGTTTTAATTGATTTGGCAGTTTCACAAAGAGTTACGCTTCTGGTTTGTGGCACTTATTTACAATGGTAGTCTGAGGAAAACCTTTTTACAACAATGTTTAAATTGTGAATGATATATGAAATAAATCATACATGATGTAGTCTCTTCGACGATTGGAGAAGGTATTTACCGTTGACCTTTTATTTAGTCGT